>CP125976.1:91709094-92161070 GCA_030063025.1 Avena longiglumis
ACTTGGTTAACATCTGGTTCGATAGAAAACCATTTTCAACGGTATGCCAATGGTGAATTATCTGAAAGATTAAGTGACGGAAGAGCGGATGCTCATGCCAGTCGTGCCGAAATGATTGACCAAGGCGCTTTTGCCGAGTGTCGTTTATGGCTCATGGTGAGTGTGCTCTAACATCTCGTTTGAGGATCCTCTCGCGTCTCTCCTAGGGAGATGCGGGCTAACCTAAGCTGCCACCAAACAACCGTGATGGAGTCTCTACCACTTGCCGCCCTCGCCTTGATGGCGACGGGCCCATTGCCTAAGGTGGTCTGGGGCGGCGGAGATAAATCGCTGTGGTGCTGCTAGGATGGAGATGGGCGACACGTCAACATCGTGACGGGCGTACTGGCCGGGGTGGTGGAGGAGGTCCTCCCAGCGGCGCTGGATCGAAGGTGGTGGTTGGGGCAAGGTCGGGTCGGGTTGGGCATGGACAATCTCAGATCTTTGGATCGGGGTGGTTTTCTGCCGCCTCCCGTGGACAAACCCATATCTTTTGATCGGTGTGGTCCTTTCGCCTTCCCATCTACCCGTTGTGTCTCAACCGTCGTCTCAGTTTGCACCGTCATGTCAGTTTGCACCGTTGTCCATGGTCATCGGTTGGGATCAGGGAGGCAGATCCCACAGGTTGCCTGCGGGTGGCGTGGGGGCGGTTTGAATAAAGGAGGTGGTCCTAGGGTTCCTTCTCGACGCCGAGATGAAGATTTTCCGGATGCCTATTCTCATTGATCTGGACGAAGTGTCGTGTTTCGGAAGGCTCTGCCGACGAGCTCCCATGGGCGTATCATGCCTGGAGATTGCTGGTTCGGTAGAGATTTGGTCGTGCGCACCCATGTTCTTGTCTGACCGTTTGGTTTCAGCGGAAGCGGTTCGAAGCACTGCTGGCTATTAATATCATGGGGACATGTTCTCGTCCCATGGTGCTAGCGGAGAAGGTCATGAAAGCCAAGATCTGAGGACTAACAATGGTGATTCGAGTATGGGCTGCGATGGGAATTGGCTTGGTTGATTTGTGACTTGCACCAGCGGCATGCTAGTGGGGTGACTGTATAGGAGGATTCGTTGTCTTGACTTCAGAGTAAAAATCCAAGGTCTGGCTTTAATTGGTTGTGCCTGGCAATGTCCTTGTTGAAGCATTATTTTGAGAGTGAGGAGCTTGTGCAATGTTCCCTTCCTCGAGGCTTCGTTTTTGAAGAAGTTGGACTTCTGGTACTGTCTTGGTGATGATAGTGCTGTTGTTTTAAGGAATAGATCACTATAGCGAGACTTTTATTTTTTATAAGTTTTCTTTTTTGTTGATTGTGTGCATCCGTAATGCCGCTAGGACAATGTGTTGTTGCAGAGGCTAGGTGTAATTAGTATCTTCATGATATTAATATATACTCCTTAAAAAAAGTCCAAGAGCAGGCACATCACTTCGCCTCGGTCATGTTAGTCGCTAGTGCCTCCCTGTATGAGATTAGCTCAATGAACCAATGTCGGCTGCACTTGTCTAAGCGCATCGACTACTAATTTGTATTCCTCAACTAATCTAGAGTTTATTGAATTCGTCGTTATTATTTTCTTGTTTACGGAATTACAACCGCCGGAAAACAATATCAGTTTTCAATTTTATACCACATAATAGATGATTGAACCAAGATAAATCTGGACAAGGCGGGGCACCATGCGACCATTCTTGGCAAAACAAAATAATTTCATACTCTATATACATCTTCATGATCCTAATATGTTCACACGTTTAGAGAATACCATAAAACAAATGAAAATGACCTCACTTTTCAATTTTCATAAGATGATATGTACTCTCCGTTTAGAAATATAAGATGTTTTAGTTTTGTGAAGGGGATGTATCTAGACACGTTTTAGTGTATAGGTTCAAATGAATCTAGACAATAAAATGTGTCTAGATACATCCCCTTCATAGACCTAAAATATCTTATATTCCAAACGGAGGGATTATAACTCAAATTATATGACTACATTTCTGAATGCAGAAGAAAGAATCACATCTAAAAAAACATCAGGAACTTGATAAATAAATGAGTGTGTGTTGCCGTCAAAATCAAAAACTGACCGTATGAAGGATCTTGTATGGCTACGATACATCGTTGCCAAAGTGCTTCATGTTTTCTTTTCTTGATGTCTGCGGCTACAACTAACGGTGAAGGCTGACATCGAAATTGATTGGCGCCCATGTCCCTTTCCGGCACATGCTGTTTCAGGAGAGCACCGTGCGCTCCAGCCGCGACGCACGTCGCAGCCTCTCACCATTAGAGAAGCAGCGGTACTTCAAATTTATATTTCAATCATCTCGCAAACAAAAGGGCAGGCAAAGCATGTCGAGTAAGGAAACGAACGCCACCGAAGCAGCCCCGCTCGGGCTTGAGCGGCGGATGGTACTCAATTTGATAGGCCTCGGCGTGCGCCCGAGCACCGCGACCTCACGGAACCCACGACATCTTCCCGCTCACCCAAGCACCGTCCTCGAGGCCAGGCCAGGCGTGTTCGTGTCAAAGTGGGAAGAGGAATCTGAGGAGCTCGAAGGTTTCCGTGACGGCGTGCCATCGGAGGAGGAGGAGGATGAGCGGCGACCATCTTTGGAACCAGTCTGGCGGGTCCGCGCCTCAAGCGAGGTCGCCGACTATGGAGAGAGGGCGGGGCATCCGGCAATGAGCCGCCGCCATTGTTAATCGAGCGGCGCCCGTCACGAGGATGGGGATGGTGCTACGGTGGATCTTGAGGAGGAGAGGAGGCACCACCGGTGGCGGGATCAAGCCGAGGAGGACGTGAGGGCATTTTTCACTCGTCCGGATTGAACTCCCATCATGACCGGCTCGATCACGAAAATTTCCGTGATAGTGGGCATCCTGATTATTGGCGACTAATTGTTAATTGACACACCTCATTATTACTTCCTTTTTTTGACAGTCCACATTATTTCTTCATTAATTGTTGACA
Source organism: Avena longiglumis (assembly GCA_030063025.1). NCBI lineage: Eukaryota > Viridiplantae > Streptophyta > Magnoliopsida > Poales > Poaceae > Avena > Avena longiglumis. The sequence goes on from CP125976.1 coordinate 91,712,092, forward strand.
GATTGGTATTTTCTTTTCATATTTCTCTCTGGCGTCATTGGATGGTGTTGATCCTTCCAATGTTTGGTGGGAGTGTTTGACGGTCTAGATCTTTCCAATGTTTGAGGCCAAAGTGAGCCACCAACTCCCATTTAATAGTAAAGATGTCTTCTAGATGATGTGAAGGGCTAAGGGAATACATGACTTCTCCGGCATTGTACATTTATTTGTTTTTGGCCTTCATCAAAAAAATGCCCCATTCCGGGTCATGATTTCAAGTGCATATAGCTCAGATGATCAAACCAGTCTTTCGAAGAAAAAAGAAAATGCCGCATAATGCTTGAGCTGGTCGGGAGTAAACGGACGTGCCCACGATCTGCCAGTCATCCTCCTTAATTAAAGATGAGAATTTTTTATTTGACACTATTTACTAATATAATTTCTTATTTGACAATGGAAACTTTTACTTCCTTATTTGGCCACTTCTAAATTTTTGTTGTCTTATGTGACACTTTAGTATATTTTGAGTGCTAACAGGTTAATAAGGGACGAACAAAGTTTTGCTCTTGGTACATAATATGACACAATTACAAGAAATATTAGTGTAAGGTGATGCAACCAACCATTTAACACATGTGATGAATCTGTGCCATAATTTGATGCCATGTGCCAACTTATTACACTCACGAGGACAGCATAAAAAAATAACTGGAAAAAAGTTCAAACGGATAAATACTCTATTGTCTCGGTAGATTATTCCCTCCGGCTGAGATCAAAATCCGTGCTCTACAGCGGGTTGATGAGAATCTACGCATCAGCTTCAATATGTCCCATTGCCCCACGCAGCAGCAACGATAATAGCCTCTGAACATGCGAGCGCTTCAACTTGCGCCGCGCTACAATATATATACTCATGTACGGTTATAGTAGCTGGATCGATCGTACACCAGACTTTTTGATCGTTAGCCTTATGGCTGATAGATCAGGCTATGTTTTAGTTGAATATAAAAAGCTTTCATATGTTTCCTGCAAAAAAAAAGTACTATTTGGTTTTTTGGTCCGTACGCACGCGCTGCTCCGCACCTAGAAAAAAAAGCAATACGCCGGCCCAGCACGCGCTCGCGTGATCATTCTACGCGGTCAAATGTCAGGAAAAAATTTCATCGTGCGTGATAGACAGAAACAAGTCAAACGATTGAACAGGGGCATTTCAGTCCAACTAGAAAAAAATAACCAAATTTTTGAACAGAACTAACGGTAGTATCATATAAGGCAACAAAATTTTAGGAGTGGTCACATAAGGAAATGAAAAGACTTTGATATCAAATAAGAAAACATATTGAGAAGTAGTGTCAAATAAGAAATTTTCCTTTAAAAGATCTCGCGACATAAACATGACTTGTGGAAAGCAGGACAAGAACACTTGCGGTAATCCTAGACCTATGGAAAAGTTGGCTTATGAAAACTATACAGACAGACATTGATTGTTTGAATTTTATTCCATACATAAAAATCGGAACGGTTTGTGTTTTCCACTCCTACGTTATATGCCAATCAACGTCCGGAAGTTGATTTTGTAAAATCTCTTCCGTAAATGTAGCATTACTCGAACACTTGCTATTGAAATCCATAGACAATCCTCTAAAAAAAAAGTCTCATAGACAGTCTGAAGAGAATATGAGAAAGACTACCAAGACATTGTAGAAATTAAATTACAGGAAATAAAAAAAATTAAAACGTGGAGATGCGGGGGATCGAACCCCGTGCCTCCCGCATGCAAAGCGGGCGCTCTACCATTTGAGCTACATCCCCATTTGAAAAAATAGTCATTAATAGATTTATTATTCTAATTACTCATGGGACACGATGATTAACTTTTTTTTTAGGAATACACGATGATTAACTGGAACGGGCCAGCATCTGATTCGGGAAGAGTAGCCCATTCCGTATAGGTTTTGATGGCCCGTGGTACCTATAGCATTCGCCAGCGCTACTCAGTGAGGGATGGAAGCAGTTTAGTCCCACCTCGGCGGAAGAGGAGCGAGCGCATCGAAGCGAGGTGTTTAAAATGGGACAAGGTGCGACGTGCTTAAACCATGATCCTTCAGGCAGCAAAGGGAAATGAGGAGTGGTGCAGGCTCCCAGTATTATGCGAGAGGGGTGCCCGCCCCAAACAAGCCTGTTACGACACTGGGGCATCCCCGTGACTTACCATCTGATCCTGAATGTAATTTTTTTTTTCAATTGTTTTGCCTTTTCTATCATCTTTTACTTTGGATTTATTTTATGTGGACATTTCTTGGGTTTTGTAAAGTAGATTTAAGTTTGTAAATTTTTGGTAGAGAACGTCCACGGCTGGAATATCTAGCGTGATTCCTTTCAATATGGAGTATTTTTTTTTTGCTAGGGCATGGGGCATAAAAACAAGGAAAAACAAAAGGTAATGGAGATGGAGGCGTCAACCATTGTGTCCTCTACCCCGCTCCTAGCCCTGACTCGTGCGACACCCTAAAGCGATCGCTGCTGCTCGGACCAGGGATTGGCTCTGGGGTTTTCCTCGGCACACAAAGGGGAGTGGATGGGCGACACCGTGTCGGTCGTGTCGACACGGATTTTCCTCGAAGACCCTATCCATAAGGCCTTCCACAATATGGTCGATGCCCAAAATCTAAAAAGATCGCCACCTCATCAGCGGTGTGCCCTGAAAAATAACCGAGGCATCGATCACCCTGAAAAATAACCGAGGCATATCAGTCACACAACGTATGTGATGCCTGTAAGAAAAGGTTGGGCCCATACCTGGATTGACCGAGTAAGAAATCTTGACTTCCCTTGGCGAGACTTCTTCTCTCCGTTATTTCCTCGCTACCAAATAAATCCCCATTTCTTGAAGCAAATCACCGCATCCAAGCTCCACTTCTATTTGTCGTTGTTGTTGCACAACATACGCATTTAGGCGATGGATTCTGTTGATTTAGCCGATGGATTTGGAGCGAGACGATTTTTCCGCTTTGGGTTCAAGCTTGTCCTACAGAACTTCTTTACATAAGCTTCGCATCCCCAAACTTTAAGGAAGCACAATTTAGGTTTCTTCCCAAACCATAATTCATACTGTCGTTTAACGGATTTAGACGGTGCCCTATTTAAAGTGAATGCGGCCGTTTCTAATGCATAACCCCAAAATGATAGCGGTAAATCAGAAGTGACATCATAGAATCGAACCATATCTAAGAGAGTTCGATTACGACGTCGGACACACCATTACTGTGGTGTTCCCGGTGTCAATTGTGAAAGTATTCCGCACTTCTTTAAGTGCTCGCCAAACTCAACTTAGATATTCACCTCCACGATCAGAACGTAGAAATTTAATCTTCTTGTTACGTTGATTCTCTACCTCACTTTGAAACTCCTTAAACTTCTCGAAAGTTTCGGACTTATGTTTGATGAAATAGATATACCCATATCTACTCAAGTCATCTGTGAAGGTAAGAACATAACGATAATCATCACATGATGCTACACTCATTGGACCACACACATCGGTATGTATGATTTCCAATAAGTCTGTAGCTCGCACCATCATACCGTAAAATGGAGTCTTAGTCATTTTTCCCATCGACATGCTTCATCTTTCAAGTGATTCAAAATCAAGTGATTCAAGAAGTCCATCGGAATGGAGTTTCTTCATACGCTTCACTCCAATGTGACCAAGACGACAGTGCCACATATAGGTCAAATTATCGCTTGATTTCAAACGTTTAGCCTCAATGTTGTTGATATGTGTATTTCCACTATCGAGATTCAATAAGAATAGACCATCTATCAAAGGTGCATGTGCATAAAACATATTACTCATATAAATCGAACAACCATTATTCTCTGACTTAAACAAGTAACCGTCTCGCAACAAACAAGATCCCGATATAATGTTCATGCTCAACGCAGGCACTAAATAACAATTACTTAATTATAAAACTAATCCCGATGGTAGCATCTCCAATATACCTTGTTAGCATCTTTAGGATCGACAAAACCTTTGGGTTGCATCATATACAACTCTTCATTAATATCTCCATTGAGGAATGCTGTTTTGACATCCATCTGCCATATCTCAAAATCGTAATATGCAGCGATTGCTAAGATAATCCTCACAGACTTTAGCTTCATCGTGAGAAAGTCTCATCGTAGTCAACTCCTTGAATTTGTCGAAACCCTTTGCATAAGTCGAGCTTTATAGACAAGAACATTACCATCAAGATCTGCTTTCTTCTTGAAAATCCATTTGTTCTCGATGCCCTCCTACCATCGTAAGTCCACCAAAGTCCATACTTGGTTTTCATACATGGATCCAATCTCGGATTTCATGGCTTCTTGCCATTTATTGGAATCTGGCTCATCATCGCTTCCTCATATGTCTCAGGTCATCGGTGTTGTCCACCAACATGACACTCATAACGGATCATACCAACTGAGTGGTGAAGTTCTCGCTGACCTCCGAGGCTCAGAGCAACTTCAACCAAGTTTCATGATCATCATCATTAGCTTCCTCTCTAATTGGTGCAGCACCACAGAACTTCTTCCGGTGCCGCTACTCGCAATTTCGAGAGAAGGTTCGACAACCTCGTCGAGTTTTACTTTCCTTCCACCACTTCTTTCGAGAGAAATTCCTTCTCTAGAAAGGATCCATTCTTGGCAACGAAGATTTTGCCTTAGGATCTATGATAGAAGGTATACCCAATAGTTTCCTTCGCATCCTATGAAGACGCATTTTTCCGCTTTGGGTTCAAGCTTGTCCTCAGAACTTCTTTACATAGGCTTCAGATCCCCAAACTTTAAGGAACGACAATTTAGGTTTCTTCCCAAACCATAATTCATACGGTCGTTTCAACGGATTTAGACGGTGCCCTATTTAAAGTGAATGCGGCTTTCTAATGCATAACCCCAAAATGATAGCGGTAAATCATAGTGACATCATAGAACGAACCATATCTAAGAGAGTTCGATTACGACGTTCGGACACACCATTACCGTGGTGTTCCCGGCGGTGTCAATTGTGAAAGTATTCCACTTCTTTAAGTGCTCGCCAAACTCGTAACTTAGATATTCACCTCCACGATCGTAACGTAGAAATTTAATCTTCTTGTTACGCTGATTCTCTACCTCACTTTGAAACTCCTTAAACTTCTAAAGTTTCGGACTTATGTTTGATGAAATAGATATACCCATATCTACTCAAGTCATCTGTGAAGGTAAGAACATAACGATAACCATCACATGATGCTACACTCATTGGACCACACACATCGGTATGTATGATTTCCAATAAGTCCGTAGCTCGCACCATCATACCGTAAAATGGAGTCTTAGTCATTTTTCCCATCGACATGCTTCGCATCTTTCAAGTGATTCAAAATCAAGTGATTCAAGAAGTCCATCGGAATGGAGTTTCTTCATACGCTTCCCAATGTGACCAAGACGATTGCCACATATAGGTCAAATTATCGCTGATTTCAAACGCTTAGCCTCAATGTTGTTGATATGTGTATTTCCATCGAGATTCAATAAGAATAGACCATCTATCAAAGGTGCATGTGCATAAAACATATTACTCATATAAATCGAACAACCATTATTCTCTGACTTAAACAAGTAACCGTCTCGCAACAAACAAGATCCCGATATAATGTTCATGCTCAACGCAGGCACTAAATAACAATTACTTAAGTATAAAACTAATCCCGATGGTAGCATCTCCAATATACCTTGTTAGCATCTTTAGGATCGACAAAACCTTTGGGTTGCATCATATACAACTCTTCATTAATATCTCCATTGAGGAATGCTGTTTTGACATCCATCTGCCATATCTCAAAATCGTAATATGCAGCGATTGCTAAGATAATCCTCACAGACTTTAGCCGCCATCGTGAGAAAGTCTCATCGTAGTCAACTCCTTGAATTTGTCGAAACCCTTTGCGACAAGTCGAGATTTATAGATGAACATTACCATCAAGATCTGCTTTCTTCTTGAAAATCCATTTGTTCTCGATACCCCGCCATCGTGTAAGTCCACCAAAGTCCATACTTGGTTTTCATACATGGATCCAATCTCGGATTTCATGGCTTCTTGCCATTTATTGGAACTGGGCTCATCATCGCTTCCTCATATGTCTCGTGGTCATCGGTGTCCACCAACATGACACTCATAACGGGATCATACCAATCAGTGGTACGAGTTCTCGACCTCCGAGGCTGAGCAACTTCAACCAAGTTTCATGATCATCATCATTAGCTTCCTCTCTAATTGCAGCACCACAGAACTTCTTCCGGTCTTCGCTACTGCATTTCGAGAGAAGGTTCGACAACCTCGCCGAGTTTTACTTTCCTTCCACCACTTCTTTCGAGAGAAATTCCTTCTAGAAAGGATCCATTCTTGGCAACGAAGATTTTGCCTTAGGATCTATGATAGAAGGTATACCAATAGTTTCCTTCTGTATCCTATGAAGACGCATTTTTCCGCTTTGGGTTCAAGCTTGTCCTCAGAACTTCTTTACATAGGCTTCAGATCCCCAAACTTTAAGGAATCGACAATTTAGGTTTCTTCCCAAACCATAATTCATACGGTGTCGTTTCAACGGATTTAGACGGTGCCCTATTTAAAGTGAATGCGTCGTTTCTAATGCATAACCCCAAATGATAGCGAATCAGTAAGTGACATCATAGAACCAACCATATCTAAGAGAGTTCGATTCCACGACGCTTTGGACACACCATTACGCTGTTCCCCGGCGGTGTCAATTGTGAAAGTAATCCGCACTTCTTTAAGTGCTCGCCAAACTCGTAACTTAGATATTCACCTCCACGATCAGAACGTAGAAATTTAATCTTCTTGTTACGTTGATTCTCTACCTCACTTTGAAACTCCTTAAACTTCTCGAAAGTTTCGGACTTATGTTTGATGAAATAGATATACCCATATCTACTCAAGTCATCTGTGAAGGTAAGAACATAACGATAACCACCGCGCGATGCTACACTCATTGGACCACACACAAAACAACATCCCTCACATTGTTTTAGTGATCACACGAACCAAATCCACCACATCAACACCGATCATCACGAGAGTTGATATAGTTTCAATGGCGAACAATCGTCATGTTCATCATATCTACTATATGGTTCATGCTTTACCTTTCGGTGATCCGTGTTCCGAGACCATGTCTGTACATGCTAGGCTCGTCAAGATCAAACCTTAGTTTCTGCATGAGCAAATCTGGCTTGCTCACGTTGTATACACTTGCAGAATCTAACACACCCGATCATCACGTGGTGCTTCGAAACAACAAGCTTTAGCAACGGTGCTAACTAAGGGTGAACACTTTATGATTTGAAATTCATGTGCATGAGGGATCATCTTATAATGCTACCGTCGTCTACTAATCAATACAAGATGCATAAAGGATTAACATCACATGCAATTCATAATGTGTGATATGATATGGCATTTCTTCTTTGTGCTTCCGATCTCCATCTTCAAGCTAACATGATCTCCATCATCACCGCATTGCATCAAGGTCAATGACGCTTCACCATGGTTGTCCACCGGCTTCAACTATTACAACTACTTTGAATAGACACGCGGGTCTTAACTTAAATTAAAGACAACCATATGGCTCCCGCGTTGCCAACTTACAATAAGGAACATTGCATACATCAAATATAATCACAATCATGGCCATATCACATCATCAGCACACCTCGCAAAACAAAGTTAGACGCCTCTACTTTCTTTGCATATTTTACGTGGTTTGGGGCTTTCAATAAGTGTCGTTCTAACATACGAACAAGAATCACAACATTGATACTAGCATTGTTGATCACCGTTGTAAATTGGATCTTAACTATGCTAGGAGAAAGCACCATAAAGCCACTTATGCAATACAAGTTGCATGTTAAGTGGAGCAAGTCTCATGAACGATGTCATGTAAGGTTAGCGGGCTTCATCCCAACATACCGCAAGATGCAAAGTACACAAAAGCAATCGACAATAAAGCATCAACGCCCACAATGACTATTGTGTTCTACTCGTCTGCGATCTACATATAGACACGGCTCGATACCCTTTGTGGGGTTCGTAGCATGGAAAACAAAATTTTCTATCGATACAAACAAACAAGCCAAGATCTATCTATTAGATTGTAGCAACGAGTCGATGGAATAACTTACCTCAAGATTCCAAAGTGTTTAACGAGAGTGGATTCTCGTAAGTGATGTAGTCGTATTCTTTCCGATCTCAAGATCGTGTGACGATCCTTCCCAAGGTTCCTAGGCGCTTCATAATCGGTCACACGTTCGATTACTCGAAGACCTTCCTCTCCCTTGTTCCAAGGTGACGGAGGTTGTAGCACTCTCCTCGCGATTCCGTGACCTAACGTCGTGGTACAGAGAGAAATCGAGGCTTATGGCCGGAGCGAGTATGGTGGATTATGAGAGGGCTATTAGTGGTCTAGAGATTAGACACACCAATTAGAAGGCTCTAAACCGCAAGCTAAAGCAATTAGAAGCTCTAAACCAAACGGCTCTAAACGAGATTAGAGGTAGAAACTTGTGTGTCTCAAGGAGGCCAGGCCTCCTTTTATAGGTGGAGGGCTAGGCGCGGGGGAGAGGAGTCCCTCCTCGGCCTAGGGTAGGCCGGCGCTTGGAGGAGAGGAACTCCTCCCTCCTGGTTTCAACCTCTCTCTTGCTTGTTTCCACAGTTCTTCCGCCAGTTTTCCCATTTTCTTGCTTTAGCCGCTTGACTTAAAAAAGCTTTGTTCTTCAATTGGTCACGAAAGTGGAAGGCCTAAACCTCGGACGAGCCAGAGACCATGAGGACGAGGCCCGCCACCACCAAACTTGTCGCCCACGAGCCGCCGCGCTGGAGATATGCCCTAGAGGCAATAATAAATGTAGTTATTATTATATCTTTGTGTTTATGATAAATGTTTACATTCATGCTATAATAGTATTGACAAGGAAACTATTGATACTTGTGTGATTTGTAAACTTAATTTGAAGTCCCTAGTATAGCCTCTATACTTCACTAGCTTGTTGGTTGATTTATGATTGTGGCTTCCCTATCATGAACATTGAGATGTTATCAAGAACAAGATCATATCGTTAGGAGAATGATATGGTGGACATACTCCTATAGATAAGCGTATCATAAAGATCAAGTCATTTCAATAGTTCAATTGCTATATGCTTTCTGATACATAGTAACCTAATTCCTTCGACCATGAGATCATGCATATCACCTTTCTGGGATGGATGCTTTGATGACATCAAACACCACACCGTAACTGGGTGGCTATAAAGGTGGCATTGAGTGTTCGGAAAGTATTGGTTGAAACACATGGATCAAGAGTGGGATTTGTCCATCCACATGACAGATAGATATACTGGGCCCTCTCGGTGGAATGTCATCCAATTGGCTTGCAAGCATGTGACTTGGTCACAAGGGATCACATATCACGGAACGAGAAAAGAGTACTTATCGATGTGAGGTTGAACTAGGTATGCGAGATACCGACGATCATAACCTCGGATAAGTAACATATCGTGAGACAAAGGAAATTGGTATCGTATGTAAGTGGTTCATTCGATCAAAGTAATCGTAGAAATATGTGGGAGCCATATGAATTTCCAGATTCCTCTATTGGTTATTGTTCGAGAAGTGTCTCGTTCATGTCGCATAATTCACGAACCGTAGGGAGACACTTAAGGATTCGACGTTGTTTGAGTAGTTATGGTATTATGAGAAAGAGACCGAATGTTGTTCGGAGTCTCGGATGGGATCCGGATATCACGAGGTGATCCGAATGGTCCGGAGAATAAGATTCATATAAGGAAAGTCCCGTTTGAGTTCGGGAATGATTCCTGTTTTCATCGGAATGTTCTAGAAGGTTCGGATTGTCCGGCACTCCGGGGGAGGATACATGAATGTGTCATTACTTAATGGAATGATTGCATCATGTACTAAGTGTTCTTCTGTCCCAAATAAAGGATTAAATTGAATCCTAAAACAGAAAAGTCAAATGTCCAGCTTGAAAGTCAACCGCCAAAACAAGAAACTGGGAAACAAGAAAGAGGTGTTGGAATCCGACTTGAGGAGGAGTCTCCTGCAAGCGTGCCACCCAAGGCCGACTTGGGAGGTACTCCCACAGCGCCTCCCACCTATAAAAGGAGGCGGGGTTCCCTCCTAGACACACAAGTTTCACCTCTAGATTTCGTGTTTAGAGCCGCTTTGGTTTAGAGCTTCTAATTGCTTTAGCCAAAGGTTTAGAGCCTTCTAATTAGTTTAGAGCCTTCTAATTGGTGTGTCTAATTACTAGACCACTAATAGCCTCTCTCATAAGCTCCACCATACTCCACCGGCTTAAGCGAAGCCTGCGGGATCTCCCTCTACTTCCAGGTACCACGTTGTCTTTAGAATCGCGAGGAAAGTGCTACAACCTCCGCCGCCGAACAAGGGAGAGGAAGGTCTTCGTCAGTCGAACGTGTGACCGATCATGGAGCGCTGCTTAACGTGGCGGGAAGGATCGTCTCGCGATCTTGAGATCGGAAGTGTCGACTACATCACCCGAGAATCGCTCTCGTTAACCGCTTTGGAATCTTCGAGGGTGAGTTCCTCTATCGACTCGTTGCTACAATCTAGTAGATAGATCTTGGCTTGTTTGTTTGTATGCGATAGAAAAATTTTGTTTTCCATGCTACGAACCCCTACACGCGCCAGTCCCGACTCCACCATCATTGTCTCACCGAGATTACCGTCGCGAGGTCTACAAGATGAGGCACACGTAACTCGAGGCGAGGCGTGCAGCGTTAAATGCGTGCGGCGCCGGCGAAGCGTCTGGCGGCCATGATGTCGTCCTCGGAGGCGAAGGAAGTGGAGAGTAGGCTCCTAGATATGTAGCAGTTGCTCCTCGACATGGCTTTACATGTGGAGTCTCAAGGTCCATGGTTGGAGGACATCGAGGGGCACGTCTCGGTGGCGACGCATGACGTGGGCACGATGAATGAGGATGTGTTTGCCTAGGGGGCTCATGACGTCTCTACTCGTCGTGGCGACAGTTATGGTGGCACTTGCGCTAGGGCGGCAATGTGCAGCTCGCATCGATTTAGACAAAATGACCCTTTGGCCAATGTTTAATGGAGTTCAATCGTCGATGGATTTTTTTAAAGATCTAACCCCTTAGCATAGCGCGTGCAAGAAGGGAACTACCCTCCATGTGGTAGCACCCCACCCAATGGAGCTACCCGTGCCGGCATGGTGGGGAGGAGATACACACAGCTTCCTGGTCGCATCACGACTGAAGGTGGAAACTCCGGAGAGGCCAACTTTAACAAGGATGGCACAACTAATGAACTAACCACCTTACGCGCCTAAGAGTCGGTAGGAATAGAACAACCAGGATACGTTGACTAAGAAGTGCTGCCAAAGATGTGCATTGCGCCTCGAAAGCCCATGCTTAATGTGGCTGCCAACATGGACTCTATTCAAAGTCCCCACCTTTGTAGTCGCTGACAACCTTCCACCACTATTCAAAGCCGCTCCGAGCCGCCAAATCAAAACGGAAGGGAGATGAGGAGCTCTTGGCAAAACTTGTAAGCCAGTAAGTAGAATAACTCGTTTTTGCAACTCATGTATAGTGCCAAAAGAGAATAAGAAAGACTACCATGAGATTGCAGTTTGCAGAATTTAAAAAAAATGGAGATGCGGGGGATCGAACCCCGTGCCTCCCGCATGCAAAGCGGGCGCTCTACCATTTGAGCTACATCCCCATTTGTGAAGACTGTAATCACCTGCAATTAGTACTCCGTATTATAATTACGCACGGGACGCGGTGATTAACTGGAATGGGCCAGCATCTGATTCGGATGAGCGGCCCAGTTCTTATAGCATTCGCCAGCAGTGCAGCGCTCAGTGAGGATGGAAACATTTTTAGTCCCACCTCGGCGGCAGAGGAGCGAGCGAGTCAAAGCAAGGTGTTTAAAACGGGACGAGGTGCAGCTTGCAAAAGCCATGATCCTTCAGGCAGCAAAGGGAAATGAGGAGTGGTACAGGCTCGCAATATTATGCGAGAGGGGTGCCCGCCCCAAATAAGCCTGTTACGACACTGGGGCATCCCCGTGATTTACCATCTGATCCTGAACGCAAAATATAATGTTTTTTTTTCTGTTTTTCTATTTTTATCATCTATTTTTGTATTTTTTTTCTGTCTTTCCTTTTTTATCATTCTTTTCTTTGGGTTTATTTTATTTGGACCATTCTTTTGTTTTCTTGTACAATAGGTTTTTTGTTTTTGCAGTTATTTATGTTTGGCAAATTTTCACGTCAGGAGTCAGGACCATGATCCTTCAGGACCATTCTTTTGTTTTCTTGTACAAGAGGTAGAGCACGTCCACACCTCTGCGGGGCTGCAAAATCTTGCTGAGATTCCTTCCAATATATTTTAATTCGCTAGTATTGTAATTCTTTGGCCTACGCGGGGCTGCACCACTTCTAGCCATGGCGATGGCAGAGATTTTAAAGAGATATGTTTGGGATATTCTAAGGAGAAAAACCCGAATTCAGATCTCTCTTACTAGCTTGGGATTTTTATCCATCAGTATATTTGCTTTCTGTAACTACGGAGAGGCACATGGCCCTAAAGTTTGTACACACTCGAACCCAAGAAAGAATAAGCCGTCACATTATCTAATTTTTAAGAATACAAAAATATCAAAATGCCTATTGAAGTTTCTTCTGTGTGTGTATGTCAGTCTAACTGCAAATTTCGTCATTGTTAATATTTCTTAGAAGCTCGTCATAACGTCCGTTTGACGGAATAACACATAGTGGATTTCTAATTTAACACTCTCAAACTCCTAACATTTAGATGAATCGTCACCTAATTTTAATTTCGACAAAGGAAAACATGGAATTGGTACATTTTTTTTAGCTTTCAGAAAAAGTACTCCCTTCGTCGGCTAACTTGGGAAATTTTGTCCACTGTTGATATTTCCTTGAAGCTCGTCATAATGTCCTTTCAATTGAGTGATAGATTGAAGGTAATTTTTAAGAAATCTACCATGAGATTTCTTCAATTACATCACTTCTATCAAAAAGAACTAGTTACTACCCTAGATCAAACCCTAAACCTAGATCTACCATCGGGGCTAGTAGAGATGTGTATATTATTCCTCATGTGGTTTTCGTGGACTAGTAGATTGTTCTATTTCTCTTATTGGGATCCGTCGTAGAACACAAATGGATTAAAAAAAGAGAAAATTGGTTATTTATCCAAAAGTTCACTAGCCTTGGATCATGTATCCAAAGTTGATTGTCTATTGGTAACATACTTAAGATTCAATTCACAATTAGCCCCTCTAAAGTAGTAACCCGACAAAAGATAAATTGTCGCTAAGTAATACTCCCTCCGTTTCATAATATAAAATGTTTTATCTTTGTGAATGAAGTGTATCTAGATTTTTTTAGTGGGTAGGTTCAAAGTGAATCTACACACTAAAAAAAATTAGATACACTATTTTCATAAAGCTAAAACATCTTATATTATGAAACTGAGGGAGTAAAAAAAGAGAAGATACAAAACGTTCGTAGTGCTAATTCAGTTGAATAGATAAATTAGAACCCTAACCGGATCACTTACGCGTACGATGTGTGCCTCTATAGACGCGGTTCCCGGCAGCAGATCAACCATGGCGTCGTGGCCTAGGAGCGCCGCTGCCGCTGCTGTATATCCATCATCAAAGATGTCCGCTTGTGAGCGACGTTGTTGATGGCATCCACAATATTGTCCCCTTAAATTGCTTATCGGCTTCTGTTTTGACGGCTGTACCACATGGATGTTGACTGGTGAGATGCGACTTGATCAATATTGCTCGTGCCTAAGGTGAATTAACGGCAGTTTTGGTCTTTTCTACAAATTAGCCGACCAACGGCCCCATCCCCCATGCCTATTTGCATATACAAAAGATAGTATAGTATAGGAGGTGTGTTTGCACCTTTGAAATATGTTTTCTTACAATGGATATATTTACACGTGTGAGCCGAAGTAAATATCCGGTATAGTACCATATAATTAGGACAAATGTGATGTTGACCGCTTGACCAAAGCGTACCAGGGACAAAGTAATATTTTTCTTTGAACAGTTAAAGGGTTACAGTAAAACCCCTTTTAGGTAAATTATACAGATATTTAATCTTTTTGTGGGTATTTTACCAATGGTCAATCAACTTTGGGTATATGATCGAGGCTGTGAACTTTTGGGTAAATAACTATTTTTTTCTTACAAAATGGGGTACAAATGTGTCACTGTTACCCTGCGGATTTTTGTGGACAGAATGGATTGCTCTGTTTCTGTCGTGGGGAAGATAGGCATGTGCATCGTCCATAATCAGCCTGAATGCAGCCTGAGCACCAGCAGGCACATGGAGGCATGGAGCGAGTCAAGTGCAAAGTCCAGTTTCTCCTCTAGAGTCTAGACAAACAGAAGCCTACCACAAATTTGGCCATGTCCAAGGAAGAGAAATCTTGCGCGCCACTCTGCTTCCATCCTTCGATGGAGCCTATTTTACCCAACGAGCGCCTAGCAAAGACCACCGGGAAACACCCAAGAAACCCCGACAAAACCGAAACATACATGGAGAGCGCGCCGTCGGCCGACGCCAGCTCGAGCTCGAGCGGCGGCGGCGCGAACGTGCTGCTCCTTCCGATCCCGGGAGCGCAGGGCCACACGAACCCGATGCTCCAGTTCGGCCGGCGCCTCGCGAGCCACGGCATGCGCCCCACCCTCGTGGCCACCCGCTACGTGCTCTCGACCACTCCCCCGCCCGGCGAGCCCTTCCGCGTGGCCGCCATCTCCGACGGCTTCGACACCGGCGGCCTGGCGTCCTGCGCGGACATGGCGGAGTACATCTCGAGCCTGGAGGCCGCGGGGTCCGAGACGCTGCGGGAGCTCCTGGCGTCGGAGGCGCGCGCGGGCCGGCCCGCGCGCGTGCTGGTGTACGACCCGCACATGCCGTGGCCCCCGCGGGTGGCGCGGGAGGCCGGCGTGCCCGCCGCGGCCTTCTTCTCGCAGCCGTGCGCGGTGAACGTCGTGTACGGGGAGGTGTGGGCGGGGCGGATGGCGCTGCCGGCCACGGACGGCCGAGAGCTGGTGGAGAGGGGCGCGCTGGGCGTGGAGCTGGGGCCGGAGGACATGCCGCCGTTCGTGGCCGTGCCCGAGCTGAAGCCGGAGTTCCTGAAGACGTCCATCTGGCAGTTCGAGGGGCTGGAGGACGCCGCCGACGTGCTCGTCAACTCATTCAGTGACATCGAGCCGAAGGTGAGTGTCACCTTCGTGTTTCCTGTTCATGGTTATTTCAGCATCTCTCATCGTGTAGCAGCCGCCATTCAGTCGGTGTGCGAACATTGAACTACTATCTCCTAAGCATCAGAGCGGAAATAGACTTCCAGCAGTTAATCTTACACATTGTAAAACCAACAAGAAGACAGCAGCCCACATCCATCGGCGCCGCACAGCCTTCCTAGCGCTTACATTACAGAATACGCCGAGGCAAGGACGGCAGTGGCCCTCGCTCACGCCGTTGGTCGGCAATGTTGACCGACACGAGCGACGGCGGTGGTCGTCGGCCGGCGAGAAAGGCGACCCCACGATCGGTTGTACCTCACGACTTAGTGAGGACAGATCGCCGGCGGCCACTATCATTGAGGGCGAAGGGGCCTGAGGCGGTCAGGTTGCGCCTAGTTACTCCGGCCGCCGGCCAGTATCAGTCAAATGCTCACGGTCTCTTGGCCAATCTATTGATGGAACGTGGTGCCGCCCATCACGACGCTAGCTTCGGCTGGTTATAGTGAATACTAGTAATTTAGAATAGTAATAACATGCATAGTGTACATAACTTACTACATATGTATATATATTCATACCCCCTCTATTTTAGCAAACAAAATTAGTTCGTAAACGTTTTCGGCCTCTTTTGATTCATAGGATTTTCTCTGGATTTTTATAGGATTGGGACCCTGTGGACTATTTCCTTCCTTTTAGAGCTGTTTGATTCACGAGAACTAATCCTATAGGAAAAATTGCATGAAGTCTAACCTCAGGGACAAATCCTTTGCTGCAATCATGTGTCCATAGGATCCACTTGGGCAGGGCACTCCAATCCTATATATTTCGTTTTCCTTTGGTTTCCCTACCATATGAATCAAAGGAGACCTTATATTAGTGAGCATAGGAAGTACTTGTTTGATGGCGCTATAGAGTGTGCCACATCATTGCTCAGAGGACTGATCACCTTCCAAAGGAGACTTTTATTATGCTAAATGTTTTTTCTAGTAATTTTAGGACATGAAAATAATTGTACATGCCCTGATTTTTCATAAGATATATCGCAAAAAGAAAACATATCGTAAATTATTCTATATTCTATAGAGACAACGTGTATTTTATAAGAAAACCATTCTTATTGACCATTGTACATGTTCTAACTTTGCCCCGGTCACTTGGACACATGCTTACTTTGTCGTATCTTACAAGTTTGACACGCAAAATATTTCTGCCGAGCAGGAAGCAAAATACATGGAGGATACATGGAGAGCGAAGATGATAGGCCCGAGCGTGCCATCGTTCTATCTCGATGACCATCGTTTGCCATACAACAAGTCTTACGGTTTCAACTTGTTTAGTGGTGAAGAGCCGTGCATGGATTGGATGGAGAAGCAGAGTATTAACTCTGTTGTGTTTGTATCCTATGGGACATTCTCCGAGTATGAAGCTTCCCAACTAGAGGATCTTGGGAGTGGATTGTGCAGTTCTGGCAAACCTTTTCTATGGGTCGTGAGGTCTAGCGAGGCATGCAAGTTATCTGATGAACTCAAGGCGAAGTGCAAGAAGAACGGATTAATTGTTTCTTGGTGTCCTCAACTTGAGGTTTTGGCACACAAGTCCATTGGTATGACCTCACACAATTATTTTTCTTTCCTATACTTGTATATAAAATGTGAAAAGTGGAGTCACATTTAATCATGTGTAGGTTGTTTTGTTACACATTGTGGATGGAACTCAACACTTGAAGCAATTGTTAATGGTGTGCCTCTCGTTGGAATTCCGCATTGGGCAGACCAACCCACTATTGCAAAGTATGTTCAAAGTCTATGGGGCATGGGCGTGCGAGCTCAACGTGGCGAGAATGGATGGGTAACGAGGGAGGAGGTTGATAGGTGCATCAAGGAAGTTATGGATGGGAAAATGAAGGATGTGTATAAAAGAAATGCTGGGAAGTGGATGCAAAAGGCCAAGAAGGCAATGCAGGAAGGGGGAAGCTCGGACAAGAATATTCTTGAATTTGTTGTCAAGTATTCATGAATTTAATGGCACTATCTATGCATATTTTGTTAAACTAAGAAAGTAGAAGTAATCTGAAGACTACTAGTAATCTGAAGGCAATTTAATGGTTTTAGAAAGGAGCTCACTTTTTAAAAGGATGCTAATATTATTCATATTAATAAAATCAATTTCTTATAAAAATCATAACTACTACTAGTGACACAACTAGTATTCCACCCAATTAGTGGTACATGCAACTGTCCACATAGGAAGTTTATGGCATGTATTCCACTCATCTAGTGTAACACAACTGCATATATTAAAGGTAAGTAGATTATCTTCTTTTGGGTTAAAATGCTTGGAATTGTTGTGGAACTATAATTTTCTTTGCTAATTCCTGAAAATAGTGATCAAATATTATAAAGATCAAAGTATACTGACACTAATAAGTGATGAAGCTGTAAATATGGACATAATGATAATATTCCACCAACATCCGATCGACATCGGAAACCTCATTCCCCTATAGCCCATAAGTGCAAATAAGAGACACTCTTACCCGACGAGGGACGTGAGGTGAATATAGGGCTGCGTTGTCCGGCAGTGGCGGACCTAGAAGATTTCGGAAGTCTGGGTAAACATGTCTAAGTCGTTTTTTTTCTCGAACAAAGCCGCTATAGAAAGTCAAAAAATATAAGGCATCACGTTTCGGCAAGCCTGAGCAGGGTGGCGGGTCCGTCCCTCTTGTTCGGTGACCCCGTGGTGACACGCTTCGCCGGAGTAGAGATGAGATCCCGCCAAAATCTCATCTCTAGTTTATTATGTGATTTATAGCTCAAAATTTAAGCCCAAATCTTATACGGGGTACTAAAGTCATAAAATGAACTCGAAGCTGGATTTTTAAGATCCACTTAAATCTCGCTAGTGCACCAACGGCTATTTTACTCATCGGTATTCCCATGTTGGTTGCAAAAAAGTTTTTCCCTTTCAGCTGAAATAAAAATTTTGTTTGAAAAGGAGATGAAAGAAGATGCACGGATTTAACTATTTTCTTCTGCAACAACCATCGACCCGTCGATATGATCAACTGCATGCTGGTTTAGCTATAGTAGACTAGTAGTGTGCCTGTCTGGAGAGCTTGCACCCGGAGAGCATGGCAGACAAGGCGAGCGCGGCGAAGGCGAGGAAGGCCAGGACGATGGACGCCGCGATGGCGTCCGTGAAGACGTTGACCACCGCCGACCTCATGCGGATCGTGATCGGGAGAGCCGCCGCCGCCGCCGTGACCAGCAGATACGCCACCGCCTGCATTCATTCCGATCACAGGCTTGTGAGTACTACGAGCAGAACGTGATCGCTAATCGAATTGAACAGTACGTGGCCATGCATCCACACACTGAGCTAAGTGAACATAATCCGTAAGCTATATAACCTGGTCGCCGGCGAAATCGAAGAAGCTCGCGTGGGCGGCGCCGCGGCGCATCCGGCGATATTTCCGTAGCGCCTGCACCGCTGAGTACATGAACGCTACCACGGAGGCCCCGAGAAGATACCTAGCAGTAAATTAAGCAAAAGGCTAAGCCACTACCCAGCTCATGATCAACACCGCACTCTCAAGAGACAAGAGCCAAGAATGTTAGCGCGATCGATGCATGGAGCTTGATGGTGTACGCACCTGTACTCTTGGTAGCGGAGGAAGTCCATCCAGTCCCCGTGGCGGCACGACGCGACGAGCGCCATGGCCACGAAGGCCGAGAGCGCGGCGCCGGCGCGCAGGACGAGGATGATCCCGTCGAGCACCTGGCCGCCGCCATCGTCGTGGTACACCCTGTCGTCCCTGCTGCTAGCAGTAGCAGGCGCCGAGACCGTCGTCAACGTCACGGCGTGCGCGTCGCCGCCCTGCGTGTACGTCGGCGACTTCTGCTTCTTGACGGCCGCCGGCGCCAGCTGGCGTCCGGGCGGGGACAAAGGCGGCGGCGGCGGCGGCGGAAGCAGCGGCGGGGACCTGGGGACGTAGTGGTGGCCGTCGGGAGACGCGACCTGCATCTGCATAGCCATGCCTTAGCACGTAAGGGAACGAATGATGGAGGAGCCTGTTGTAGATATCGGGCGCATTATGCATTGGTGCGCTTTGAGGAAAGCGGCGAGACCGATCGTCGAGGAATTAAAGCCGGTGGAAAAAGAAAGGCGCGGGCTGCGGGTGATGCTGTGACATGGCGCGCACTAGCTTAGCTGATAGTTGAGCTGCTTAAGCAAAGACGAAGAAGGAAACAATTCGAAATGTGTGGAACCAACTGGATGGACGAAAGAGGTAATAATTAATTAACAGAGACATTCCCGATTTTGCGTGAACCAAATCATTCGAGAAAACAGCTAGCAATTAAAACGCGTACTTGCGTGTACTACATCACTAGCTTTTAGAGTGACTCGCCATGGATAGCCTATTCGTCTCTGTCGATAGACAGAAATCAAAGAAAAAAAATACTAGTGCTTTAGGTTATCTCGCGATCCCTCTGTAGTTATATCGAGTCGATCTTTATCATGAAATATTATCCACTGTCAAAACATATAAAGGGGAAAGGACCGGCTTAGGTGGTTTCTTTGAAGACAAGGAAGACGAGTGGAGTAGATGCAATACCAAAGCTGCGGTGGCCTCTTTCCCCTAGCGGATGTGGAAAGCTTAATATGGATGGCTCTTACCATGAGGACTCTCGATCAGGAGGAATGGGAATGGTTCCGCGGGATGATATTGGGGCAATTATCTTCTCGTGTTGCAGATTCCTAGCAACTTGTTCTTCTGCGCTGGAGGCGAAATTGGCTGCATGCGCGGTGTTGAGGATATGCTAAATAGGTGTCACCATTGCATATCTCTAATCCGGATAACCCAGTTGGCCCATAGTCAGTAGCAGGGCCTATGGCCTGCTGGGCGGCCCAGTTAGATGGATACAGAAGGGAGGCCCATGTCGGATAAAGGAAGACTACGGAGGAGTCACCAGCGTACCCGGAGCCTTGGAGTGTGAGACACGTTAGACTAATTATGTACTGTGTAGGACTCTGTAACCTGTCCGACTAGGACTTTGCCTGTAATCCTAGGATCTGACGACTATATAAACCGGACCTAGAGGAGCCTTTAGGGCAATACCTCAACTCATACCTCGCACAACGAACCAATCCCTGTAACTCGGCGTATTGCCATTATAGTGATTTATAGCAGGAGTAAGATTCCGCCATCGTCGTGGGATCTAAACCTGGATAAGCTGTGTTACCTTGTATCTGCCAACCTTCCGCCTTACCCCACGTATCTAAACACGCACTGTAAGGACCCCTTCATGGCGTACTCGTCGGCAATACCACAACACGCAGAGGGATGTGCCCTAGCTCGGCAGTGGTGCAACCTCCCTATGGGGGTTGAGTTGGATTGTGCGGAGGCGGTGGCTATGATCAAGAGCGAAGGAACCGAGAGATCCACCTATACCTTCCTAGTGAAAGAAGTTCTGTACCATCTAAATAACGAATCAGATTTCAAGGTTGAGTAGCTACGGTGAGAACAAAACTCGGTGAGCCATGTTCTCGCCAATATGGGTTGAGCTGAAGGAAGAGCGGTTGTATGGCCGTTCAGAACCTCTAGACATTCCTAAACTCTGTAATGAAGAATGTAAGCCAGATGATTGAGTAATATAAATTTTGATTCGCAAAAAAAGGTTAGGGGGTAACAATGAATTGGCTGCATCGGTGCACCCTCTTATCCTTAAGCACCAATGTTTAATTTTTTTCATAGAAGAGGTGCCTAATTAAGCGCCTATTTTATGAAAAATAATCAACAATCCTTAAGAAAAAAGAATTATTTTATAAATATTTTTAACACATGTGCATTATACATACCTTAGAGTCTCTAACAAATAACACAAAAGTTAAAAAATAATTGCCTTTGTACTTTTTATCGAAAATGCACCGAATTTATCCCACAAAATAGCTTGCACGACATTTTTTTAGCAAACCGATCCTGGTGAGAATCGTAGGCCTAGTTCGAAACCGAGAAAAAATTGGGGTAGTCCGACCAAGTTACCCATTGAGGTGGTTTGATCCAATTCCTCGTTTGTCGATACCCGAGCATGAATGGAAGTTGTAGCTTGCATTGCACACATGATGGACGATTGTCGATGCTCGTGGGGAGGATGGGTCTCAACAAGGCCTAGCAGGGCGGGGGCACAACGTGCAACCCACAGGGAAGCTGGCAGTGGACAACGCCGAAGCAAGGCGGTGGTGGCCTCATCGGAGCAGGGATAGCGCAATCGGATCTAGGGCGAGGGCGACGTGATCTCGTTGTAGTAGGCCACACGGCTGGCGAGGGAGCAGGGGTGGCAAGGTCAAATAGCAGGGGGCGCCACCGGGAAGGGCATAAGGTTAGGAGTCGTGCAGAAGATGGGAGTCCTAGCCTCGTGTGGAAAATGGGTAGGTAAAACAAAGGCAAAATTTTAACATGTGGGAACCTAGGGTTTCACCCAAACTAGCTCAATGGGAAGGATTTATCGGATGAAAAAGAGGGGATCAAAGGAGAATGCATTCGGAGAGATTGGGCCAAAATCCATCGTAAAAAATTGGATCTACTAGATTTAGGATATGGATTTGCAACAGGGAGAGTGTAACATCCCAGCATATAGGACCTAACGAAGGGTAGAATTAGGAATATGAATTGTTGCATGCATTCATTTGAGAAAATGTGAGTAAAATTTTCGCCAAATAAAAACCTTGAGTGATCAATGTTTCTTTCTTACTATGAGAGTAGGTTTAGTCTTAAAGAAGGATTCCTATAAACTTTGATATGATCTTAAGAGAATTATGTGTGTTTTGAAATAAGTTTGGATTCTAAACTTAAAGTGTTCTATAATTAAATGATTTTTATTTAAGATTTGAATCCTAAATTAATCAAGAGAAAAGTACTATAACTTAAATCTTATCTAAAAACAAGATTGTATATGAAATTCATTTTATATACATAAACAAGTTACAAAGAATGAACTTATTGAAGTTATTCCAAACTTCACAATTTACAAAAGGGTAAACAATAAGAATATTCTTTATTAATAAATATATAATCTTTATTACAAATGAACCAAATAAAGATTACAAGAATTATAAAGGACAAATTAAAAAAGATTAAGAAAATTTCATTTATATATCTACTAACTATCCTATATCTAAAACTATACTAAATCTTCATCTTTATCTTTGTACCTGCAAAACAAAGATTAAATAGAAAACAAAATAGGATTAGTGTTACTCCCTCCGACCCATATTAATTGACTTCGATTTGTCAAAATTTGGATGAATCTAGACACTATTTAGTAAATAGGTTCATCCAAAATTTGATAAATCAAAGTCAATTAATATGGGCCTGAGGTAAAATATTCTCTCGGATATGTCGAGAAGATGCACTTGACAAACTCATCATTGAGAAATGTGGTAAAAAGGGGCAAGTTACACCAATATGAAAGATTTCATCTTTCATAAATTCAAAGCCAGAATGTAAATGACAGCCAAAAGGGACCAATTCACCAGCCAGGGTAAAAGTAGTTTGGTAATAATAAGTTCAAATTTTCTGAACCTATCCACGTGTGCATAGCAGGCACACAAGCTGCACACACACAAGCATGCAATGGGTGTGCTATCGACCTCACAATGCACAACCAATATCACAAAACCACATCACAGACGTGGGGAAGCACATCAGTGCATCTCTCCACTACACAACACACCAGCACAGCCAGGGTGAACAGCAGTTAAACCAAGAACAGCAACCAAACCAACCACCCAGATCAATCCAAACATCACCAGGATGGTGACATAAGGAGGGGGATGGATCTGATGGACATCAAGGTTAAGCCCAAGAGCTAGGAGGAGCAGGCAAGCTCAAGAGCAAGCTCAGGAGCACAACAAAAGCAGATCAAGATCAATCTACTACATCCACATCAGAATCTGTGGTGAGCCTCATAAAACCATCACATGATTTCATCATATATATAAATAAAAGCATGTGATGTTTTATGAGATAATCTCTCAATAATCACCCAAGAGGAGTGCATCTATCCTAGAGATTTCAAGTATAAGGATAAGAAATCAAGCTCAACCACAAACACTAAACCCTCAGACCAGCATCACTGGGTTCAGTGTTAATTTTTTTACAACTTAGATCATTTTCATTTGATCCCAACAGATCAGGGCACATCTCTCAGAGAGAGAGTAGCACCTCTAAATCTATAAGTTTCAAACAAATTATTGCCCAACTAACTAGGAATTACATCCTATAGCCTCAGACCAACAACATAGGCAGGTAAGTTAATAAAAAGCTTCCATATCATCTTATGAGTTTTAATCACAAGCATAATCAAGCTAAGCCCAGAAATAAAAACCCAATCACTTGTGTGCCAGAATATAGTGGTATCACAAGGACAAGTTCTTAATGAGCTAAAACCAATCTTTACTTAGCTTCCACAGATAAAAGGGGACAACAACTACATATCATTTTCCTTAAGCCAAGTGCCAGGAATCAACTTTAAATTCATTTATACATCCACAGAAATCATTGCAAGCAATGATTTGATTCAATGAGTATAATCTCAAACAAGACAACAGTATAATTGTAGTAAGCAACTACTGTCAGTATAAGTAATCTGATAGTAGAGTAAACTCTTAGATCAACAACATAATCCAATCAAGGATTTCATTGATACACTAGCATGGATCATGGTGGATTACCACTAGAATTAATCCGAGCAACTAGTATGATCAAAGCCACTATCAACCATTAACCACAATGACAATCATTTCCATGATCGATATGAACCATAATAGATCTAAAGCATCATAGATATGAACAACCGGGGGTTATGAAACCTAATCAGAGCAAGGACTATAATCCAGAGATGAACTCAACCAGCACATAGTCACTCGACATGAAAGCCACTAGATACACAAGGAGAATCATGGCAGTAGCATGGACAAACACCACAAAGATAACTTACCCGAGGTCCTCGCTGATGAATCGAAGAGAAGCGGAGGGGCCGACGCCATGGCGACACGGAAGCACCAGGCTGCGCAACTGCCACGGCGCCGCCAAGAAGACGCCGATACCGACACCACCGCAGTGGGATCGCGGCAATGGCGACATCTTTTCCGAACCCTAGGGTTCGAATAAATGGAACCGACCACGGGAAGCCCAGTCAAATCCAAGTGGATAGAATGAAGCGGCGTCGTCGACAACCCTAACCCGCACCATGGCGGCGGACAGAACGGCCGACGACGGCGAGAATCGATGGTGGCGGCATCGCCTGCCACAGGGGCGAGTCAGAGGAGGAGGAGATAAGGTCGAGAGAGAGAGGAGGCATAGTGGGATGGGTGGGCCAAAACCCTTCGGGGTGATCTTTTGACCCTGCCCTATTGGGCCACCCTGGCCCAATAAGCCCAAGGGGCCAACCCAGGTTATTTAATAAATCTTTTGATCAATTTGAAAAGACCAAAATACCCCTGACCTCAATAAAATTATAGAAAATAAAATAATAGTCCAACAATTATAAATAAAATATTTTTGGATTCACAATAATTCACTCTGTTCAAATAAAATAAAATATAAATTTTTGAACACTTAAATTTTTATAAGAATTTTGTAATTTAAATATTCCTTATGGAATTTTACAAAATTATTGAAAAGTGATAAAAATAAATAAAAATCATTTTAATTATTTATTAATATTATAGTATTTTTGAAAAATACTAAATAAATATTTAATAATAAAATTTAATGTATAATTAATAATTCCTAAAAGAATTATTAAATCAATAAAAGTCAACTAAAGGGAAATAAAATAAAATAACTCAATATATATTATAAATATTAAAAAGAAATATTTATAAATCCTTTATTACTCAAAAAGGAAGTTTTTGGGGTAAATGCATATAAATTTAAATAATGCATTACATTACTTGCATAATCATTTTGCTTCTTTAAATATTGTTCTTACCAGGCAATAATGATGTTTTTGTAGAACTAGAGGCTCAAGGTCTAGTGCAAGCATCAGACTTCACTACCTTGCCATCACAAGGCAAGTTTATCACTTGCTCATGTCCTTTGAAGAGTCTTTATCAAAGTATTTGCAAAATGTGTGTTATCATATATGCTATAAAAGAAACAAAATATTATTTTCATAAACAAAGAAATCATAGATATCATCCTAAGTGGTGATATAATGGAGCAATAGAACTTAGAGTTCTAATTGCAACAATGATGATCAAATAGGGACTTAATAACCCCTGACATCAGTGATTCTAACGCCGTATATTACGTGTTAGCCATGAGATTTGGAATGGGACAGAGAAGTCAGCTGTATCTTTTTCCTCTCGCATGAAGCCGGATGTGCAGGTCGTGGCTATTATCCTCGTAGCGTGCATATTAATTGGTAATTCGTAGAGGATATGCAGCATATGGGTGGGAACCCTTATCGTCCCACAATAGTTCTGGCATCTAACGGTTTGTACAAACCATTGCTGTAATTCATTATGTGGGCATGGTGTACACCAAGGAGGCATCTTGGTCATGAAGAGGCGATGATTGGCTTGGACCAACTCTGGGCCCCACATCATGGAATTATGGACGGAAAATGCACGGTTGTGCAACAAGGAGTTGATCTCTCATGGGTAAAAACGCACCTCTGCGGAGTATAAGAAGCGTAACTTGTTACTCCTGTTCGGAAGGATCTCTGACAGCGGAAAGGAACTCCATGAAAGTTCTCGTCACTGTGAAGGGTGATTGTCATAGTTTTTGAATAAAATCAACCTTTGAAGAAAGATTTACCAAAAAGCGCATAGTGCCAAGGATTTATAATCGAGGTGGTAGTTAGAGCATCAAACTTCCCACCTTGCATATAATGAACTTGTTGGGTAACGTTGTTACTCATCCTTTCCTTTGATCCCTTGCTTAGTGTGGCATCCCATAAAACCACTACTAGAAAATCGTGTTGTTTTTGTGCATTGCATCATCATGACCGCATGCTCATGTCATCATGCCGCATTGCATTTGAGCATCGTCATCATCTTGCAATTGCTTGCATAAAACTATTCTTGAAAAAACTGTTCTTGTTTTCTAACGCCGTCTTTATTCAAAGCAAACCGGGTCGAAATATTTTGTTTATCTATCGGTTTGCAAGCGGTGCATTTAGAATTAAATAAAATTATTATATTATTTTAGTGGGGGCGTCGAGCGGGCGAATCGACCCGACGACCACCCCAATACAAGCGGTCCACCTAAAATCCTACTACCAATCCTATCCTACCCACCCTCTCCACCTCACCCCAACCAATCCCCTCTTGACACCTCACCTCACCCTTCCCCCCTAGCCAATCAGACTCTGCCACCTAGACTAAACCCACCCCCATCTCTCCCCGCCACCTCTCCTTACATCCAGCCACACGCCCCCACCCCATGCCCACATGCCCGCAGAACCCGCCACCCACCCCACGCGACCCCACGCGGGGCCCACCCGACTCGGTCCCTGGAACCACCGCGTCTCCCCGTCCTTCTCCTTCCTCTGCACGCCCCGACCGGCCCCTCGCCAGTACCCTCCCGTCTTGGCCGCGGACCCGCCGCCTCCAGCGCCCGCCTCGGTTCGCACCCGGCTCCTCCTTCTCCGTCGCCCGCATGAGCCACCCTCTCCCTCGCCCGGGCCAGCCCCTTGACCGCCGCCACGCCTCCCGTGCCCTCGTGAGCCCCGCGGCCGTGTCCTCCTCGCCGCTCCTCCGTCGCCCCACCTCCAGTGACCGCCGCCGCGGCTTCGCCGGCCGCCGCTCACCCTCTCCGTCCCCCAGCCTCCGCCTGCTCCCCCTGCTCGGCCTCCGGCCTCCATTCCGTCAAGCTCGCGTCCTCCGGCTCTCCTGCTCGGCCGCGCCCGTCTCCATGACCCGCATCCTCGCCGCCCGTCCTCCGCCGTCTCTTCTCCTCCTCTCCGCGCGAGCCGCCAACCTCGAGCTCACCGCCGGCCCTTCCGCCCCTCTGCAAGCCGCCGCCGACCGCCGCGTCAACCGCCTCCTCTTCGGCCTACCCAGCTGTCTTGCCTGGCCATGGCGTGGCACCGGCTTAAGGGCCCTTTTCCTGCAGACGCTCGAGCTCGTCCTCGAGACCCTCGATCCTCGACGACCTGCCACCCGGGAGTCCCTCTGGTGCATCTCGCTTGTGCCAGTCGCAGCGGTTTCTGCAAGCTCTGTATATCTGGGGTCCGTTCCAGGTCCAAGTACATACGTGTATCAACATGTCGGTTTGGAGCTTACTTGTGCTCTACGCTGGTCCTCCACAGTGCTTGTGGTGATGCGATGTATAATGTGGTGGTGGATGTCTTGATGTGGAGCCATTCGAGAAAACAACGCCGTGAACTCGCGGTCTCCGGAGGTCGACTATAGATAGGCCGGAGTATCAAGATCTTCTCTGGGCGTCCGATGCCTTTGTCGAGGCAAGGACAAAAGGACTAAGAGCCCTGAAAAGATCTTCTTGATGCGATGTGGCGAGAAGTTCGGAGCGCCAGATCGCCATCTCTCCTTGTTGAGTCACAACATCGACAAGTTTTCTCCAAGATCGAGCCCGATCCTCGTCAAATCGAAGCCCGAACCCGTGGACCGACATGATCTTCTTCACGGATGCGACAAGTACTCCCTCGAACGCCAAGTTCTACACCGGACGCCAAGACCGGCGCTTCACCGGACCCGACAAGATCGTCATGACGGCAAAACGACACCGACCGAGGCGAGACCGATGCCGACGCGAACCAAGTCCTGCTTCCGGGCGACAAGATCTACCTCGGTTGTCGAGAACGATTCCATCGAACCACGAACCACGAGGCGACCCGAACCGGAACCCCAAGATCGTCGAGACCCCTAATGTGTGACCCCTTTCCCGAGCCCTATTTTATAAATGCTAAATATAAAACCTGATGAAATTAAATTGTCATACTTGCATGCATATTTGTGTGGTTTGGGGGCCTTATGCCGATTCACCTCATAATTAAATATGGGGCCCATATGCGGGCAAATCTAGCCTTATATTGGCCTCATTTAAATTTGTGTAGCGAACCGGCGCCATCTTTTGTCTTTCTAATGCAACATTTAATTGCGGGGTAGCTAAACAACATGAACCACCTAATTAATTGTCGGGACCCAGGTTCCGTTTAATATGACCTAATTGCATCGCACCCTTGCCATGTCATGCATCATGCCGATCTTCTGCCGTTGAATTAAATAGTGCATCCGGTGTTTCTTCTAGTGTTTTGCTTCTTCGCGGATAAGGCCGTTGAGTTGATGTGAGCTTCGCCCCGATCTTCGGATGAACCTTCGACAATGTTTTCAGGCGAGCATCTCCCCCTTTCCACCTATCTTACTTTTATAGTATTTATTCCCTCCTGTTGATCTATTGCTATCTGTGTTGCGATGCTCTAGTTTCCGTACCCTTGATATCCCTTGCAGCCTTATATTGCCTTGGACACATCCTAATACCTGTTGTTTGGTAGATAGTTGGCCCTGCGCGTCGTAGTCACTGGCTCAAGTGTTGTTGCGTGTTGTCAAGTGCCACAGTTGTTGGAGAATTGCCGCGTGTTGATGTTGGAGATGATCATGGCTTTACTTATCGTTCACTTTAAATTCCTGTTTAACAACTAAAATTGAAGTAAGCAGAGGCATCGGTGGGTGATAGATAATATTTGGTTTCTGAACACCCACTTGTGTCCCGTAGGACCCCGAGTACTTGATACCTGTTCCTTGATTTATCGCGCTATCCACATCCGGGAGGTATATGGGACCCCCAGCGAGCTTGATTCATCTTATTTCTTGGGGCCACAAACTAGTTTGAGGTTTTATTTACGATCCTGTGCTTATGCCATGCTTTCGCTTTATTTAAATTGTCGACGGATAGCTTTGTCTTGTTTAGGATCGGGACACGATTCCATGGTCGACAAGCCCGATTTGGGTTCCCGATCGTTCACCGTATACCCAAACCTTGAGTCCGTTTGGTCACTAACCGTTGGGTAGCTTAATGGGGTGGACCACGAAATATTTCTGAATCCTGTGATTGCTTTGTCGTGAAGGCCTCGTTGGGTTTTTATTTGGTTTTTAGGTTGATCGGCGTGTGTTGCTATTGGTGCATCGGCCGGGTAAAACTTTCTAAAGCGTGTCCATGGATATGGACGACTTGGAGCCGATATCTCGACCATAGACAAGCATAACTAAAGTTTATTGCTATAAATTTGACTTTATAATGACTAGTAATCAGCTTCACTATAATGGAATGGCTAAATAATACTGCCCACAATTGCTTGTTTGGATTGTCGCTTGCGACCATTGTACCTGACTAGTAAGTATTGCAACTACAACGGAATGGCTAAATAAAAGTTCCAACAACTGCTGGGTTTTGGGTTATCTCATGCTAATTGTATCTGATTAGTAGGTGTTGCAACTATAACGGAATGGTCAACTAAAAGTGCCCACTGCTTACTTTATCAGGATGATTATCTAAACCTGACTAGTAATTCTTTGCAGCGATAAGAGAATAAATAAAGCGCCAAGCTGTGTGAGTTCCTCGGTTGACTTCCTCGTTTGGTCTCGAGGAAACACCGGGATGGGTTTGTTTGATGGTAGTATCGAGTTGGTTCGAATAGGTCTTTCTTCCCCTCTCGATTGCCGCTTGATTGTATCGAGTCTCTATAGGTTGTTTAGTGCATCTTTGCCTGCCGCTTGATCCACCATACCTATGTGGCGAGGACGCAATTCTAGCCTCGCCGTGTCTTGGCCTCGATCTTGGCGCTCCTTCTTTTCCTTTGCCCTTTGTCGGCACCCCTTTGTTTAAGCAGGTTTTGAGATCGGCGTCGTTAGCGAGGTTACCCTTCCGGCTTGGCACAGGGGTTATGGGCGCCATTGGCTATTCTTGAGGCTCTTAGCCCCATTTGCATCTTGTCCGTGGTCGGACGCTCTATCATTTTCAAGGTGATTTGGATCTTTGTACGTATATCTGTATTCTTGACTCATGGAGTCGTTTTGTATATATATTACATGGGTCCCATCGAGGACTGTTGTGTAATGTTATTACTGCCGTTTTCCACCCGCGAAAGTGCTGGTGAGCACCTTTGAATCGTTTCTATCGGGTTTGGGATTTGCTAAAACTTGCATAGGGCCGATCTGAGGTGTTCTGAGTGGTATCGAGCTCGGCAGTTGCGATACCCCACAAGTCCAGCCTGTAGGATAACCTAGCTAACGGCCGAAGTAGAGTGTCAAAACTATTTTGAAAAAAAAATCGGTTGGATAGTTCTGACTAGGTCTGATTTTACTCCTTACCCCTCTGCTGTTCTCCTCTCACCTCTACATGTTTTGAATCCGCTCTCTTCTCTTTCTTCGAGTCCAGGAATTCTCGTGGTTGGGTTTCCGTCGTACCTTCAGGGTTTCGCTTCCTCCTCTGATAACGGTGTTCTACCATCCGGTGTTCAAGCTGCATGAGGAATCCGTCTACTGTGGTACCATCCTTTGTTCCTTGTTTGTGCCTTCCGGTGTTTTCCGACACGACGACATCATCTACGCCAGATCCGATGCAGAGTCTGCGTCACTCCTTTGTTTCCGAACCTCGCTTGTCGAGATCTTCAGTCTAATTCCGAGAGTTGGTTGCATAATCCGCCTATTCGGGTGCCGATTAATGGTTTGGGTGCGCGATGGACTGATCACCATCCGACTACTCTTATCATTCGCTCTTGTACCTCGAATTAGTGGATCCAGCAGTTTTACTCCATCCATCGGAGCTAGAGGTGGCTTTATTTGTTGATACCTCTACCTTCGACCTGTTGTTCCCGGAGTGTTCCCTCGACGATCACGGACAACGACCTCTTGTTAGTGGTGTCGAGAGAATCTACACGAAGCGCGAAGGATCAGACCGCCGGCCTGCTTCCCGGTACCATGAGGCGGATCTCGAGGGCGAGATCCATTGTTAGTGGTGTCGAATTGTGGCATCCCGCAAAAACCACTACTAGAAAATCGCGTTGTTTTTGTGCATTGCATCATCATGACCGCATGCTCATGTCATCATGCCGCATTGCATTTGAGCATCGTCATCATCTTGCAATTGCTTGCATAAAACTATTTGCAGAAAAACCGGTTCTTGTTTTCTAAACGCCCCGTCTTTATTCAAACGCAAACCCGGGTCGCCGAAATATTTTGTTTGTCTGCTATCGGTTTGCAAACGGTGCATTTAGAATTAAATAAAATTATTATATTATTTTAGTGGGGCGGTCGAACGGGCCGAATCGACCCGAACGACCACCCCCAGAAATACAAACGGTCCACCTAAAATCCTCGACTACCAATCCTATCCTACCCACCCTCCTCCACCTTGACCAACCCCCTCTTGACACCTCACCCTTCCCCTAGCCAATCAGACTCTGCCACCTAGACTAAACCCACCCCAATCTCTCCCAGCCACCCCTCTCTCCTCACACATCCAGCCACACACGCCCCCACCCCCCCTGCCCGCAACCCACACGCCACACCCCACCGCGACCCACTGGGCCCACCGACTCGGTCCACAGAACCACCGCGTCTCCCGTCCTTCTCCTTCCTCTGCCGCCCGGCCCCTGCCGCAGTACCCTCCGTCGAAGCCCGCGGACCCGCCGCCTCCGCTTGCGCCCGGCCTCGGTTCGCACCCGGCTCCTCCTTCTCCGTCGCCGCGCCGAGCCACCTCTCCTCTCTCCTACAGCCAGCCCGCCAAGAACCGCCCACGCCTCCCGTGCCCTCCGTGACCAGCCCAGCCGTGTCCTCCTCGCCGGCTCCTCCGTCGCCCCCACCTCATGCCGCGCCACAGCAGGCTTCGCCGGCTGCGCTCACCCTCTCCGTCCCCAACCGCTCCGCCGCCCTGCTCCCCCTCGTCGCTCCCGCCCCTCGCTCGTCAGCGCCGCGTCTACCCAGCTTCCACTCCGACCGCTTCGCCGTCTCCCACGCAGCCCCGCATCCTCGCCGCCCGTCCTCCGCCGTCTCTTCTCCTCCTCTCCGCGCGAGCCGCCAACCTCGAGCTCGCCGCCGACCCTTCCCCCCCTCTGCAAGCCGCCGCCGACCGCCGCGTCAACCGCCTCCTCTTCGGCCTACCCAGCTGTCTTGCCTGGCCATGGCGTGGCACCGGCTTGAGGGCCCTTTTCCTGCAGACGCTCGAGCTCGTCCTCGAGACCCTCGATCCTCGACGACCTGCCACCCGGGAGTCCCTCTGGTGCATCTCGCTTGTGCCAGTCGCAGCGGTTCTGCAAGCTCTGTACGTCGATTCGGGTCCAAGTACATACGTGTATCACATATCGGTTTGGAGCTTACTTGTGCTACGGCTGGTCCTCCCTGGTGCTTGTGGTGATCGATGTATAATGTCTGGTGGTGGATGTCTTGATGTGGAGCCATTCGAGAAAACAACGCCCGTGACTCGCGGTCTCCGGTCGACTATAGATGAGTATCAAGATCTTCTCTGGGCGTCGATGCCTTTGTCGAGGCAAGGACAAAAGGACCTAAGAGCCTGACAAGATCTTCTTGATGCCGATGGCGAGAAGTTCGGAACGCCAGGATCGGCCATCTCTCCTTGTTGAGTCACAACATCGACAAGTTTTCTCCAAGATCGAGCCCCGATCCCTCGTCAAACCCCGAAGCCCGAACCCCGTGGACCGACATGATCTTCTTCACGGATGCGACAAGTACTCCCTCGAGAACGCCAAGTTCTACACCCCGGACGCCAAGACCGACCGCTTCACGGACCCGACAAGATCGTCGCGACGACAAGAACGACACCGACCAGGGCGAGACCGATGCACCCCTGACGCCGAACCAAGTCCTGCTTCCCGGAGGCGACAAGATCTACCTCAGTTGTCCGAGAACGATTCCGTCGAACCCTGAACCCTGAGACCGACCCCGAACCCCGGAACCCCAAGATCGTCGAGACCCCTAATGTGTGACCCCTTTCCCGAGCCCTATTTTATAAATGCTAAATATAAAACCTGATGCATATTAAATTGTCATACTTGCATGCATATTTGTGTGGTTTGGGGGCCTTATGCCGATTCACCTCATAATTAAATATGGGGCCCATATGCGGGCAAATCTAGCCTTATATTGGCCTCATTTAAATTTGTGTAGCGAACCGGCGCCATCTTTTGTCTTGCTAATGCAACATTTAATTGCGGGGTAGCTAAACAACATGAACCACCTAATTAATTGTCGGGACCCCGGTTCCGTTTAATATGACCTAATTGCATCGCACCCTTGCCATGTCATGCATAATACCTGCATCATGCCGATCTTCTGCCGTTGAATTAAATAGTGCATCCGGTGTTTCTTCTAGTGTTTTGCTTCTTCGCGGATAAGGCCGTTGAGTTGATGTGAGCTTCGCCCCGATCTTCGGATGAACCTTCGACAATGTTTTCAGGCGAGCATCTCCCCCTTTCCACCTATCTTACTTTTATAGTATTTATTCCCTCATGTTGATCTATTGCTATCTGTGTTGCGATGCTCTAGTTTCCGTACCCTTGATATCCCTTGCAGCCTTATATTGCCTTGGACACATCCTAATACACATTGTTTGGTAGATAGTTGGCCTGGCGTCGTGATCCTTGGCTCAAGTCTTTGCGTGTTGTCAAGTGCCACAGTTGTTGGAGAATTGCCGCATGTTGATGTTGGAGATGATCATGGCTTTACTTATCGTTCACTTTAAATTCCTGTTTAACAACTAAAATTGAAGTAGCGAGGCATCGGTGGGTGATAGATAATATTTGGTTTCGAACACCCACTTGTGTCCGTAGGACCCGAGTACTTGATACTGTTCCTTGATTTATCGCTATCCACATCCGGAGGTATATGGGACCCCCGAGCGAGCTTGATTCATCTTATTTCTTGGGGCCACAAACTAGTTTGAGGTTTTATTTACGATCTGTGCTTATGCCATGCTTTCTTGCTTTATTTAAATTGTGACGGATAGCACTGTCTTTGTTTAGGATCGGGACACGATTCAGCGGTGTCGACAAGCCCGATTTGGGTTCCCGATCGTTCCTGACAACCCTATACCCAAACCTTGAGTCCGTTTGAGTCGGCTAACTTTGTTGGGTAGCTTAATGGGGTGGCCCCAAATATTTCTGAATCCTGTGATTGCTTTGTCGTGAAGGCCTCGTTGGGTTTTGATTTGGTTTTAGGGTTGATCGGCGTGTGTTGCTATTGGTGCACCCGGCGGGTAAAACTTTTCGAAGCCGTGTCCGCGGATATGGGCGACTTGGATCACGATATCTCGACCATAGACAAGCATAACTAAAGTTTATTGCTATAAATTTGACTTTATAATGACTAGTAATCAGCTTCACTATAATGGAATGGCTAAATAATACCCATAATTGCTTGTTTGGATTGTCGCTTGCGACCATTGTACTGACTAGTAAGTATTGCAACTTCTAGCGGAATGGCTAAATAAAAGTTCCAACAAGCTGCGGGTTTTGGGTTATCTCATGCTAATTGTATCGATTAGTAGGTGTTGCAACTATAACGGAATGGTCAACTAAAAGTGCCTTGCTTACTTTATCGGGATGATTATCTAAACTGACTAGTAATTGCTAGCGATAACAGAATAAATAAAGCGCCAATGTGTGAGTTCCTCGGTTGACTTCCTCGTTTGGTCTCGAGGGGGAAACACCAGGATGGGTTTGTTTGATGGTAGTATCAGGTTGGTTCCGAATAGGTCTTTCTTCCCCCCTCTCTGATTGCCGCCAGTTGTATCGAGTCTCTATAGGTTGTTTAGTGCATGCTTCCTCTGCCGCTTCAGTCCACCATACCTATGTAGGCGAGGACCGCCGAATTCTAGCCTCGCCGTGTACTGGCCTCGATCTTGGCTCCTTCTTTTTCCTTTGCCCTTTGTCGGCACCCCTTTGTTTAAGCAGGTTTTGAGATCGACGTCGTTAGCAGGGTTACCCTTCCGGCTTGGCCTAGGCAGGGTTATGGGCCATTGGCTATTCTTGAGCTCTTAGCCCCATTTGCATCTTGTCCGTAGTTGGGCTCTATCATTTTCAAGGTGATTTGGATATTTGTATATCTGTATTCTTGACTCATGGAGTCGTGTTGTATATATATATCTGTTCTATGGGTCCCATCGAGGACTATTGTGTAATGTTATTACTTCGTTTTCCACCCGCACGAAAGTGCCTGGTGGGCACCTTTGAATCGTTTCTATGCGGGTTTGGCGGATTTCGCTAAAACTTGCATAGGGCCGATTCTGAGGGTTTTACACTTAGACTCTGAGGATCCCGAAGACGTGACAATATGCAACCGAATGCCAAGAAGACGTGTTCTACGAGGAACCTGGTCTATCCGGAGGATTTGAAGGCGTGGACTACGAGATCTGCTGCGGTGTCGATGAGAACGAGTCCACTTAAGGGTCTAGTTAGTAGTAACTAATGGAGCCGAGCAGCATAAACTCTATAAAATAAGCTGTTGAGCCCCACTCCTAGTCAGAGTTGTTACTTTTAAATTTCCGCTGACACCTTATATTTTTGTTTGTAAGTTGGATCTTTTGGAAGTCTTGAACTTCCGGTATTGTAATAATAATAATGTGTGTACTTTTGTAATATGGACTCGCAATGTTTCTATTGTACCACTCTAAGGGATGTGATATTTACGGAACGGTGTTCTGTGGATGTCATGTCAACGACTATAGTGTATTACACATGCATGTAGGGGTTCGTAGCATGGAAAACAAAAAATTTCTACCGCATGAACAAACAATCAAGATCTAATCTATGATCAAGCCAAGATCTATCTACTAGATTGTAGCAACGAGTCGATAGAATACTAACCCTCGAAGATCCAAAGCGGTTAACGGGAGCAGATTCTCGTGGGTGATGTAGTCGTACACTTCCGATCTCAAGATCGCGTGAGCGATCCTTCCGGCTATGCGTTCGGCTGCGCTTCATGATCGGTCACACGTTCGGTACTCGATGAAGACCTTCCTCTCCCTTGTTCCGGTGCGGTGGAGGTTATAGCACTCTCCTCGTGATTCCGGACCGACGGTGGTGCGGAACTAGAGGAGATCTCAAACCGCCTTAAGCCGGAGCGAGTATGGTGGAGTATGAGAGAGGCCTTGGCGATCTACGGTTTAAAGGGCACCAAGGGGAGGGCTTGGTCGACGTCTAGGGTTTGGGGAAACCCTAACTCTCCGAGTTTAGAGGAGGCCCTAGGCGGCGGCGGCTTGGAGGTGGCCGATGACTTAGAGGCTAGGGTTTAGGTGTGAGGGTAGGGGGGCGCCCTACCCCTTCTTTTATAGGTAGGAGGGAGGCGGCTAGGAGGAGGGAGTCCTCCACCAACTCCTCCTCCTCCTTGGCCGGCGGGTGGAGGGAGTGGGACTTCCTCCCCAAGTAGGTTTCCTACTCTCCCTCCACCAAGCAAACTTGCCGTTTGACTTTTTCAATTTGGCGTTTGACTTTCAAACTAGGATTTGATTTCTCCCTTTATTTTGCTCAGCCATGATACCTAGTACATGATGCAACCATTCCACATTGTCATGACACATTCATGTACCCTTCCCCTCCGGAGTGCCGGACCTTCCGGAAACTTCTAGAACATTCCCAATGAAAACACCGGAATCATTCCCGAACTCAGAAATATTACTTTCCTTATATGAATCTTATTCTCCGGACCATTCCGGATATCCTCGTGATATCCTGGATCCCATCCGAGACTCCGAACAACATTTGGTTTCTTACTCATCATTCCATAACTACTCAACAACATTGAATCCTTAAGTGTGTCTTCCTACGGTTCGTGAATTATGCAGACATGATCGAGACACTTCTCCGATCAATAACCAATAGAGGAATCTGGAAATTCATATGGCTCCCACATATTTCTACGATTACTTTGCGATCGAATGAACCAGTTACATACAATACCAATTTCCCTTTGTCTCACGATAGTTTACTTATCCGAGGTTTTGATCGTCGGTATCTCTCCATCCCTAGTTCAACCTCGTTACCGATAAGTACTCTTTTCTCGTTCCCGTGGTATGTGATCCCTTGTGAGCCAGTCACATGCTTGCAAGCTAATTGGATGACATTCCACTGAGAGGGCCCAGAGTATATCTATCCGTCATATGGATGGACAAATCCCACTCTTGATCCATGTGCCTCAACACATACTTTCCGAACACTCAAATGCCACCTTTATAGCCACCCAGTTACGGTGTGGTGTTTGATGTCATCAAAGCATCCTTCCGGTGATGGTGATTAGCATGATCTCATGGTCGAAGGAATTAGGTTACTATGTATCAGAAAGCATATAGAAAATGAACTATATTAAATGACTTGATCTTTATGCTACGCTTATCTATAGGAGTATGTCCATCACATCATTCTCCTAATGATATGACCCTGTTGTTAATAACATCTCTATGTTCATGATCAGGAAACCATGATCATATATTAATCAACAAGCTAGTTTAACAAGAGGCTTTACTAGGGACTCTTTTATGTTTACAAATCACACAAGTATTAATGTTTCCGGTTAATACAATTATAGCATGGTATGTAAACTTTTATCATAAGCATGAATATATGATAATAACTACTTTATTATTGCCTCTTGGACATATCTCCAACAGTCTCCCACTTGCACTAGAGTCAATAATCTAGTTTCATACCTTTGTGTATTCAACACCTATGGCTTTCCGGTGTTGTATGTACATGATTGCTAGTGGTCAACTGATCTCCGGATCTGGCACTTCCAAGTCCGTGTGTAATTGCATGTCTTTGCGTCTCTAGGCATCACTCATTCTCTAATGAGATGGATTTGTATAAATTTGGTCCTTTGGTGAGACCTTTAGTTCTTTGGGGTTAAAACACGATTGATAATATTGTAGTACAATATATCTTCATAGTATTATCCCGCTATGAACTACACCTAGTTTGATAACAAACTACTTGACACAA
Source organism: Avena longiglumis (assembly GCA_030063025.1). Taxonomy (NCBI): domain Eukaryota; kingdom Viridiplantae; phylum Streptophyta; class Magnoliopsida; order Poales; family Poaceae; genus Avena; species Avena longiglumis. The sequence continues at coordinate 91,750,446 of CP125976.1, forward strand.
ATGCCCTCTTTAGCTGCTATAATAGCAGTCATATACTTAGCCTTTTGTTGTAGTATCTGTCACAATGTCTTAACTTTGGAACTCATCCAAATTCATTATGGAACTCACATTCCATCATATTGTGCCACCCTTAGTTTAGATTGAGATAAACTTAATTTGTACTTTGTGACAAAACTAGTATCAATGTAATTCATTTACAATGAACTAACCATCTATTTGTCACTTCTACAAAATAATATATTTTTAGTTCTTTTACAAGATCATAAGAATATCTTTACTATCGTCCAATAATCATCTTATGAATCATTCTGGTATATGCTCATAACATTTAGAGCATAGGACATATCTGGATTTGTACACATCACAGCATGATTGATAAAATACTTTTTGTGATTATATCTATCAAGTATCAAAAATACTTAAATCTTTATTCAATCCTTCCTGTGCAACAAGAACTTTTCTTGTAGTTTCTATATTGAACTTATTCAATATCTCATCTATGTACTTCTGGCACAACCATATTGGTGTCACAATTTATCCATATAGACATTGATGCCAAATACTCGTGTTCTGCCTAAGCCTTTCATCGAGATGAAATTCATGTGTTAATAAAAAGATACATCATTTCTAATCAACAATATGTCTTCCACATAATGTATTAGAAACATGTCTTAGCGCTCCCACTTAATTTCTTGCAAATGCAAGCATCTTCATCATCTCCGATGAAATTAAACTCTTTTAACAGTTTCATCATAGTGAAGATTCTAACTCCGCGATGCTTACTTCAACCATTGAAGTTTGCATATGCTTTTAGCATCCTTTGAATTAACAAAACCCTTTGGACTGTGTTATGCACATGTCCTAGGTAACAATTCTATTAGAAGAACTTGTTTTGTTTATTCAACTACCACATAACAAAATTATATGTAGTGGTTGCTATATTAATCCGTCTAGACTAAATATCGCTATGAAAGATCAAATCTTGTCATATACAACCTTTGAACATTGTTGTGAACTCTTTCCCAGCATGTCGACTATTTCATAGATGTGAAACATCCATGTCTATTTCTTTATAGATCCAAATACGACCGTAAGGTCTTGTACCTTTCCTGAGGGTCTTTCAAGTTCAAAGCTTGATCTCTCGTATATGGAAATATCACGGATTTTATGGCTTCGAGCCATTTGGCGGAGTCAGGGCCCATCATCGCTTCTTTGCATGTAGTCGGATCATTATTGTCAAATAATGATTTAACTCTCAAATCTTGGTATTTGATTGTTTACCCGACCTACTTGTTTCAATAGGAACTTAGATCTCCATGACCATAAACTTTGAGGCACGTGAGCCATGAGCATTGTTGCAGCCTTCAGAACACTTTTCGGCGCTGCGTAACTTTGCACATATAGCTAAGGTTCTTTTAACCTTATCAAAGTTCTATTGTCCTCCCACTTAAGTTTTCACGGAAAAATTTCTTTCTCAAAGAAACTTGACGTTCTAAGCGACAAACATTTTTGTCTTTGGTGTTATGGAGGAATACTCAACGATTATTCAAAATAACATACAAAGATATGTTCATCCGATTTTGGTTACAAACATCTTTCTTATGCATAGAATAGCAATGTTTAAGAAAGGACAACTTGGGTTTTATCCCAAACCATAACTTTATATGGTGTCAATTCAACGGATTATGATGGAGCTCTTTTTCAGTGGAAAAACGGTAGTCTCTAAATCTTTTAATATATAAAATATAATGACAGTTTTATGAATTACACCTTTGATCTTACCATGTCAAACAAGGTTTAATTACATATCTCGAACGCTCCATACTCTTATGGTGTTTCGGGAAATGCAAATCCATGGAACGATTCCTTAAATCTTAGGTATTATGCTAAACTTGTAACTCAAATATCTTCCTTTATGATCTTATCATAAACTATTTATATTCTTGTTACAATGATTTTGCACTTCATCTTGAAAATCTTTGAACTTTTAAAATGTTTCATACTTCATCCTTATTAAGTAAATATTCATATATTCACTCAAATTTTCGGAGAAAGCATATGAAGTTGAAATCCATCGCTCTTGACTACACATAATGGACTTCATACAACAATATGTACAAGTTCCAATAAGCTAGTCATTCGTTCCCTTTTGGCCTATGAACGAAGTTTTAATTATCTCTAGGAAAGTTTCACCAGCGTCATTTGATCAAAAATCAAAAGGATTCCAAAATTCCATCCACATGGAGTTTCTTCATGTTTTCTTTCCAGTATAATTTAAACGGCGATGTCACTTCCTAAGTGATCTTGCAATCAATTTGTCTTTCGACATTTTTTTAGCACCAGTTTTATGGATGTGATTTCTCCAACGAGATTTGTAAATCATCTATCTTTTATGGATTACAGCAATTATTTGAACAACCCTTTTGTTCTCATAATACCTGATAAAACAAATCTTGAAGGCAAGCTTTGATGTTTAACGAGCAACACAATAACCCTTTATTTGTTCTTGATGAACATCATCACATATTCTTTTGCTAGTTACTTAGGCCATTGTAGTTCATGAATTCTGTTGTTTCATATGACGATTCATACCAACAAATTCAGTATCCAATACTTAAGAACCACATTATTTATCAAGCAAAGAATATATCCATAACACGTATATCCTTTATATACCTAAACCGAACAATTCTAGTCTTTTATTTTCTGCCATATATTTATGAGATTCTCTTTCAGTATTTCTTTTTCTGTTTGAAAGAATCTTTCAACATCAATAGTGGAGCCATATACATGACACATAGTCCAAAGCGTGTATAGTTAAATACCAATGTCTTTGGACTTGCACTTTGAAGTAGATTACCATCATCAAATGTTTGGTGTTCTTTCAAATTCCTTTCTTTAGTGATCTCTTGGTGTAGTAAACATTTTACCTACATCAGATATTCACCCTTATAATGGAATTATCCATGATCAAGCTACTTTTAGCTTATAACGGTGAATCGCGAGTATAATGTTGCTCTCCAAAACCTTTTGGAGAATTAAGACGACCAACATCTCCAACCTTTTGCAAATTCTCATCAAATATGAGAACATGACTTTTGCCATATTATACTCTATCATGTTACAACCAAAACTTCGTTTCAGATATCACAATATCTTCCACACAACATGGTTTCTGAAACAACTCTTTCAACTCCTAGATTACCTTGATATTGAAACTATCTTTCAAATATCAAGAATCATGGAGACAGACATGATACTTATACACTAACACTGGAATTGTCACTCTTGTGTTAATACCAATTATTAAACTTCATGGAGTAACCGTAACTTACTGAAAGTTTGCAATAGGACTTTTAAACTTTAGATCAACACTTCAAAACAATACGATACCAGTTCGTAAAGTAACTAACCAGAATTCTATAGTTCTATCATCTCAACTAAAACTAAGCGCAAGGTGGTAAACGGACGCCAATGACTACAACAACTATGCACATTCACTTTGATTTAATTTATGATAAATAGTGTTCAACTTTTAATCATATTGCTGTTGAACTCCCACTCAAAACAATATCCCTCACATTGTTTCAGTGATCACACAAACCAAATCCACCACATCAAAACGATCGTCACGAGAGTTGGTGTAGCTTCAATGGCGAACAATCAACATGTTCATCATATCTACTATATGACTCATGCTTTACCTTTCGGTGATCCATGTTCGAGACCATGTCTCATACATGCTAGGCTCATCAAGATCAAACCTTAGCTTCGCATGATCAAATATGGCTTGCCCACGTTGTATACACTGCAGAATCTAACACACCGATCATCACGTGGTGCTTGAAACAACGAGCTTTAGCAAGTGCTTACTAAGGATGAACACTTTAAAACTTGAAATTTGTGTGCTTGAGGGATCATCTTATAATGCTACCGTCGCAAACTAAGCAATACAAGATGCATAAAGGATTAACATCACATGCAATTCATAATATGTGATATGATATGGCCTTTCTTATTGTGCTTCCGATCTCCATCTTCAAGCACGAACATGATCTACATCATCACCGGTATGGCGTCGTTTCATGGTTGTCGTCCACCAGTTTCAACTATTACAACTACTTTGAATAGACATGCAGGTCTTAACGGAATTTAAAGACAACCATATGGCTCCTGCCGGTTGCCAACTTACAATAAGGGACATTGCATACATCATATATAAACACAATCATGGCCACATCACATCACAGCACACCCCTTCAAAATAAAGTTAGACGCCTCTAATTTTCTTTGCATGTTTTACGTGGTCTGGGGCTTTCAATAAGTGTCGTTCTAACTTACGAACAAGAACCACAACATTGATATTAGTATTGTCAATCACCCGTTGTAAATTGAATCTTAACTATGTTGGGAGAAACAGGCACCCGTAAAGCCACTTATGCAATACAAGTTGCATGTCAAGCGTGGAGCAAGTCTCATGAACGATGTCATGTAAGGTTAGCCCGGGCCGCTTCATCCCACCATCCCGCAAGATGCAAATTACACATGAAGCAATCAAAAACAAAAGCATCAACACCCACAATGACCATTGTGTTCTACTCGTGCAACAGATCTACATATAGACACGGCTCTGATACCATTGTAGGGGTTCGTAGCATGGAAAACAAAAAAATTCTACCGCATGAACACACAATCAAGATCTAATCTATGATCAAGCCAAGATCTATCTACTAGATTGTAGCAACAAGTCGATAGAATACTAACCCTCGAAGATCCAAAGCGGTTAACGAGAGCAGATTCTCGTGGGTGATGTAGTCGTACACTTCCAATCTCAAGATCGCGTAGACGATCCTTCCGGCGCTGTGTTCCGGCAGCGCTTCCGCAGTCGGTCACACGTTCGGTTACCGATTAAGACCTTCCTCTACCTTGTTCCAGCAGGCAGCGGAGGTTGTAGCACTCTCCTCGTGATTCCGGCAGCACGACGGTGTGGTACCGGAAGTAGAGGGGAGATCTCGCAGGGCTTCGCCTTAAGCCGGAGCGAGTATGGTGGAGTATGAGAGAGGCCTTGGCGATCTACGGTTTAGAGGGAACCAAGGGGAGGGCTTGGTCGACGGCTAGGGGTTAGGGAAACCCTAACTCGCCGAGTTTAGAGGAGGCCCTAGGCGGCGGCGGCTTGGAGGTGGCCGGCGACTTAGAGGCTAGGGTTTAGGTGTGAGGGTAGGGGGGCGCTCTACCCCTTCTTTTATAGGTGGGAGGGAGGCGGCTAGGAGGAAGGATTCCTCCTCCAACTCCTCCTCCTTGGCAGGAGGGTGGAGGGAGTGGGACTTCCTCCCCAAGTAGGTTTCCTACTCTCCCTCCACCAAGCAAACTTGCCTTTTGACTTTTTCAATTTGGCGTTTGACTTTCAAACTAGGATTTGATTTCTCCCTTTATTTTGCTCAGCCATGATACCTAGTACATGATGCAACCATTCCACATTGTCATGAAACATTCATGTACCCTTCCCCTCCGGAGTGCCGGACCTTCCGGAACCTTCTAGAACATTCCCGATGAAAACACCGGAATCATTCCCGAACTCCGAAATAGGACTTTCCTTATATGAATCATATTATCCGGACCATTCCGGATCTCCTCGTGATCTCTCGGATCCCATCCGAGACTCCGAACAACATTCGGTCTCTTACTCATCATTCCATAACTACTCAATAACATCGAATCCTTAAGTGTGTCTCCCTATGGTTCATGAATTATGCAGACATGATCGAGACACTTCTCCGATCAATAACCAATAGAGGAATCTAGAAATTCATATGGCTCCCACATATTTCTACGATTACTTTGCGATCGAATGAACCACTTATGTACGATACCAATTTCCCTTTGTCTCACGATAGTTTACTTATCCGAGATTTTGATCGTCGGTATCTCTGCGTACCTAGTTCAACCTCGTTACCGATAAGTACTCTTTTCTCGTTCCTGTGGTATGTGATCCCTTGTGAGCCAGTCACATGCTTGCAAGCTAATTGGATGACATTCCACCGAGAGGGCCCAGAGTATATCTATCCGTCATATGGATGGACAAATCCCACTCTTGATCCATGTGCCTCAACACATACTTTCCGAACACTCAATGCCACCTTTATAGCCACCCAGTTATGGTGTGGTGTTTGATGTCATCAAAGCATCCTTCCGGTGATGGTGATTAGCATGATCTCATGGTCGAAGGAATTAGGTTACTATGTATCGAAGCATATAGCAAATGAACTATATTAAATGACTTGATCTTTATGCTACGCTTATCTATAGGAGTATGTCCATCACATCATTCTCCTAATGATATGACCCTGTTGTTAATAACATCTCTATGTTCATGATCAGGAAACCATGACCATATATTAATTAACAAGCTAGTTTAACAAGAGGCTTTACTAGGGACTCTTTTATGTTTACAAATCACACAAGTATTAATGTTTCCGGTTAATACAATTATAGCATGGTATGTAAACATTTATCATAAGCATGAAGATATGATAATAACTACTTTATTATTGCCTCTTGGGCATATATCCAACAATGCAGTGGTATGCTGGGTCACCGCAGAGAGAGGGGAGATGGAGGTGCCACCCCTCTGTTCATGGGAGGCCGGATGTAACACCCTCAGAATCGGACCTATGCAAGTTTTAGCGAAATCCGCCAAACCCGCATAGAAACGATTCAAAGGTGCCCACCAGGCACTTTCGTGCGGGTGGAAAACGAAGTAATAACATTACACAACAGTCCTCGATGGGACCCACAGAACAGATATATATATAACTGACTCAAGAGTCAAGAATACAGATATAATATACAAAGATCCAAATCACCTTGAAAATGATAGGCGTCCGACTACGGACAAGATGCAAATGGGCTAAGAGCCACGAATAATAACCAATGGCGTCCATAACCACCTTGTGCCAAGGCGGAAGGGTAACCACCTTAACGCGTCGATCTGAAAACCTTAACAAAGGGTGCCGACAAAGGGCAAAGGAAAAAGAGCTTGATCGAGGCCGATTGCAGCGAGGCTAGAATTCGGCGGTCCTCGCCTACATAGGTATGGTGGACTGAAGCGGCAGCGGCAGCAAGCACTAAACAACCTATAGAGACTCAGTACAACTAGCGGTTATCAGAGAGGGATAGTTGCAACACTTACTAGTCAGATACAGATAGCATGAGATAAACCCAAAACCCAGCAGTTGTTGGTACTTGCATTTAGCCATTCCGTTGTAGTTGCAATACTTACTAGTCAGGTACAATGGTCGCAAGCGACACTCCAAAACAAGCAATTGTGGGCAGTATTAATTAGCCATTCCATTATAGTTAAGCTGATTACTAGTCATTATAAAGTCAAATTTACAGCAATAAACTTTAGTTATGCTTGTCTATGATCGAGATACTGTGCTCCAAGTCGTCCATATCCGCGGACACGGCTTTCAGAAAGTTTTACCCGGCCGGGGTGCACCAATAGTAACACACGCTCGATCAACCTCGGAAAAACCAAATCAAAACCCAACGAGGCTTTCACGACTGAACAATCACAGGATTCAGAAATATTTCAGGGGCCACCCTTGAGTACACCCATAGCAAGTAAGCAAGCTCGAGACGGACTCAAGGTTTGGGTATACGGTGTGAACATTGGGAACCGAAAGTGTGGCTGGGCTTGTCGACACCCGGAATCGTGTCCCGATCCTAAGCGATGATGTGCTCCTCGCTGTCGTAAATACATAAGTAGCATGGCATAAGTACAGGATAGTAAATAAAACCTCAAACTAGTTTGTGGCCCCAAGAAATAAGATGAATCAAGCTCGCTCGGGGGTCCCATATACCTCCCGGATGTGGATAGCGCGATAAATCAAGGAACAGGTATCAAGTACTCGGGGTCCTACGGGACACAAGTGGGCGTTCGGAAACCAAAAGTTATCTATCACCCACCGATGCCTCTGCTTACTTCAATTTTAGTTGTTAAACAGGAATTAAAGTGAACGATAAGTAAAGCCAGGATCATCTCCAACAACAACATACGGCAATACATCGACAACTGTGGCACTTGACGACACGCAACATCACTTGAGCAAGCGACTACGACGCGCAAGTCCAGCTATCTACCAAACAACAGGTAATAGGAGGTGGCCATGGCAATATAAGGCTGCAAGGGATTTCACGGGTACGAAAACTAGAGCATCGCAACACAGATAGCATTAGATCAACAGGAGGGAATAAATACTAGAAAAGTAAGATAGGAAGAAAGGGGGAGATGCTCGCCTGAAAACATTGTCGAAGGTTCAACCGAAGATCGGGTCGACACTCGCACCAACTCAGCGGCCTTATCCGCGAAGAACCAAAACACTAGAATAAACACCGGATGCACTATTTAATACAACGGCAGAAGATCGGCATGATGCATGTATGATGTATGGCATGGCAAAGGTGTAATGCAATTAGGTCATGTTAAGCGGAACCGGGGTCCCGACAATTAATCCAACGGTTCAAGTTATTTGTTTACCCCGCAATTAAATGTTGTTATAACAAGGCAAGATAAGATACCGGTTCGCTACACAGATTTAAATGAGGCCGATATGAGACTAGAGTTTGCCCGCATAAGGGCCCCATATTTAATTATTAGATGAATCGCGTAAGACCCCCAAACCACATGATGATATGCATGCAAGATGAATGTTTAATATGCAACAAGTTGTATTAAGTTATAAAATAGGGTTTCGGGAAGGGGTTCACACATTGAGGGGTCTCGACGGTCTTGGTGTTCCGGGGTTCGGGGTTCGGACTCAAGGTTCAGGGTTCGACGGGGTCGGTCTCGGTCAACGGGAGGTCGATCTTGTCGCACGGCGCCCGCGTAGTAGATCTTGTTGTTCTGTGTCGGCGACCTTGGCGTCCGGGTTCTTGGGCATCGCATCGGGAAAAAGTGCTTGTCGCATCTGTGGTCTTCGGGGTTGCTTTGATCGGATCCCTGACGAAGTACTTGTCGTCCCACGTAGGAGTCCTTGTCGATCCGCGGCGACGATCTTCGGGTCATCGGAAGGTCTCGGCGATGTCTCCACTTTCCAGTCTCGACCATCAGGTACGAGTCGAAGGTCTTGGCGTTTCCTGTTCACGTGGCAGATGACGATCTCGGGGTCTCGGAGCAGTTCTGGTTCGGTGTCGGACGATCTTGGCGCGGCACCGGGTTCGGGGGTCTCGGCGTCCGTAGCTCTTGGTGTCCAAAGCGCGACATCAAAACAGCGGGGTCTTGTCGAAGAGACTATATTGGCCCTTGGACAACACCATCTGCAGACGCACACCGAGGCTTGCGGTCGAACTCGTCATACCAACCAACAGAGGCAGGGCGAGCCTTGCAACGCCGGCGGCGGCTCACAGCCGGTTGCGAGCGGAGAGGCAGCCACAGGTGAGAGCACGCGTGGCGGCCGGCGAGAACCAGAAGGCGGCAGTGGTTCACCGGGACCGGAGGTGGGAGCTTGGCTTGACCTGACGGAGGTGACGCCGCTGGATGGAAGGAGGCTCGGAGGAGGGAGGCGGAGGTGGCGAGGATGGCGTAAGCGGAGCGAGCTCGGCGGCCTTGAGGCCGAGGCGGCCAGGCTGCAGGCGAGACAGGCCGGGCAGGCGGGCGGCCGGGCCGAGCTCTGACGGCGTGGAGCACTGGGCAGGGTGGCTCGGGGCTGTCTGACGGGCCTTGGTGGCGAGGACGCCTTTGGCGGAGAGGAGCAGGGCTGAGGCGGAGGCGGGATGGTGGCGGGAGGCGAGGTGGGCCTTGAGCTGGGAGAGGAGGCGGCCGGTGTGCGGGAATGGCAGGCGGCGGCAGCTCGAGCTGGCGTGAGGCGGCGCTCGTGGCCGGCGGGGTCTGCGTGAAGAGGCGGAGGGTGGCGGCGGCGCGAGGCGGAGGGCGCAGGCGGCTTGGCGAGATCTGTGGCGTGCTCGGCTGTGAGCTGGGACGGCCAGCGGAGGAGAGACAGCCGGCCGGGCGATGAGAACGGCTGGAGGCGCAGGCGCTGTGGCCGAGGCGCTGAGCGACGAGGAGGAGGGAGGCTGCATGAAGGAAGAAGAGGGAAGGCGTCGCGCCTGGGGAAGAGGAGGGAGGAGAGAGGAAAAGGTGGGCCAGGGGAGGACGGCTGGTGGTGGGGCCGGGCGGGGCCCAGGGGGAGGTGGCGGTGGGACTTTGGGGGATGGCAGGTGCATGGTGCGTGCGTGTGTGGTGGTTGTGTGGGGGGTGTGGGGCTGGTTGGGAGTGGGGAGAGAGAGGAGAGAGAGCTGGGTGAGGTGTCAGCACATGGTTGGTTGGGGGAAGGGAAAAGGGGAGGTGGCAAGAGATGATTGGGTGAGGTGAGGTGGAGGGGGGGTCTGGGTAGGTAGTTTGGTGAACTTAGGAATTAGGTGGACCGATCTATTTGGACCGATTAATTTCTGGGGTGGTCGTTCGGGTCATTCGGCCCGTTCGACTGCCCCACTCAAAATAAATAAAAAATTTATTTGTTTTAAACGGGCCGTTTGCAAACCGATAGCATCCAAAACAAAATAATCCGGAGCCCCGGGTTTGGCGTTTGAATTAAGACGGGCGTTTAGAAAACAAATCGGGCTTTGCGAAAATAGTTTTAAGCAAACAACATATGATGATGACGATGCAATACACAAATTCAACGCGATTTTCTAGTAGTGGTTTTGGCGGGATGCCACACCGGACGAGTGGAGTTGGTCGGGGAGGCCAACCCGTACGACAGTTAAGTGAACAAGAGCATAGCGCCTAGGCGTAAAGCGTTATGCTACACAATGTAGTGCCCTTGTCCAAGGCGCTTCATGGCCTGATGTGGGGCCTGCCTGGCCACGCAACCGCCATGCTGGCAGGGCCATAGCGCCGGGCTCCCAGGCGCTACTCTATAGGAAAGGGTTATACTAGTAAAATAGTTTCGCCAATGTTTTATTTTGTGAATTTATTTACCATGTGGGTCCATCCATTTTGCGGCTCCTGCTGGGCATGGATGCGGCAGCGCTTGGCGCGTTCCCAGACATCAATGATGACAGACAGCCAGAAGTCGGGATTGTCATTCGTGTCCTTGTCATGGGGGAGGAGGAGAGGGGAAGGATAGGTGGTGTGGATGGCTCATACAACTGCAGGCTTCGTGGCATAGGTGGGGAAGCTTGCGCGGTTCGCAACTCAGTTCTCAACTACGATCAAAAACCCTAGCCACTCCATGTTGAAGGGTGTGAGAGGGCGTTGCGGGCTTGAGCAGCGGCGGACTCCACTACCTGGCGCTCGGGAGGACAATGTGGAGGGTGACGGTAGGCCATTTTGTGTGTCAGGCCACCCCCCGCTCTAGGAGCACCCTATTTGCCGCCTTTAGCAGGAGGGATTTCCTCCTGCCTAAAGGCCACACTACGGGCATGTTTGATTCAAAGGATTTGTATAGGAAATTTGTAGGATTAAATCCTATAGGAAATTTTCCTATGGTGGCTGTTTGATTTGTAGGATTGATTCCTATAGGAAACTTTCCTAGGAAATCCTTTGCACTAGATTGCATAGAAAATCTAACATCCACCCAAAGCTCTTTCTTAGAATCCTTTGATGGAATCAAACAAACTTTGTTGCATGTGGGTTCCTATAGGATTGAAGTGGATATGACATTGCAATCCTATGGTTTTCCTATTCCTTTGTTTTTCCTATCCTATGAATCAAACAAGTCCTACATGGGTTGTTGTCCAGTAACAAGTATTGTACTGTTTTTTCTGTTATTAATTTACCTTTTTATGATTTTAAAAACATTTTGAAAAAAGTTCAGATTTGAATTTTGTTCAAATTTTGAAAATAATCAATTTCAAAAACTATTCAGATTTGGAAAACTGTTCAAATTTAAAAGTTGTTAGGATTTAAAAAAGTTCGTAATTCGAAAAATATTCGAATTAAAAAATGTTTGAATCAAAAAACAGAAAAGAAAACAGAAATGGAAAAGGAAGCAGTAAGAAACCCCGAACAAAAAACCGAAAGAACCCCCAAAACCTGACCCGGAAAACGGGCCGATTTGCCGTACCATGGATATAGCCCGTCGTGGCCGAACTGTCACGTGGGACCACACAGATACGGGTAAAGCTCGATTTGCCCAGTGGCCCCCGTGATGAAGATTGATCTGGATCCCTCAGGATCGAGCAACGCGATCCGGGGTCTCATCCATCTCGGCCGGTGGTGGACCCTTCTTCTGCTTTCCTTCTTATTTCCTTATCTCTTTCTTCTAAGTCTCTCCTTTTTTCTTTCTGCCGTTCTCGTTGGCTCCCCGTGTGTAGCGGGGCCGGGTAGTTGAAACTGGGATGCATGCTGCCGGGCGAGCTCCGCCCCTCACCTCCTCGCCTCCAGCCGTGCGAGTCGCGCTCCGGTCCCGTCCGGCCCGGCCGCCCGTCCGCCATCTTGTCTCGCGTTGCCCGCGTCGCGTCTTCCCGCGTCGCTTGCCGGCGCCCATACTTGCCGTAGCCCATCGCCATGTCCCGCAGCCATCCGCCGCCATCGCCATTCCGTCTTCGCCATCGCCATCGCCACGCTCTCCTCTGCGTCTACTTCCATCGCCCTCGCTGCGCTCCTCGTCGAATTTTCTTGGCAATCGTGCTGATCGGCAGCATAAGCGGCACATATACGATCGGCGGCGGCGTCGCGTTGGTGCTCTGGTTTAGTTGCTGCAGGCTAAAAGCTCTACGTTAAATAAATTAATGATTGCTACATGTGGTGACGTGATTGGTTGTTGGTGGTGGCGGCGTGCTACGTTTGTGGTTGGAAGCGGTGCTGGCGCGTTGTGGCGCTTGCTGTGATGTGCGTTGCGTGTGTTCGATGATGTTTTTTGCTGTTTATGTTCGATGAAGTATTTTTTGCTTTTGCTACATTTTTTTTTTGCTTTTCGCTTTTTTTGCTTTACCTTTTTTTTGTGTTTTTTACGGAGCGATCTCCCGTGAGGCAACGTAAGTCTCCGTCGATTAAGTCTCGTGGATCGCTACATCAACACAACTTTTACTTGCTTACGTTTTTTTTTTTTTGCGCTTTGCTTTGCGTTTTTTCTTTTGCTAAGGTCTTGTTTTTCTTACCTTGGTGAGGGCTTCTCTCTAAGCTCTCGTGATACTCAGTTATTGCTACTTTTCCTCTCGATTGCTTCTGTCGTTTGCTTTAGGTCAATCATTTTTAGTGGTTTTTGTCTGAGGGTTAGTGTATTATGTTAAAGTAAAAAGTGCTGTGTTAGAAAATCCCGATGAAGATTCTGGCAAACAGGGGGCTCGACCTGATCCATCCAGAGGCCACAGATCCGAAACCGCGTGACGAAGCAGAGTCCCACCCCAACCCAACCTGGCACGCCAGACGAGACAGGGGTTCCCCTGCCTCAAGCCGTGATCCTTCCTTTTGATTTCCCACCTTCTTCTGCGAAACCCGGCGGCGCGTTCTCCAAGAATTACTTCAACTGCCACGGCACGCCGTCCCTCCTCCTTTTGGCCTCGACCAACGGTCGGGGATCACGTGCGCAAAGCGCCGTAGTAGATCATTGCGCGTAGCTCCTCTTTTTCTACAGTGTTTTTTTCCTAGTAGTGGAAACTGCAACTAGTTCCTCACTAAAATTGAGGGAAGAACTCCCGGATTTGCATGGCTATTTTGAAATCCACGAACATCAGCTGACATGGTCAAATGTCCAGTGAATTTTACTCCAAATTTTTTGGCAGTGGCAGAACCGTAATTTTTACGAAAACCCAGCCCCAACATCTGCCGCGCCGGTCCGACCCCACCATACCTGCCGTGAAAAGCGGCTTCCAACTCATACCTTCTCCCTCCTTCCTTCCCCGTCTCCGTTGGTGGCCCGAATTCCCGATGCCGATGGGAGCAGCGGCAGCCCACCAGGAATAACCAACCATGGAGCCTCCCACCAATTACCCCCCTCCCGCGCCCCTCTTCTTCCAACCCACCCCTCCCGGCCCCTCCCTCGTCGGCGCCAACCACACCTCCGCCCGCTTCTGCGCCCGTTAGTCCCGCCCCCCACGCGCGAACCAACGCCGGATTCCCCGCCAGATCACCAGATTAGCCGCCCCGCGCGCCGGATTCCTCGCCGCTAACGACGTAGCCGCGGAGGGAAGCTTGGATCGGCATGGAGCCGGCCGCGCGGAAGTGGCCCGGGCAGGGGGTCCTCACGCGCGCGCTGCTCCTCGGCGTCGCCGCCCTCGCGCTCCGCCTGCTCTACGGGGCCTTCGTCGCCGTCGGCGGCGGCTGGGCGCCATACCCGGCCGTGCCCGCCGCCGTCGTCGGGAGGAGGACCTACGTCCAGGCCGGGTCGCCCGAGGCGTGGCGCACCCACGAGTGGCGCAGGGCGGTGGAGTTCCACGCCGAGCTCCTCGGCCGGCACCTCGCCGACGGCCTCCTCGCCCCGTCCTCCCGCGCCGTCTGCCTCGGCGGCGCGCGGGAGGCGCTCGCGCTGCGGGAGCTCGGCGTGTCCGGCGCCGTCGCCGTCGCGAAGAAGCGCGCTCCGCCGCTCGTCGTCGCCGGGGACGACCGCGGCCTGCCGTTCCAGGACTCCTCCGTGGACTTCGTCTTCGCCGGCCGCGCTCTAGACTCCTCCAAGCGCCCGTCCGACCTCGCCGGCGAGGCCGCGCGGATCTTAAAGCCTGAGGCTCATCTCGTCGTGCTCACCTCCAGCGCCGGCGACGCCTACAGCCTCCGCTCGCTTCAAGCGCTCTTCCCGTCATTGCGGTTGGTCCGATCTCGCGAGATCAACGGCCCTGACGCATCCACCCTCCGGGAACTGGTCTTCCAGAAGCTTCAGGCTATCCTGGCGTCCACCTCCACTGACAATTCAGTGAACAACTGCACAATCGGGGATCACAAGCTGCAACTCCTCACGCGTGCCGAGCCGCTGATCCAGGAAGAGCCACTGAAGCCATGGCTCACGCTGAAGCGCAACATCCAGAAAATTAAGTACCTTCCAGAGCTTGCTGACATCAGCTTCAAGCGCCGGTATGTGTATGTGGATGTCGGCTCTCGCAGCTATGGATCCAGCATCGGCAGCTGGTTCCGGAAGCAGTACCCCAAGCAGAACCATACCTTCGAGGTGTTCGCAATTGAGGCCGACCCAACGTTCCACCCTGAGTATGCAACAAGGAAGGGAGTCACATTGCTTCCGTATGCCGCCTGGGTCAAGAACGAGACGCTCAGCTTCGAGATCAATGGTGATCCTGGAAAGGAGGATGAGGCTAAGGCCAATGGCCGTGGCATGGGGCGCATCCGCCCAACAGCCGGGAAGAAGATGTCCGGCGAGGTGCGAAGTGTGCCTGCATTTGATTTTGCAGAGTGGCTGAAGCAGACGGTGTCGGAACAGGACTACGTGGTGATGAAGATGGATGTGGAGGGCACCGAGTTTGACTTGATCCCAAGGCTTTTCGACACGGGCGCGATTTGCTTGGTCGACGAGGTATTCCTCGAGTGCCATTACAACCGGTGGCAAAAGTGCTGCCCTGGCGAGCGGTCACCCAAGTATCAGAACACCTACGAGGAGTGTTTAGAGCTCTTCAGTTCACTCCGGGAGAGCGGCGTTCTTGTGCATCAGTGGTTCTGACCACTGCCATAGAAATTCAGAGTTGCTGCAGATAGAGTTCGACTACAGAGGACAAAAGGGTTTCACACTTCCACTACACATTTAATTTCTAAAGCGCATTTGTTTATTACTGTGAACATAGGAATTCAGAGATTGGTTTGTTTTGTGTTTGTTAGATCATGTAGTTAAAAGGTACTCGAGGGAAACAAAGGTAGTGTGTAACTGCATTCCCAGTAAAAATTTGCTGCGGATTGCCATTGTTATTATAATTGAGCAAAGGAATCAATCCATTAGACTCATTTGGTTGGTGCATAACTGAAGTTTTTTGTGTTTGCGCATTCCGTGATTTTGGCACATGATTGTATCTAAGCTGTATCAGCTATGGATCATTCAATTGATGGTGCCTCTGTTCTTGGCACATGATTGTATCTAAGCTGTATCAGCTATGGGTCACTGAACTTATGGTGCCTCTGTTCTACTACGATTATTCCCAGCAGATTATATCTACTCTCTGACATCTTCATATCTTGTGTTTCAGTATTCAGTCTTGTTACTCGAAATTATGCCTCTGTTTGCTAGTTACTGCCTGTGTTTGGCTACAGATGGGCAATTGTAGTAGTTAACAGAAATCAGTAAGATATAGTAAGTACTAAGTTTAGTGATCTGATCAGGATGTCAAATTCAAGTATATATACGCGGTTGCTATTCTGATAGACATCCTTGCGTGCCTACAGAATGTACCATGTAAATCTTTGTCTTTAATTCAGATGTGGGTATATACCAAATTTGTGCCCTGCACCCCGCAGGTGCATTTGCTGGTGGCAGTATTTCTAGCTTTGTGGAAGCTACTGGGATGTCTGGCCTTATCTGTTCATCACACTTGGGTGGTTTTGTTTCCTTTTCTAGCCAAAGAGGGTACATGTCCTTTTGGCCTTCAGAATATGTTGTCGCTGGATGCGGCTGTGGCGGTCATGATGCTGGGGATGGGTGGCAGACAGCATAGCAAGCGCCTAGAGGGCTGGGGCTGGGGTTGCTTTCTCTCTGCATTGCTTCAGGAGCTTCAGGATACATAGCGATGTAGAAGTGGGATAAAAAAATTGAACTGGGAAAAAAAAGGTTCCAAAGACCCTGATTCTGCATTAAATAGACGGTGGGTACACTTTTACAAAGAGGACCTGGAAATAAACAACGATTACAACAAGGTCTGAAACTTTTGCACACAACACCCTACAAGATTTCGTGAAAACGTGATCAAGTCCCCAAGCTTCACTGCGATGACTCTCCTCCAGTCACGGGCCATCTCCGTTGGCATAAGAGACTTGGGCCAGCGGAGACGCAAGCCACCGCGTTGAGGAAGTAGAAGATCCTCTCGATTAGGAGGAAGAAGAACCTCGGGCTGCCACGACTCTTAAGCACGCGAAGCGAGATAGGAGTGGCCAACATTGACCACTCCTTGGAAATCGCCGAATCAGCTGCAGAACCGTCACTTGGGCTCGTCAGTGCCCACCACCAGCACTAACGGCCACCATCTCCCCCTCCTCCCCTCCCTCGCCTCCATGGCAGGCCAAGAGGAGAACATAGAATTGCAACAAATCGACTTGATGAAAAGGCAACTCAAGCTTATTGATCAAGATGCTAGATCTGCCTCTCCCCAACGCTGGCTCCAACCATCGGAGCTCCATTAGGAAGATGAGGAACAACAACCTCCTTGCACCACTCAACTATGGCATACAGTAGCTTGAAGTCTTAACTTATTGGCAGAGATCCCTGATAGCTCCAAACTTCAACACCTTTTTTATCGATGATTTTCCTTGGTTTTTGTCGGGTTTCGTTGGATTTCATGTTTCAACTAATGTCAACATCACGAATTAGCGAAACCTTGACTTCATGTGATGGTTTTCAGGCAATGAACACTTTTGGAAGATCTAACAGCATTTATGAGGTATTTACAATTGAAGAAACAAATCCCCAATTCAAGGCCCTTTCATTAGAGGCGTCCAGGGTGCATAATGACCACTGGTACGGTCGGGATGCGCCCGTACCGTTCGCTCGTACGACTCTCCTACGTCTTCTTTATATCAACACAAGAAACTTTCGTGAAGGGGGAGAGACGAAAAACACAACACAGCCGCCACAAACAGTTCCAAAAAGGAGAGATCGGATCTGAAGAAGGAGAAGAACATTGCCTCATTCTTCAAAGATCTCTAGCCTCTAACTCATTCACTCCACCATCATATCCACTTGTATTGAGAGAGATATTGGCACTTGTAAGATTAGGGTTTGATACTTTGATCTTGATTTTTATTTGATTTGATCCTCAAACGGTATTGTGGCTTGCTATGGTAAAGTTAATATGATTTCCATTTGCAATATAATTATGCCTTTGGTCTATCTTACTCTCGTGTCTGAGTAAATCCCCATAGGTGTGGGAGATGTAGGGGATTGGTGAGATGTGAAGTGCCTCTTTTATTTCTATCCATTTGTGATTGTTGTCGTGATTATTATATTATGAAAATGAATATCATGTTTGCCTAATGCTTGTTGTCTAATTTAAGGGCCCGGATAACATGATCCAGATATCTCAAAGATATGAACTTGTTTACTAGCGAATCGGCAACCCCCGAGTGACACGACCGATATCAATGAGGATCTGGTACTACTCGAGGATAAACAAGGAACCATCAAGATTAAAGCATTGATCCAGTCGAAAGACCTCAATTAATATGCTGACCATTACTGTGGTAACAGGCAGATGGATCATTGGGACTGGAAAGAATTTGCCATGACTCCTAGTCAGTACACGAGTTGCTTGCCTACTCACATGTGAATAAGAAGTATCATAATCACTAATCTCATTTCATTCACTTGGCACATTCACTATCACCATCCGCGCCTAACTTCTCATCTACAGGAACTCTGAACACTTTTTCGCCTTTTACTTTTATGTTAATTACTTTTCACATCTTTCTTTACTCAAGTTTCCTCTATTATTCACTTGCCCCTTTTCACCTTCAACACTTGCAGTCAATTCACTCAAGACAATGTGACACCTTGTGTGCGATAGAAACGCTGCATAAAAACATTTACCGAGGCTCCTTACTAGGATCGATATAAAAACTGGAATTAATACTTCCGCAAAAACATGCACCGACGAACCTATGCGCTTGCAGCCATCAAGATATTTTCGGGCGTTGTTGATGGGGAGATACCGCTAAGTGTTTGTTTCTTGACATTTGTAAGTGTTGGCACCATCCATGATCTCCGTTGAAGATAGACGTATCACTCGTTCATGAAGAACCTATTTACCTCCATATATTGATCATATTAAGAAACAGTAAAAATCACCTAGTGAGGAGTCTCTACAGCGATTTGGATACTAGACCGTGTGATCGTTTTAACCAACGCTCTAGATTGACTCCTTGTTACTGCAGCATCACTGAGAGGTCTATTCGTTCGTCGAATCGTATCAAACGGGCTAGCCCACCGTTGCCGGGCTTCTACTCTGTAGACCGAGCTAGCTGAACTCTGGTTAATTGGGCCGTGTAAGCTTCTTATGGGTCTTGAAGCCTTATTTATCCAGGAAAATTGACTGTGTTTTGTTCGATGTGTTCCGTTCACCCCTCTCGCCGCTTTTTCATCTCCGCTTGCCTGAGGGGCGCCTGAGTCGCGTGCGATGGGAGCCGACCAAGAAACCGGCGAGGCCACATTCGGACCAGTGGATCCCTACTGGATTTCGTTTTGACTCCGATCGACCCCCTCCATGCGGGGTTGGGCTTCCTCCAGCCACATGTGTACCTAGCCAAGAGTCACAATCATGGTGTATGAACTGAAACCGCCGTCGACATCGTAATTATGACGCTACAAATTTCGACCCTCTCCATCATCTACCGCTATTGTTTACTTTCTGCAAGCAATCATTACCTTCCACACCATATGTTTAATCCTTTGTTTTCAGCAAACCGGTGAGACTGACAACCTCACTGTACGTTGGGACAAAGTCTTAAGTTTGTGTTGTGCAGGTTCCAAGTTGTTAGCAACACCTTGGAGTTGTTTCCTTGCTCCTACTGGTTCGATAACCTTGGTTTTATAACTGAGATAAGACTTATTGTTGTGCTCATCACACCTTCCTCTTGGGGTATCCCAACGAAGCTCTATAGTGATCTGAGCCGCATTAGAGGCCCAAAAGAGCATGTGTGTCACGCCCACCCAGGTGGGCGCGCCACCAATGCTCTTTTCCTCCTTGGTCGTCTGATCGCCTTGATTCTTTCGCCCATAGACTTCTCTTGACCTAAAAATCCCTATATAAGGATCCCCCGGGGAGTCCTCGACAGAGAGCACACCAGAACGAAAACACCACCAAACAAAGTCAGATCCATCAAATATTGGAGGGGCAAACTCTGCCGGATCCACCTCCGGGGAGATCTCCACCCTCTCCAACATCTCGGGCATCATCACCATGATGAATAGGGAGTAGTACACCTCCGAGCTATGGGTTTGTGGCAGTAGCTTGATCTATTTCTCTCTTGTTCTTCATAGGTTTAGTACCATATGAGCTACCCAACATGATTATGGTCATTTATGTAATTCCTATGTGGTGGATCTTTGTTCTATGATTTGATATTGAGATTGGAATTTATTTTGTGTAAGATGTATTTATAAATGCATATCATGTACCCCGTTCTTAATTGCTTGTTTTGATCCAACTTGTATGCAAGAAATTGTATGGGGAGAAGTGTGTATTAGATGGAGTAGCATGGTGATAGTGATTGAATTGTGACAAACAATATTCAAGATCTACTTTGGTTTTACCTTTCTTTTGATGCCTCACTAGTGATAAAGTTAAATCATGTGCTATAGTTATCATGTGACTGTGTGATAATATTGTTAGATCAAGGTAGCATATTTGTATTTCAAACATCATGTTATATAACTTAAAGCTATACTCTGATTTGTTCTTAATTCAAGATTAAATGGAGTTTCCCTTTATTGATGAGTATAATTGAGATGCATTCCATCTCTATGTTAGAACGTGATGCCCATATTGATTTCTTATCAAACACATATAGAAGTTCCATGAATATTATCCTTGATGAATTGTTTTGTGATCACTAAAACTTAAAAGAGAGAGTAGACAAGTGAACCCCTGAATCATGGTCCAATTTTAATCATAAGAAACACCTTTCCATTGCATTTACTACCTTTTATATTTTCTGCAATTTATAATTTAGAAAATACAAAAATACTTTCCCTACTTGCAATCACTCATAAAAACCCCCAAACAACTCTACTATCTTCTATATCATCTAGTTTGCATTACATTACTTTATTTAGTTTATTTATATTTTATTTCATATTAATAATACGAAACCTTGTGCTTGAAAACCACTTGGTGGAGTTGGGGACACAAGACAAATTATTTGTTGTACAAGTTGCTTGAAGAGGAGAAGACAAATACACTTCCATAACCAATTCCCTGAGCGTTTGATATAAACCCTCGAGTCACCCTTGTGGGGAAAATAAGCTTGCTACAACACTCCGCACTCAGAGTTCCAACGAAAAGTGGCATGATTGTTGCCATCAAAAAGTTTTTTGGCGCTGTTGCCGGGGAGTTGGCGAAGTAGCTTCATCAACTTGTGCAACAACCCAAGCTTAGGGAGGTTGCACCACTATGAGCTTTTTCTTCTTGTTTTAGATTTTTAAAGTATTTTATTTTTTCTTGTTTTTAGTCTTTTTAAGTTTTCCTTAAAACACAAAAACACATAAAAATTAGTTTCAACTTTTTATTTGCAAACATGGGAGAAAGATGAACAAAACTTTGTGACTACACAAACACTCCTAATGATCAATTCGTAGCTAGACCTATTACCACTCCTGAAATTACTGCTGAAAGTTTTGAAGTAAGTCCTGGTCTTTTAAATCTTATAACTAAAGAACAATTTGGGGGAGTGCTAGTGAGGACGACTCTATGCATTTGCATGATTCTTGTCAAATTTGTGATATGCAAAAGTTTTAAAATGTGGAAAATGACATTGTCAAACTTAAACTATTCCCATTTTCACTAAGAGGTAGAGCTAAAGAATGGTTATTATCACTTCCCACTACTAGTATAAACTCTTGGGATGACTTCAAAGAAGCTTTCATTAATAAATACTACCCACCTATTAAGATTCTACAAAACAGAAATAGTATCCTATCATTTAGACAAAATGATAATGAACATGTAGCAACAGCTTGCGAGAGAGTTAAAAACATGCTTAGATTTTGCCCATCAAATGGAGTAAATGAATGGAATATATTGCATTCTTTTTATAATGGCTTAAATATCATGTCAAGAAGCATTCTAGATTCCGCTGCGGGGGTGCATTTATGAGTAAAATTGTGCCTGAAGCTAAAACTATCCTAGAAAGCATGCTCCACAACCATAGTCAATGGAATAATGAAAGAGCACCAAACCCATCTAAGAAAGTTAACTCCATTGAAGAACTAGACTCCACAGGAAGTAAACTTGATGCCATATTTGCCTACATATCTAAGCAAAATACCATTAATGTTCCTCTACAAGAATTAGTAACAAACACCAATGAAAATGTAGATGTCAACTACATAAGAAACTTTGGTTGTAATGGATATGGGAACACTTACAAGCTCCATGGACTTACAAGCTCCCCTTTTATTTCACACCGCCGACATCCGCAAACAAAAGATCATGATATCAACTGAGTAATATGTACAGGTGTTGAAAGCGTTCCCCATGACAACATGGTTCTGCTAATTCCCACCTTATAAGTGCAAGCATATACAACATATATGACACAATGGTTCAAGATTATTAGGTGCAAGTAAAGTGTGCTATCAAGTTTGTGAGAGCTTTAATCACTATTTTCTCATAACAAGTTTAATTTGGAAGATAGATAAAACATGAATATACTTGGAATAGTGTAACACACCATGCATACAAATTATAGTGGACTCTTTGGAATAACTTGGTTTCTTGGGAGTTGGATGCATGAGTAGAGATTACTCAGTACAAGTGGAGGCGAGCAAAAGACTGGGAGCAACCAACTAAGAGAGCAATAATGGCCATAATCATGCAGAGCGACAAAACATTATCAATTAAAGCATAAAGTGGTATCACAAGTCGAAAATTAAATGATCATAGAGGCTAAGGTGACTGGTTCATAGTCTTAACATGGTGTAAGCATGCGCCAAGTCAACCCAAATAAAGCATCAAAGGAGAATACCACAATATTATGCTTTTGTATGCTAAAACAACGCATGATTATTTCAAGGCACATTAAGCAATCCCAATTGTTTGGAACAAGTAATGCTACAGAAATAATCACTAAGCATGAGGTCAAAGCAACATCTAACATGACATGATAAAGTCTAAGCTACAGTCAAAACAAGCTCCCTTTTGTACCACTATAAGCATGAAACTTTCTACTCTTTTCCAACACTAATCAACTTATTTGAAACATATCACAAAGATAATAATCAATAAAGATTAGTGAGCTTGTCTCACAAATCTACAAAGAATAAGTAAACTGTTCTAAGATGAAACCACAAGGAAATTAAAGCTAAACGCGGTGCTAGCAAAAGAGAACACTCACAGATAATAAGAGTGAAAACTAGAGTGTTCTAAACAATGAAAATGGAGTGTGTCTCTCTCCAAAAGAAGCGTGCTGGGATCCAACCAACTTATTGCAGCAAACCAAACAAAATACAACTAAAAACAAAAACAAATATGCTCCAATAACAACATAATAGTGCATGAAGCAATAAGAATAAAGTGTTTTGAAAGAAAACCTGAGATTCTTATTGATGAAGAAGGGGATGCCTTGGGCATCCCCAAGCTTTGACGCTTGTACCTCTTGAATATTTCCTTGGGGTGACACGGGTGACATTCCCAAGGTTGAGCTTTTGTCCATTCTTCATCCCATCACCTCGTTCTTACCCTAGACTTGAAAAATTCCTTCATACAAAACTTCACACAATCTTCATTAGCAACATTAGTGTATTCAAGATAATAAGTCTTTGGGTTCAGTTTCAACTCAAGTAAAACTTCCATTAAAACACAAGATACTATAGCAATTCCTTATAAAATCTCAAGTGATCAAAGATAACTCAAAAGAAACCGATTAAGAGGCAAATGCAAATAATGGCATAAATCTATCAAAACATACCAGCAGGTAAAAACCGATTTTTTGAAGACCTTCTGTTGCTCAAATAAAAAAGTGTTGAACTAACTAAAGTTAGCTGACAACCTGGGGCATAATCTCAGAAAAATACAGCTCAATCCGACATATAGAGTTTTTTCACAAATTTTTACAGTGAAGCACAAAAATCTGTTTCAGGACATCAACTTCCCCAAATCCTACTTTTCTCTCATTAGAGGTTATTCTTGGCACAAAAACCACACAAAAAATGATAAGGAGAGGTTATTACAGAAGTAATAACTTCCAAGACTCAACAAAAGAAAATCCTAGCGAAATCTAGGCTATCTCCCAATAAGTACTTTTCTTTAATGCCTTTAAGTTAGGCTTGATAGTTTGAGAAGATGCTCACATAAGAAATATGAATTGAAGCAAAAGAGAGCATCAAGAAGCAAATTCAAAACACATTTAAGTCTAACCCACTTCCTATGCAAAATAATCTTGTAAAGAAACAAGTCATGAAATCACAAAGCAACAAACATAGGAAAGCAAAACAAGTGCAACTTCAATATTTTCAACATAAAGAGGGGAAACTTAATATTGTTGAGATACATAAAACCATGTTTCCCTCTCTCATAATAACTTTCAGTAGCATCATGAATAAAATTAATAATATAACTATCGCATAAAATATTCTTATCATGAGCCACATGCATATAATAATTATTACTCTCGACATAAGCATACTCATTCTTATTAATTGTAGTAGGAGAAAATTCAACAAAATAGCTATCATTTGACGAGGTTCGATCTCGTCAATGCCCATTGTTATGGACTTGGGTTTTGGATAAGATGGGGATACTGGAGATCGTGGAACGGTTAATAGAAAAGCAACACGGGGACACGAGGTTTACCCAGGTTCAGGCCCCCGGAGGGAAAAACCTACTCCTGCTTGTCTGCTCTTGATTATGGCGGAACCGAAGGTTACAGGGGTGCGCAGATACAATCTGGTGTGAGGTGCATATGAGGTGAGTTTAAGGTCCTCCTCGCCATGCCCTCCTAGCCTTTACATAGATAGGCAGGTACCAGGCACAGGTCGAGTCGGTTACAGATTAGGGTTTGTCCCCTTTGAAATTCTATCTAATCTAGTCTTGTTCTCCAAGGATCCGAAGGCGTCATGGGACTGGGCCACCCAAAATCTCCACAGGTCGCGTATTTTGTCGTGGGCTTTCCTTGGGCTGGACTAGGTATGCCAATGTTGTGTACCCATGGGGTATAACCATGTCAGTATCCCTCGAGTGCTTAGTCGAATCATAGATTCGGCCGAGGACTCTTCAATCTTTCGGGTGCTATGTAGTCGAACCTTTTTTATAAGGAAAAACTTTAGTTCATAGGGATTTTTGATGCGTGTGATCACTCTCCCGACGGATCAGTGCCAGTTAAATGTCATGGGACAAAACGACACGATCTTCTTCAGAGGGACTCGAATCTGGAACGAATGCTGGCGTAATTCGACTCAGGTCGTTGAGGTCTTATAGGAGTCGAATCCCAGTGTTTTTCAAGTGGTGTACCCAATGCGTCCGTCAGGATTTTTCGTTGTGCCTGTTGACACGGAAGTTTACTGGCAGAGCGCAGTCAGGTGCGTTTACCAGACCATCATATGATATTTGTAGGACTTATCTTTGTGTCACGGACACAACATCCAAAATTTTATCACCGTGGGGGTGTTTCGGGTGGCCAAGGAGATTGCTTCTCACTTAGCGTTGGTTTTGGCAAAGTTGCCAAAAAGATTTTGTCATATTTGATCTGAAGGATCGCAGTCGAATAATTCATAGGGTGCGCGGCCAGCGCTCCCTATGGGAGTAGCCTCCGAGTGTTTGTTCGAGTCGTAGACTCGAGCAGAGACTTTAGTTCAATTGTTTCAGCTTAGGTCCGAAGGACACAATTTTCGGATGCTCAACCGATCCTCCCTATGGGAGTAGCCCCTGAGTCCGTAGTGGAGTCGCAGACTCGACGTAGGACTCAAAGATAGTTGCGAGGTGTAGTACCTTAGTCATTTCTCAGGTGTGCGCCCAACGCTCCTGATAGAAGTAACCCCCGAGTAGTTTCTTGAATCGTAGATTCGAGTAAGTACTTGATTGATCAGCCGAAAATTTCCAGCCATTGCTAGCTTTAGCCTTGATAACGTCAGTGCTGACGATTGGTGCAACCGTCTGCGGTGGCAAAGATGATGCGACGGAATGACCGTGGGTCCCACCGTCTGACTTGAATTTGACTAGTCACGCATAGACGTGGCGAAAATTATGGCGTCTCCTCGGTTTCCGTGCGTAGTGCACGGTGTGCTGGCGACGGTTCGTTGCTGTGCTGACACCTGTAGGGTTGGATCTTGGGTGCGTGCTAGGGATTCTGGATCAGTGGCTCGTGTGCGTCGTCTTTCTCCTTTTATACTGTAAGTAAACAATAGTTTTATTTTACCCTTCGTCATTTGCTCATCACCATTGACTTCATTGTCGCGAGCTTTGGTTCTCTCCCTGCACACTGGAAGTTCTTCGCTCATTTCCCTCTTCTTTTCTCTGCGTGCACCGCCACTCTCGACGCCGTGCGATGGGAAAGTCGAAGAAGACCACCGCCGGAGCGGGTTCGAGCGTCACTGCCGGCGGCAAGAAGGCCACCGCGACCACCCGCATCACGGACGATGGGTGGAGGCGCATAGAGGTGCACGACGTGGATCTGCGCAAGCTACGCAATTCTGGGTTGATCCCCCAGAACAAGAAGGATGTCAGGCTTCCTGGTAATGACGTAATCCCCCGCCCACCCGTAGGGTTTTGGGTGATGTTTGTTGCCTTCATCCTTCGCGGTATTTCGCTTCCCGTCCACGATTTTCTTCATGGAATCCTCTTATTTTATGGGATTCATCTCCATCATATGTCTCCCAATTCTCTTCTCCATGTCGCTTGCTTCAGAACCCTTTGCGAGTGCTGGCTCGATATCGAGCCACACTTTGGCCTCTTTCGGAAGCTCTATTCCGTGAAGAGGCAGTCCGACACCGGCGGAGTCTATCCGCTTGGCGGCTGCATCATTTATGTCCGTCCTTTCGTCCAATTCTTCTCCTTTTCTATCTGTGAGTTCGTCCAGCAATGGCGCCAGAAGTGGTTCTACATCCACGATGCTAAGCTAGACGGTCAGCAATATGGGCTTGACCCCTTTGACTCCGAGCAGAAGATCGTCCCGAAGAGATCGTGGAAGAACCACATCTTGGAGGGTGAAGCTGGGGAGGTGGAGACACTCTACCAGCGGGTGGAGGCCCTTCAGCTGGTGCTAGACAAAGAGGTTAACAGTGTCGACATCATCCGCACCTTCCTCAATCGTCGGGTGCAGCCCCTCCAGGCTAGGGCGCACCCAATGTTCCTCTACACCGGCTCTAGCGATCCAAGGAGGGTTTCATCAGAAGAGTTGTCTTCGGGTGACCTTGATAGGGCCCTTCGTCCCCTACTGAAGGCCAAGGCCGACGAGGACCTTCCGGGGAAATCGTTGACCCCCCTCTTAGCGCTAATAAAGGGGTTTCTCAGGTGATGCTTGTTTATCCGCGTAGTGCTTTGCCGGGTGTTTGCTGTTGTTACTTATCTTGTTTCTCTTTTTCTTTTTGCTTGCAGCGCCTCCAGATTATGGGGTATATGCCTCCTGCCTAAAAAGTTTAGGGAGGCGCCAGACAATGAGGAGGTGGACTCCGAGTCTGAGCTTCCTCCAGCGAAGTCGCCTACTGCAGATGCTCCCGAGGCGAGTGATGCGTCTACCCCGCCAACTCCAAGGGGTTCGTCCTTCCTCGAGCGCCATGGCGAGGATGATGGTGCTTCTTCCACACCTTTTCCTGCCATGCCTCTTCGAGCAGTAGCTCCGGAGTCGCCGGCCAAGAAGAATAAGCAGAAGGCAGCGCCCGTCTTCAACTTATCGGACATTGATTTGTAAGTGACTTCACCTGAATTGTTTACTGTCACCAGTAGGTTGTTGTCTGATCAAACTTTTTTCTTGCAGACATTCTTCGGAAGAGCCTCTTAGCAAGGGCACTCAGGAGGCTGTAGGGGAGTCGAGTCCGATGATACGTCAGAAAAGTATCTAAATTTTTGATGCTCCATGCTTTTTTAGTATCTACTTTGCTTTTCTTTGTCTACCGTGGCATCCCGCAAAACCACTACTAGAAAATCGCGTTGAATTTGTGCATTGCATCGTCATCATCATGCATTGTTTGCCTAAAACTATTTTCGCAAACCTGTCTTTGTTTTCAAAACGCCCCATCTTTATTCAAACATCAAAACCCGGGTCGCCGGAATATTTTGTTTTGTCTGATATCGGTTTGCAAAAGTCTTGTTTGAAATAAATAAAAATATTTATTATTTTTAGTGGGGCAGTCGAACGGGCCGAATGACCCGAACGACCACCCCAGAAAATAAATCGGTCCACCTAACCGCCCTTCTAAATCCTACAGTTACCCACCTATCTACCCACACACCCCCTCCACCTCACCCCCACCAATAACCGGCCGCCACCTCATCACCTCCCCTCCCCTAACCAACCACACCCTGCCACCTGGTCCACCCCTCTCTCTCAGCTCTCTCTCTCATCCCACCTCACCCGCCGGCCCCACACACGCACGACACGCTGCAGCACACAACTCCCCACTCAACCCCCTGGGCCCACACACACAACCGCACACACGCACGCCCCGATGCAGGCGGGACCCACGCCCCTGGGCCCCCCCACACACGCGACCCACGCACGCGATCGCCCTCACCACTTTCCTCTCTTCCTCCCCGCGAGCGACCCCGCTCCCCTTCCTTCTTCTCCATCACCGGCGTCGCCTCCCCCGCCTCAGAGCGCAGCCCCGCCGCCGGGCCCTGCCGTCCCCGACCTCGCCTCGCCCTCTCTACCTCTTCCTCCGCGCTCTGCCCCGTTCCGCCCCCGCCTCGTCCCCGTCCTCTCCCACCTCTCCCTCGCCGCGCCCTGCCTCCTCTCCGCCGCCTGCTGCGCTCGCTCCGCCGCCTTTCTTCCGCCCGGCAACCCAGCCGCTCTCGGCCCCGCCTTCCTCCGCCTCGTCTGCGGCCGAGTCAGCCGCCGGCCGGACCGCGCGCAGGCCGCCTCCCCGTCTCCTCTGCGCTCGTCCCGACCCCGCCGCGTTTCCCCCTCGTCGTCGGCCATCCTCCACCCGCACGTCCCCGGCGACCTCCGCCGTCCTCCACCTCTTCCTCCGCCGCCCGCCTGCGCGGCCTATCCCTCCGCGCCGCCGCCTCCCTCTATGGCCGCCGCCGGAGCCGCGCCCTCCACCTCTAGCCTCCTCCGCTGCCCTCCAGCTCGTCCTCGCCGTCCGCCGTCCGCCGCCCTCAACCGCTCGCTCCACCGCCCCTCACGCCTCTGCCCGGCCTGGCCGCGCCGACGCCATGCGCGCCCGCCGTCCGCGGTGACCTCCTCAGGCGCCCTGGTCACCCCGCGTCCCCTTCTGTTGATGTCCTCTTTTGAGTGTGCTTGCGTCCCTTTTGGTTTGCCTCTGTTCCTAGCAGTTCGTGTTGCAACCTTGTGGAGTTTCTGCTATGTGAGGTGCTTGTTTTCGGTGCCCCGTGGAACCTCAGGACCTCTAGCCTTTCGGTGTGTTGTTTTGTCAAGAGCGTCATGCGTGATACCAAGCCTTCAACAACCATCAAGTCAGTGGAGCGTCGAGTTCCTCCTCGAAACACCAAATCTTCCTTCCCGGAGTCGGACCCGAAGACCATACCAAAAACGATGAACCATCGACGCCGAGCCCTCGACACGACAAGTTCTTCTAACCGGACCGAAGACCGAACCCTCGGTACGCCAAGTTCGCCGACACGGATGCGACAAGTATTTCCTCGAGGACGCCGAGTGCTTCACCCGAACGCCAAGGCCGACCCCGGGGAACCCGACAAGACCTTCGCGACAACAAGAACGGCACCGACCCGGACGAATCCGACGTGCCCCGACACCGACCCAAGTCCTGCTGCCCGGATGCGACAAGATCTACTTCTGTTGTCCGAGAACGACCCCGTCGAACCCTGGACCCTGAGACCGACCCCGAACCCCGGAACCAAGTTCACCGAACCCTAATGTGTGAACCCCTTCCCGAAAACCCTATTTTATAATATAATAACAACTTGTTGCATATTAATTGCCATACTTGCATGCATAATTGTGTGGTTTGGGGGCCTTATGCCGATTCACCTCATAATTAAATATGGGGCCCATATGCGGGCAAATCCAGTCTCATATTGGCCTCATTTAAATTGCGTAGCGAACCGGTGCTATCTTTTGCCTTGCTAAAACAACATTTAAATTGCGGGGTAGTTAAACAACTTGAACCATTTAATTAATTGTCGGGACCCCGGTTCCTCTTAATATGACCTAATTGCATCGCATCTTTGCCATGTCATTCATCATACATGCATCATGCCGATCTTCTGCCGTTGTATTAAATATTGCATCCGGTGTTTATTCTAGTGTTTTGCTTCTTCGCGAATAAGGCCGTTGAGTTGATGTGAGCTTCGCCCCGATCTTCGGTTGAACCTTCGACAATGTTTTCAGGCGAGCATCTCCCCCTTTCTGCCTATCTACTTTTATAGTCTTTATTCCCTCCTGTTGATCTATTGCTATCTGTGTTGCGTTGCTCTAGTTTTCGTACCCGTGATATCCCTTGCAACCCTATATTGCCTT
Source organism: Avena longiglumis (assembly GCA_030063025.1). Classification (NCBI taxonomy): domain Eukaryota; kingdom Viridiplantae; phylum Streptophyta; class Magnoliopsida; order Poales; family Poaceae; genus Avena; species Avena longiglumis. Next base: position 91,780,903 of record CP125976.1, read on the forward strand.
GGACACACCCTATTACCTGTTGTTTGGTAGATAGTTGGACCTGCGCGTCTGAGTCGCTTGCTCAAGTGCTGTTGCGTGTCGTCTAGTGCCACAGTTGCTGATGTATTGCCGCATGTTTGATGTTGGAGAAGATCATAGTTTTACTTATCGTTCACTTTAATTCCTGTTTAACAACTAAAAATTGAAGTAAGCAGAGGCATCGGTGGGTGATAGATAATATTTGGTTTCCGAACGCCCACTTGTGTCCCGTAGGACCCCGAGTACTTGATACCTGTTCCTTGATTTATCGCGCTATCCACATCCGGGAGGTATATGGGACCCCCCTGAGCCAGAGCTTGATTCAGTCTTATTTCTTGGGGCCACAAACTAGTTTGAGGTTTTATTTACGATCCTGTACTTATGCCATGCTACTTATGTATTTACGATTGTGCGAGGAGCACACTGTACTGTTTAGGTTCGCGGTATCGACAAGCCCAGCCACACTTTCGGGTTCCCAGTCGCTTACAGCCATTGACGCAAACCTTGAGTCCGTCTCGAAGCTTGCTTACTTCGTTGCGGGTCTACTCAATGGGGTGGCCCCCTGAAATATTTCTGAATCCTGTGATTGCTTAGTCGTGAAAGCCTCGTTGGGTTTTGATTTGGTTTTTCCGAGGTTGATCGAGCGTGTGTTGCTATTGGTGCACCCCGGCCGGGTAAAACTTTCTGAAAGCCGTGTCCGCGGATATGGACGACTTGGAGCACAGTATCTCGATCATAGACAAGCAAAACTAAAGTTTATTGCTATAAGTTTGACTTTATAATGACTAGTAATCAGCTTCACTATAATGGAATGGCTAAATAATACTGCCCACAATTGCTTGTTTGGATTGTCGCTTGCGACCATTGTACCTGACTAGTAAGTATTGCAACTACAACGGAATGGCTGAATAAAAGTATCAACAACTGTTGGGTTTTGGGTTATCTCATGCTAATTGCATCTGACTAGTAAGTGTTGCCACTATAACGGAATGATTAACTAAAAGTGCCCACTGCTTATTTTATCAGGATGATTATCTACACCTGACTAGTAATTGCTGCAACGATAACTAAATAAATAAAACTGCCAACTGTGTGAGTTCCTCGGTTGACTTCCTCGATTGGTCTCGAGGGGGAATACCAGGATGGGATTGTTTGGTGTTAGTATCAGGTTGGTTCCGAATAGGTATTTCTTCCTCCTCTCTGTTTGCCGACAGTTGTATCGAGTCTCTATAGGTTGTTTAGTGCATGCTGCCGCTGCCGCTTCAGTCCACCATACCTATGTAGGCGAGGACCGCCGAATTCTAGCCTCGCCGTGTCTTGGCCTCGATCTTGGCTCCTCTTTTCCTTTGCCCTTTCGGCACCCTTTTGTTTAAGCAGGTTTGAGATCGGCGTCGTTAGCGAGGTTACCCTTCCGTCTTGGCCTGGGCAGGGTTATGGCGCCATTGGTTATTCTTGAGCTCTTAGCCCCATTTGCATCTTGTCCGTAGTCGGACGCTCTATCGCTTTCAAGGTGATTTGGATCTTTGTATATTATATCTGTATTCTTGACTCATGGAGTCGTCTTTGTATATATACATTACGTGGGTCCCATCGAGGACTGTTGTGTAATGTTATTACTTCTTTCCACCCGCGAAAGTGCTGGTGAGCACCTTTGAATCGTTTCTATGCGGGTTTGGCGGGATTCGCTAAAACTTGCATAGGTCCGGTCTGAGGTGTTCTGAGTGGTATCGAGCTCAGCGATTCGATACCCATGTCCAGCAGAGGATAACCTAGCTAACGGCCGAAGTAGAGTGTCAAAAACTATTTTTGCAAAATCGGTTGGATAGATCTGATTAGGTCTGGTTTTACTCCTTACCCCTCTGCTATTCTCCTATTATCTCCACGTGTTTTGAATCCGCTCTCTTCTCTCTCTTCGAGTCCAGGACATCTCGTGGTTGGGTTTCCGTCGTACCTTCAGGGTTTCGCTTCCTTCTTGGATAACGGTGTTCTACCATCCGGTGTTCATGCTGCCGAGGAATCCTTAAATGCGTGGTACCATTCTTTGTTCCTTGTTTGTGCCTTCCGGTGTTCTCCGACGCGACGACATCATCTACGCCCGATCCGATGCAGAGTCTGCATCACTCCTTTGTTCCGAACCTCGCTTGTCGAGATCTTCAGTCTGTTTCCGAGAATGGTTGCACTCTTTTCTACTGATTGTGCAGAGTAATAGTTTGGGTGCGTGATGGATTGGCCCCCATGCCGACTACCCCTTCTATTCGCTTTTGTACATTGAAGTGGACGAGAATGCATCGGTTCCCTCTTTCCATCGAAGTTAGGGGTGGCTTTATTTGTTGATACCTCTACCTTCGACCTGTTGTTCCCGGAGTGTTCTCGCGACGATCACGGACAACGACCTCTTGTTAGTGGTGTCGCGAGGATATACACGAAGCGAGAAGACGCAGATCGCCGACCTTCCTCCCGGTACCATGAGGCGGATCTCGAGGGCGAGATCCTTTGTTAGTGGTGTCGAATTGTGGCATCCCGCAAAACCACTACTAGAAAATCGCGTTGAATTTGTGCATTGCATCGTCATCATCATGCATTGTTTGCCTAAAACTATTTTCGCAAACCTGTCTTTGTTTTCAAAACGCCCCATCTTTATTCAAACATCAAAACCCGGGTCGCCGGAATATTTTGTTTTGTCTGATATCGGTTTGCAAAAGTCTTGTTTGAAATAAATAAAAATATTTATTATTTTTAGTGGGGCAGTCGAGCAGGCGAATGACCCGACGACCACCCAGTAAAATAAATCGGTCCACCTAACCGCCCTTCTAAATCCTACAGTTACCCACCTATCTACCCACACCCCCTCCACCTCACCCCACCAATAACCGGCCGCCACCTCATCTCCTCCCTCCCTAACCAACCACACCCTGCCACCTGGTCCACCCCCTCTCTCTCCGCTCTCTCTCTCATCCCCCCTCACCCGGGCCCCACACACACGCAGCTGCACACAACTCCCCACTCAACCTCAGGCACACACACACACAAGCCGCCCACGCCGCCGGTGGACCCACGCCCCTGGGCCCCCCCCACACGCGACCGCCCTCACCACTTTCCTCTCTTCCTCCCCGCGAGCGACCCCGCGCCACTTCCTTCTTCTCCCTCACCGGCGTCGCCTCCCCGCCTCAGGCCTTGGCCGCCTGCCGTCCCGACCTCGCCCTCTCTACCTCTTCCTCCGCGCTCCGCCCCGTTCCGCCCCCGCCTCGTCCCCGTCCTCTCCCACCTCTCCCTCGCCGGCGCCGCCTCGGCACCCTCCCGCCACCGCCGCCCTGCGCCCGAGCTCCGCCTCCACCCGCGCGTCGCCTCTTCCGCCAGCGACCCCGGCGCTCTCGGCCCGCCTTCCTCCGCCTGCTGCGGCCGAGTCCGCCGCGGCGGACCTCGCGCAGAGCCTCCCGTCTCCTCGCGCTCGTCCCGACCCGCGCTTCCCCGTCGCGCCATCCTCCACCAAGACGTCCCGGCGACCTCCGCCGCCCTCCACTCTTCCTCCGCGCTGCGCGCCCTGCCTCGCCGCGCCTCCCTCGGCCGCCACCGAGCGCGACCTCCACCTCTAGCCTCCTCCGCTGCCCTCCGGCTCGTCCTCGCCGTCCGCCGTCCGCCGCCCTCAACCGCTCGCTCCACCGCCCCTCACGCCTCTGCCCGCTGGCTCTGCTGCGCCCGCCGTCATGATGACCTCCTCAGCGCCCTGGTCACCCGCGTCCCCCCTTGATGTCCTCTTTTGAGTGTGCTTGTGTCCCTTTTGGTTTGCCTCTGTTCCTAGCAGTTCGTGTTGCAACCTTGTGGAGTTTCTGCTATGTGAGGTGCTTGTTTTCGGTGCCCCGTGGAACCTCAGGACCTCTAGCCTTTCGGTGTGTTGTTTTGTCAAGAGCGTCATGCGTGATACCAAGCCTTCAACAACCATCAAGTCAGTGGAGCGTCGAGTTCCTCCTCGAAACACCAAATCTTCCTTCCCGGAGTCGGACCCGAAGACCATACCAAAAACGATGAACCATCGACGCCGAGCCCTTAACACGACAAGTTCTTCTACCCGGACCGAAGACCGAACCCTCGGTACGCCAAGTTCGCCGACACGGATGCGACAAGTATTTCCTCGAGGACGCCGAGTGCTTCACCCCGAACGCCAAGACCGACCCCGGGGAACCCGACAAGACCTTCGCGACAACAAGAACGGCACCGACCCGGACGAATCCGACGTGCCCCGACACCGACCCAAGTCCTGCTGCCCGGATGCGACAAGATCTACTTCTGTTGTCCGAGAACGACCCCGTCGAACCTCGACCCGACCGAACCCGGAACCAAGTTCGCCGAACCCTAATGTGTGAACCCCTTCCCGAAAACCCTATTTTATAATATAATAACAACTTGTTGCATATTAATTGCCATACTTGCATGCATAATTGTGTGGTTTGGGGGCCTTATGCCGATTCACCTCATAATTAAATATGGGGCCCATATGCGGGCAAATCCAGTCTCATATTGGCCTCATTTAAATTGCATAGCGAACCGGTGCTATCTTTTGCCTTGCTAAAACAACATTTAAATTGCGGGGTAATTAAACAACTTGAACCATTTAATTAATTGTCGGGACCCCGGTTCCGCTTAATATGACCTAATTGCATCGCATCTTTGCCATGTCATTCATCATACATGCATCATGCCGATCTTCTGTCGTTGTATTAAATATTGCATCCGGTGTTTATTCTAGTGTTTTGCTTCTTCGCGAATAAGGCCGTTGAGTTGATGTGAGCTTCGCCCCGATCTTCGGTTGAACCTTCGACAATGTTTTCAGGCGAGCATCTCCCCCTTTCTGCCTATCTACTTTTATAGTCTTTATTCCCTCCTGTTGATCTATTGCTATCTGTGTTGCGTTGCTCTAGTTTTCGTACCCGTGATATCCCTTGCAACCCTATATTGCCTTGGACACACCCTATTACCTGTTGTTTGGTAGATAGTTGGACCTGCGCGTCTGAGTCGCTTGCTCAAGTGCTGTTGCGTGTCGTCTAGTGCCACAGTTGCTGATGTATTGCCGCATGTTTGATGTTGGAGAAGATCATAGTTTTACTTATCATTCACTTTAATTCCTGTTTAACAACTAAAAATTGAAGTAAGCAGAGGCATCGGTGGGTGATAGATAATATTTGGTTTCCGAACGCCCACTTGTGTCCCGTAGGACCCCGAGTACTTGATACATGTTCCTTGATTTATCGCGCTATCCACATCCGGGAGGTATATGGGACCCCCGAGCGAGCTTGATTCAGTCTTATTTCTTGGGGCCACAAACTAGTTTGAGGTTTTATTTATGATCCTGTACTTATGCCATGCTACTTATGTATTTACGATTGTGCGAGGAGCACAATGTACTGTTTAGGTAAGCGGAATGTTTTTGCGGTATTGACAAGCCCAGCCACACTTTCGGGTTCCCAGTCGTTTACAGCCATTGACGCAAACCTTGAGTCCGTCTCGAAGCTTGCTTACTTCGTTGCGGGTCTACTCAATGGGGTGGCCCCCTGAAATATTTCTGAATCCTGTGATTGCTTAGTCGTGAAAGCCTCGTTGGGTTTTGATTTGGTTTTTCCGAGGTCGATCGAGCGTGTGTTGCTATTGGTGCACCCCGGCCGGGTAAAACTTTCTGAAAGCCGTGTCCGCGGATATGGACGACTTGGAGCACAGTATCTCGATCATAGACAAGCAAAACTAAAGTTTATTGCTATAAGTTTGACTTTATAATGACTAGTAATCAGCTTCACTATAATGGAATGGCTAAATAATACTGCCCACAATTGCTTGTTTGGATTGTCGCTTGCGACCATTGTACCTGACTAGTAAGTATTGCAACCTTCTAGCGGAATGGCTGAATAAAAGTATCAACAAGCCTTTGGGTTTTGGGTTATCTCATGCTAATTGCATCTGACTAGTAAGTGTTGCCACTATAACGGAATGATTAACTAAAAGTGCCCACTGCTTATTTTATCAGGATGATTATCTACACCTGACTAGTAATTGCTGCCACGATAACTGAATAAATAAAACTGCCAACTGTGTGAGTTCCTCGGTTGACTTCCTCGATTGGTCTTGAGGGGGAATACCAGGATGGGATTGTTTGGTGTTAGTATCAGGTTGGTTCCGAATAGGTCTTTCTTCCCCCTCTCTGTTTGCCGACAGTTGTATCGAGTCTCTATAGGTTGTTTAGTGCATGCTGCTGTTGCCGCTTCAGTCCACCATACCTATGTAGGCGAGGACCGCCGAATTCTAGCCTCGCCGTGTCTTGCCGATCTTGACGCTCCTCTTTTTCCTTTGCCCTTTGTCGGCACCCCTTTTGTTTAAGCAGGTTTGAGATCGACGTCGTTAGCAGGGTTACCCTTCCGGCTTGGCCTAGGCAGGGTTATGGACGCCATTGGTTATTCTTCAGGGCTCTTAGCCCCATTTGCATCTTGTCCGTAGTCGGACGCTCTATCGTTTTCAAGGTGATTTGGATCTTTGTATATTATATCTGTATTCTTGACTCATGGAGTCGTGCTGTATATATATCTGTTATGTGGGTCCCATCGAGGACTATTGTGTAATGTTATTACTTCGTTTTCCACCCGCATGAAAGTGCCTGGTGGGCACCTTTGAATCGTTTCTATGCGGGTTTGGCGTGATTCGCTAAAACTTGCATAGGTCCGATTCTGAGGGTGTTACATCTACACTTTGAGGTGTTTTTATATATTTTCTGGAACTAACCTATTAACAAGTTTCCACAATGCCAGTTGCCTGTTTTCTTCTGTTTTTGGTTCCAGAAAGGCAGAAAATCAATATTCTCGGAATTGGACGGGACAAAATCCAAAGTCATTATTTTTCCCGGAGCAACACGGAACCACGAAGCAGAGTTGGAAGGGCGCCATAGGGTGGCCACACCCTCCCAGGCACGGCCTAGGGTGGGCCCGCTCCTGGGCAGGGTGTGGGCCCCCTGGACCTCCACCGACCTTGCCTCCTTTGCCCATAAGAAGCCTCCGACCCCAAAACCCTAAATCGTCAATCATACTTCTAGAAAAAGTTCCACTGCACCGTCGCCACCGAAAGGGAGATTTAGGGGACAGAAAGTCTCTGTTCTGGCACCCTTCCGGGACGGGGAACTGCCCCCGGAGCCATCTCCATCGATCTCCATCACCACCTCCATCACTGTTGTTGATTCCCATGATGAGGAGGGAGTAGTTCTTCCTCGAAGCTAAGGGCTCTACCGGTATCTATGTGTTCATCTCTCTCTCTATCTCTCTCTCTATGCATGATCTTCTTGTGGTCATGAGCTTTGTAATATAGTAGATCTACCTTGCTACTCAAGTGCTTCAATAGATCCCTGCTCTCCCCATGTGTGTGAAAGTGACAGTCTACACGCCATGGTGGCACTTAGGTTTGAGTCTACATAAATACTCTTTGTTCTTTAATATATATATATATGATTTTCCCCACGTGTGTGAAAGTGACAGCATGCATACCGTGTGTGGCACTTTGGCTATATTGATTATTTGTTATGAGTTATATTTGTAGTTGGATGTCTCTATGAAATTGTGGTGTTTGTTGGAACCATATAGCGCTCAAGGTGACAGTGTGGGGTTATCTAGATTGGGGAAGGCGGACTTTGAGGAGTGTTGTTATAGCCCTACGTATGATTAGAGTGTCCAACCGGAGAATAGTTAAGAGTAGTATCATGAAGAGAGGATATTTATACGAGAGAGTGTTCACTAGTGAAAGTATGATCCCTAGGCCTTGTTTCTAAACATTGAAACACCGTTTGCATCTAGATTTGTTGAATGTTTGCTTGCTTTAGTGTTTACCTCACCGTCAAGCTATTTTATGACACTGTTACCACTTGTATTTCACTATCTCTTCGCCAAACTAGTGCACCTATACACCTGACAAGTGTATTGGGTGTGTTGGGGACACAAGAGACTTCTTGTATCTTGATTGCAGGATTGCTTGAGAGGGAATACCTTTGACCACTTCCTCCCTGAGTTCGATAAACCTTGGGTAATCAACTTAAAGTAAACTTGCTGCTGTTCTACAAACCTTTGCACTTGGAGGCCCAACAACTGTCTACAAGAATAGAAGTGCGTAGACATCAAGCTCTTTTCTAGCATCGTTGCCGGGGAGGTATGGTAAAAGGTACTCACATCCTCTGGTGTGAGTGCTCGAATTTATTTCCTTTAGATTATGCAATCTTTTCTTTTTTGTTTCTTGTTTTCACTAGTTAGTCTTAATGGAAAACAACAACAAAATTAGAGAGCTTTATAGTGTCTATCTTGAGTTAGTACATGAAGTGTTTGAAGAGAAAATTAAAAAACCTATGGAACTTTATTTGCATGCTAATAGCAATGTTATTAGTATGAATTCTTTGGACACGATTGTTGCTAATTCTATGGAAAAGTCTAAGCTTGGGGAAGCTAGTTTTTATGAAAATGATCTTTTTAGTTCCCCAGCTTTGGAAGATAGCTATTTTATTGGTTATGATGATACCAAACCTCCAATTTATGATGATTACAATGATGAATATGATATTTTCAGTCCACCTACTATTGAGAAGGAAATTAATTGTGATTACAATATGCCTCCTATATTTGATGATTATGGTGACGAGAATAGTAATGATAGCTATTTTGTTGAATTTGCTCCCACTACAATTAATAAGAATGACTATGCTTATGTGGAGGGTAATTATTATATGCATGTGGCTCATGATAAGAATGTTTTATGTGATAGTTATATTGTTAAATTTATTCATGATGCTACTGAAAATTATTATGAGATAGGGAAACATGGTTTTATGCATCTCAATAATATCAAGTTTCCCCTCTTTATATTGAAAGTATTGAAGTTGCACTTGTTTTGCTTTCCTATGTTTGGTGCTTTGTGCTTTCATGACTTGTTTATTTACAAGATTCCTATGCATAGGAAGTGGGTTAGACTTAAATGTGTTTCATATTTGCTTCTTGGTGCTCTCTTTTGCTTCAATTCATATTTCTTATGTGAGCATCTTCTCAAACTATCATGCCTAACTTAAAGGCGTTAAAGAAAAGTACTTGTTGGGAGAAAACCCAAGAGTTTTCTTGAGTCTTGGAAGTTATTACTTCACTAATGACCTCTCCTTATCCTTTTTGTTTGCTTTTTGTGCCAAGAATAACCTCTAATGAGAGGGAAGTAAGATTTGGGGAGTTGTTGTCCTGAAACAGTTTTTTGTCCTCCACCATAAACAATTGTGAGGAGTCTCTGTAAGTCGGATTGGGCTGACAATTTACGAATAAATACCCTAGTATGTTAGCTAACTTTTGTTAGTTCAACACTTTTTTATTTGATCAACAGAAGGTCTTCGAAAAAATCGGTTTCTACCTGCTGGTCTGTTTTGACAGATTTCTGCCATTATTTGCATTTGCTTCTTATTGATTCCTTTTTGGGTTCTTTTGGGGAATTGAGCTTTTTGAAGGAGTTAATACATTAGCTTGTGTTTTTATTGAAAGCTTTTTCTGTTCCAAAGCTAAACCCCAAGGTATATTATCTTTTGAATACACTAATGTTGCTAATGAAGATTTTGTGAAGTTTTGTATGAAGGAAAATTTGCAGGTGTAGAGAAAGAATGATGTAATGAGATGAAGAATGGACAAAATATAAAGCTTGGGGATGCCACCCCATGTCACCCCAAGAAATATTCAAGAGGTACAAGCGTCAAAGCTTGGGGATGCCCAAGGCATCCCCTTCTTCATCAATAAAAAGCTCAGGTCTTTCTAGACACTTCGTTTTTACTGTTTCATGCATTGTTGTGTTGTTCTTGGAGCGTCTTAGTTTTTGTTTTTGGTTTTCTTTTACTTAGTTTGCTTGAGTAAGTTGGTTGGTTACACCATACTTCTTTTGGAGAGAGACACACTCTGTTTCCATTGCCTAGAACACTCTAGTTTTCACTCTTATTGTTTTGTGAGTGTTCACTTTTGCTAGCACTGTGTTCAGCCTTAGTTTTCTTGTGCTTTCAGCTTAGAACTTTTTAGCTATTATTTGTGGATTTGTGAGACAAGCTCACTGATATTTTTTGATTATTATCTTTGTGAGTTGTTTCAATTAAGTTGATTGGTGTTGGAAAAGAGTAGGAAGTTTCATGCTTATAGTGGTACAAAAGGGAGGTTGTTTTGACTGTGGCTTAGACTTTATCATGCCATGCTAGATTTTGATTTGACCTTATGCTTAGCGATTATTGCTGTAGCATGACTTGTTCTAAACAATTAGGATTGCTTAATGTGCCTTGAAGGAATCATGCGTTATTTTAGCATACAAAAGCATAGTATTGTGGTATTCTCCTTTGATGCTTTGTTTGGGTGGACTTGGCACATGCTCACACCATGTTATGACTATGAACAAGTCACCATAGCCTATATGATCATTTAGTCCTTGACTTGTAGTACCACTGTATGCTTTGATTAGTAATGTTTTGTTGCTCTGCATGATTATGACCATTATTGCTCTCTTAGTTGGTTGCTCCCAGTCTTTTGCTAGCCTCCACTTGTATGAGTAAGCTCTACTCATGCTTCCAACTCCTAAGAAACCAAGTTTTTCCAAAGTGTCCACTATAAACTCCTATGCATAGTGTGTTACACCATTCCAAGTATATTCTTGTTTTCAGCTATCTTCCAATTAAAAACTATTTTGTTATGTGAAAACTTAGTGATTAAATCTCTCACAAACTTGATGGCACACTTTATATTCTTTTCCCCTTATAAACTTGAACCATTGTGTCGTCTATGTTGTATATGCTTGCACTTATATGTTGGAATTAGCAGAACCGTGTTGTCACGGGGAACATTTTCAACATTGCACTTGTACTTTGTACTCAGTTGATATCATGCTATTTTGTCTATGGATGTCACCAGTGTGAAATAAAGAGGGAACTTGTAAGTCCATGGAGTTTGTATTTTGTGTTAGAGAAACGCCTGGGCCGCTAGCCTAAGCTATACCTAATCATGGTGGAAACTTGCAGCATCACCATAGTGAGCTATCTATGAAGCATCCTCAATAAAAAGCTATGCACATAGTAAATAAAAAGATCGCTGAGATGCTGATTGTCTGGTTGCCTTGTCATTTTGGTTATGGGATAGCTACTGTACCATGTGCAAGGGGTACCCCGTTGGCGGTTCTCTATGATACACATGTACTTACTAGGACAAGAACTTACATGTGACTGAAGTTGAGTAGCATGAGGTGTGGTCCTTGTATTCAAGGGACTTGAGATTGCCAACTTATACTTTGTCAAGCATATACTCCATAGTTTGTTCACTTTAACCTTAACCACTTCAAGATTCTTATGATAGGGGCAATGAGGGCTGAAAGCTAACAAGTACCATAATTTTTGGAAGCTCCTTTTGAAACTTGAAATCCCTGCTTCCTTTATGAAAGGCCTATCTTCCACTATTATTTGAGTCTCCACCTTCTACCTATAGGCACCATTAAGAGAGCATAGTTGTCATTCTATGTGCAATGTCCCAAAACTTATTGATTGATGCATATTGTGATATTACTTGTTCTTGTGCTATTTGTTTCTAGTCACCCTTGTGGACTTTGAAGGTGTCCTATGCATTTATTTGCTACTATATGAGGGACAAGCTGATTGCCACTATGCCATGTTTTCTGTATGTGAAACAAACAAATGTTTTTCAATTCATGTTATTCATGATATTTGTTTGTAGCCTTTCATGTTGCAACATAGTTGCTATGTCTTACTGTTAGAACTCCATCTTTCATGCCCATGTTTAGAGTTCTTTGATCCTAGCTTTCAATGCTTGCAAATGGTTTAATCTTGGTTTTGATGGTGCATGTCACCTAAAAAAATATTATTTTTATCACTTACTTACTTGAGGACGAGCAGGAGTTAAGCTTGGGGATGCTTGATATGTCAGAAATGTATCTATAATTTTTGATGCTCCATGCTTGTTTAGTATCTACTTTGCTTTGCTTTGTCTACACTTTGAGGTGTTTTTATATATTTTCTGGAACTAACCTATTAACAAGTTGCCACAGTGCTAGTTGCCTGTTTTCTTCTGTTTTTGGTTCCAGAAAGGCAGAAAATCAATATTCTCAGAATTGGATGGGACAAAAGCCAAAGTCATTATTTTTCCTGAAGCAACACGGAACCACGAAGCAGAGTCGGAGGGGCGCCACAAGGTGGCCACACCCCCCAGGCGTGGCCTAGGGTGGGTCCGCGCCTGGGCAGGGTGTAGGCTCCCTGGACCTCCACCGACCTTGCCTCCTTCGCCTATAAGAAGCCTCCGGCCCAAAAACCCTAAATTGTCAATCATACTTCCAGAAAAAGTTCCGCTGCAACGTCGCCAAAGAAAGAGAGATCCGGGGGACAGAAAGTCTCTGTTCCGGCACCCCGTCGGGACGGGGAAGTGCCCCCGGAGCCATCTCCATCAATCTCGATCACCATCTCCATCACTATTGATGATTCCCATGATGAGGAGGGAGTAGTTCTTCCTCGAGGCTAAGGGCTCTACCGGTAGCTATGTGTTCATCTCTCTCTATGCATGATCTTGTTGTGGTCATGAGCTTTGTAATCTAGTAGATCTACCTTGCTACTCAAGTGCTTCAATAGATCTCTGCTCTCCCCATGTGTGTGAAAGTGATAGCGTGCACACCATGGTGGCACTTAGGTTTGAGTGTACATAAATACTCTTTGTGCTTTAATAGATCTATGCTTTTCCCCACGTGTGTGAAAGTGACAGCGTGCATACTGTGTGTGGCACTTTGGCTAGATTGAATATTTGTTATGAGTTATATTTGGAGTTGGATGTCTCTATGAAATTGTGGTGTTTGTTGGAACCATCTAGCGCTCAAGGTGACCGTGTGGGGTTATCTAGATTGGGGAAGGCGGACTTTGAGGAGTGATGTTATAGCGCTACCGATGATTAGAGTGTCCAATCGGAGAGTAGTTAAGAGTAGTATCATGAAGAAAGGATATTTATATGAGAGAGTGTTCACTAGTGAAAGTATGATCCCTAGGCCTTGTTTCTAAACATTGAAACACCATATGAATCTAGATCTATTGCATGTTTGCTTGCTTTAGTCTTTACCTCACCGCGAAGCTTTTTTCTGGCACCGTTACTGAGGGCGCCCAGTGTTGGAGATATGCCCTAGAGGCAATAATAAATGTAGTTATTATTATATCTTTGTGTTTATGATAAATGTTTACATTCATGCTATAATAGTATTAACAAGGAAACATTAATACTTGTGTGATTTGTAAACTTAAATTGAAGTCCCTAGTAAAGCCTCTATATAATACTAGCTTGTTGGTTAATAAATGATTGTGGTTTCCCTATCATGAACATTGAGATGTTATTAACAACAAGATCATATCATTAGGAGAATGATATGGTGGACATCCTCCTATAGATAAGCGTAGCATAAAGATCAAGTCATTTTAATAGTTCAATTGCTATATGCTTTCTGATACATAGTAACCTAATTCCTTCGACCATGAGATCATGCATATCACCTTCACCGGAAGGATGCTTTGATGACATCAAACACCACACCATAACTGGGTGGCTATAAAGGTGGCATTGAGTGTTCGGAAAGTATTGGTTGAGACACATGGATCAAGAGTGGGATTTGTCCATCCATACGACGGATAGATATACTCTAGGACCTCTCGGTGAGATGTCATCCAATTAGCTTGCAAGCATGTGACTGGCTCACAAGGGATCACATATCACGGGAACGAGAAAAGAGTACTTATCGATGTGAGGTTGAACTAGGTATGCGAGATACCGAGCGATCATAACCTCGGATAAGTAAACTATCATGAGACAAAGGGAAATTGGTATCGTATGTAAGTGGTTCATTCGATCGCAAAGTAATCGTAGAAATATGTGGGCCATATGAATTTCCAGATTCCTCTATTGGTTATTGATTGAGAAGTGTCTCGATCATGTCGCATAATTCACGAACCGTAGGGAGACACACTTAAGGATTGACGTTGTTTGAGTAGTTATGGAATGATGAGTAAGAGACAATGTTGTTCGAGTCTCGATGGGATCGGGATATCACGAGGAGATCTTGAATGGTCCGGAGAATAAGATTCATATAAGGAAAGTCTGTTTCGGGGTTGGAGAAGCGGTTAGGTGTTTTCATCGGGAATGTTCTAGAAGGTTCGGAATGTCCGGCACTCGAAGGAAGGGTACATGAATGTGTCATACCAAGTTGGAATGATTGCATCATGTACTAGGTGTCATCACTGAACCAAATAAAGGGTTTAATCAAATCCTAGTTTGAAAAGTCAACGCCAATTTGAAAAGTCAAGCTACATTTTGGGAAGTGGAGGAAGTGGAAACCGAGTTGGGGAGAGTTCCTCCTCCACGCTTGCCCACTTGGGATCCGAGTTGGGAGGGACTCCCCTCCCTTGGCGACTCCACCTATAAAGGGAGGCGGCGCCTCCTAGTACACAACACCTCCACATGAACACTAGCCCTAAGCCGCCGGCCCTCCTGCAGCCGCCACCGCCTAGCTAACCCTAGCCGTCGGCCAAGCCTCCTCCTTGGTGTGTCTAAACCCTAGATCGCCGAGGATCTCTCTCATAGTCCACCATACTCGCTCCGGCTTAAGGCGAAGCCCTGCGAGATCTCCCCTCTACTTAGGTACCACGCCGTTGTCTTTGCCGAATCGCGAGGAGAGTACTAAAACCTCCATTTTCTGGAACAAGGAGGAAGGTCTTCGTCAATCGAGCGATGTGACCGATCAAGAGGCGCTGCGGAGCAGCACCGGAAGGATCGTCTACGCGATCTTGAGATCGGGAAAATGCGACTACATCACCCACGAATCCGCTCGTTAAACACTTTGGAATCTTGAGGGTGAGTTATTCCATCGACTCGTTGCTACAATCTAGTAGATAGATCTTGGCTTGTTTGTTTGTATGCGATAGAAATTTTGGTTTCCATGCTACAAAACCCTACCAAACACTTGTCGTGGGCAACCGTTGGAAACCCCAAGAGCAAGGTGTGAAGCAAGACTGACAAGTTTACCTCGATGAAACCGAGGTTATCGAACCAATAGGAGGAAGGAAGCGTCACACAAGTGTTGCAAGCAGCGAAACCTGCACAACACAAACTCAAGACTTGGCCCCAACGAATCGTGAGGTTGTCAAGCTCACGGTTTGTTGTAACAAAGGATTAAGCGTATGGTGTGGAAGGTAATGGTTTTTGCAAGTAAACAAGTAGCGATGGAAGATGTATCAATGGTAAAGATTGTACCGGGGTCCATAGTTCACTAGAGGTGCTCTCCTTAGATAAACAACATGGCATGAAGGAAACAAATTACAGCGGGGCAATTGTGAGGCGAGCAAGGCATAACAATGCAATTACTAGTCAGAAAGATCCTATGAGATTCGATTGGGCAATACAACAAGATACATAGACTGCCATCCAACTGCATCTATGACTAGAAGTCCACCTTCAGGTTATCATCCGAACCCCCTCCAGTATTAAGTTGCAAGCAACAGACAACTGGTTTAAGCAAAGTGTGTAAGGTAAACAGTCCACATGTTCCATGAACAAGAGACGTTGTTTTATCCCTAGTAGCAACATAACATCTATAACCGAAGAGATATTGTCACTTCCCTTGGAAACTAGAGACATGAACCCACTATCGAGCATAAATACCCCCTCTTGGAGTCACTAGCAACTACTTGGCCAAGATAGCTACTAAAAACGAAGAGCATGCAAGATCACAAACAACACAGACATGATAGAATCATTAAGACAAAACCATTAATAAAACCAACATAATAATCTCAATATCCATCGGATCCCCGCAAACACAACATGCATGATTAGAAATAGATTAGATCTTGATCATGAACGGAGCTCACAAGATCTATACATGAAAGCACAAAGGAGGAGATACAACCATCTAGCTACTACATGGGCCCATAGTCCAAGGTGGAACTACTCACGCATCATCTGAGAGAAGGCCTCGGGATGATCTCCCCTCGGCGGTCTTGGGAAGAACTTCAGATCCCCCCGATCTAGGGACGATGGTGGCGGCGGCTATAGACGGTTTCATGGAGATTTGATCGGGTGCTTAGGGTTTCTGTATCGGGGGTTTCTTATAGGCAAAGGGGGAGGCCGAGGAGGCGACCAGGGG
This sequence comes from Avena longiglumis, assembly GCA_030063025.1. Lineage (NCBI taxonomy): Eukaryota > Viridiplantae > Streptophyta > Magnoliopsida > Poales > Poaceae > Avena > Avena longiglumis. The sequence goes on from CP125976.1 coordinate 91,797,115, forward strand.
GGGCAAACCCTAGGCAGGCGCGAGGTAGGGCCCACCCATGCCTAGGGTGGGTCTGGTCGCCCTGGCCGGCCCCTCCGGCTCCCCTCTAGACTTCTTGTTCCCCATGGAAAGTAATTGACTTTGACGTTTGTCCGTCAATTCGAGAATATTTCTTTACTAACTTTTTTGAACCCAAAAACAACAGAAAACGGGAATCTAGCACTGTTGCAACTTGTTAGTAGGTTAGTACCAAAAAACATATAAAAAGCACCTCAAAGTGTAGACAAGTAAAGCAAAGTAGATACTAAACAAGCATGGAGCATCAAAAATTATAGATACGTCTCCAACGTATCAACATCCCCAAGCTTAACTCCTGCTCGTCCTCGAGTAGGTAAGTGATAAAAGAATAATTTTTTAGGTGACATGCACCCTCACAATAAAGATCCAACCATTTGCAAGCATTGAAAGCTGGGATCAAAGAACTCTAAACATGTGCATGAAAGATGGAGTTCTAACAATAGGACATAGTAACTATGCATGCAACATGAAAGGCTACAAACATAGGTCATGAATAACATGCATTGAAAAACATTTGTTTGTTTCACATACAGAAAACATGGCATAGTGGCAATCAGCTTATCCCTCATAGAGTATCAATATAGATGCATAGGACACCTTCAAAGTTCACAAGGGTGACTAGAAACAAATAGCACAAGAACAAGAAATATCACAATATGCATCAATTAATAAGCTTTGGAACACTGCACACAGAATGAAAACTATGCTCTCTTAATGGTGCCTAAAGGTAGAAGGTGGAGACTCAATAATGGTGGAAGAAAAGCCTTTTTAGTAAAGTAAGCAGGGATTACAAGTTTGAAAAAGAGCTTCCAAAAAATAATGGTACTTGTTAGCTTTCAGCCCTCATTGCCCCTATCATAAGCATCTTGAAGTGGTTAAGGTTAAAGTGGCAAAGATGGAGTATATGCTTGACGAAGTATAAGTTGGTAATCTCAAGTACCTTGAATACGAGGGCCACACCTCATGAATACTCAACTTTGGGTCCAGGTAAGTTCTTGTCACTGTAAGTATTTGCATATCATTGAGAACCGCCAACGAGGTACCCCTTGCACATGGTACATGAGCTTTCCCATAACCAAAATGACAAGGCAAGCAGACAATGAGCATCTCAGCAATCTTTTTATTTACCATATGCATATCTTTTTATTTAGGATGCTTCATAGATAGCTCATTATGGTGATGCTGCAAGTTTCCACCATGATTAGGCATGGCTTAGTCTAGCGGCCCAGGTGTTTATCTAACACGGGATACAAACTCCATGGAATTACAAGTTACCTCTTTATTTTACACCAGTGACATCCATAGACAAAAGAACATGATATCAACTGAGTACAAAGTACAAGTACAATGTTGAAAACGTTCCTCGTGACAGCACGGTTCTGCTAATTCCAACTTATAAGTGCAAGCATATACAACAAAGTTGTCACAATGGTTCAAGTTTATTAGGGGCAAAGAATATAAAGTGTGCCATCAAGTTCGTGAGGGCTTTAATCACTAAGTTTTCTCATAACAGAACAATTTTTAATTGGAAGATAGTTGAAAACAAGAATATACTTGGAATGGTGTAACACACCATGCATAGGATTTTATAGTGGAAACTTTGGAATAACTTGGTTTCTTGGGAGTTGGAAGCATGAGTAGGGCTTACTCATAAAAGCGGAGGCTAGCAAAAGACTGGGAGCAACCAACTAAGAGAGCAATAATGGCCATAATCATGAAGTGCAACAAAGCATACTAATCAAAGCAAAGAGTGGTACGACAAGTCAAGGACTAAATGATCATAGAGCTAATGGCGAGTTGTCATAGTCATAACATGGTGTGAGCATGTTCCAAGTCAACCCAAGCAAAGCATCAAAGGAGAATACAACAATACTATGCTTTTGCATGCTAAAACAACGCATAATTTTTTCAAGGCACACTAAGCAATCCCAATTGTTTGAAACAAGACATGCTACAGCAATAATCACTAAGCATAAAGTCAAAACAACACCTAGCATATCATGCTAAAGTCTAAGTCACAGTCAATGCAATCTCCTCTTGCACTTCAAGCAAGAACTTACTACTCCTTTCCAAACACCAAGCATACTTATTTGCAAAACAACACAGCGAGAACGGGGGTCCAAACTACTCAAGAAAAATAAACAAACTAAGCAAAGCAAACGAAAACTAGCACGCTCCAAGAACAACACAACTGTGCATGAAACAATAAAAACGAAGTGTCTAGACAGACCTGATCTTTTTATTGATGAAGAAGGGGATGCCTTGGGAATCCCAAGCTTTGACGCTTGTACCTCTTAGATATTTCTTTGGGTGATACCATGGGGGCATCCCCAAGATTGAGATTTTTTCCATTCTTCATCTCATTACATCATTCTCTCTCTACACCTGAAATTTTTCCTTCATACAAAACTTCACACAATTCTTCATTAGCAACATTATCTTATTCAAAAGATATTAGACCTCTAGCAAAGCTTTGAAACATCAAGGATTTTCACTAAAAACACAATCTACTGTAGTAACTCCTTCAAAAAGCTCAATTCACCTGAAGAGAGCTCAAAAAGGAATCAATAAGAAGCAAATGCAAATAATGGCAGAAATCTGTCAAAACAGACCAGCAGGTAGAAACCGATTTTTTCGAACATCTTATGTTGCTCAAATCAAAAAGTGTTGAACTAACGAAAGTTAGCTAACATACTGAGGATTTATTCGTAAAATTTTAGCTCAATCCGAGTTACAGAGACTCCTCACGATTTTTTGGTGGAGGACATAAATCTGTTTCGGGACAGCAACTCCCCAAATCTTACTTCCCTCTCATTAGAGGTAATTCTTGGCACAAAAATCAAACAAAAAGGATAAGGAGAGGTCATTATAGAAGTAATAACTTCCAAGACTCAAGGAAACTCTTGGGTTATCTCCCAACAAGTACTTTTCTTTAACGCCTTTAAGTTAGGCACAAGAAGCAAGAAGGATCAAGTATTTTCAAATGAAGAAGCATTAACATCAAATCTTGCTTTCAAAGGAGGAGCAAAAAGCAACTTCTCTCTCCTCATAGGGAAGTGTTCAATACCTTTTTTGAATGGAAAATGATATTTAATGGTGCCTTCTTTCATATCAATGATGGAACCAACTGTTCTAAGAAAAGGTCTTCCCAAAGTAATAGGACAAGAAGCATTGTATTCAACATACAAAACATAGAAATCAACAGGGACATAAGCAATGTTAACCATGATGAGAACATCATTAATACTCCCCATTAGTTTCTTTTTAGCATTATCATTGAGTGGGACATCCAAATAACAATCTTCTAAAGGTGGCAAATCAAGCATTTCATAAATCTTCCTAGGCATAATAGAGACACTAGAACCAAGATCACATGAAGCTTTGAGATCAAAGTCATTCACTTGCATATTAATAATGGGTTCCCAACTATCTTCTAATTTCCTAGGAATAGAAGCTTTGTGTTTTAGATTCTCTTCCTTAATCTTAACAAGAACATCTGTAATATGTTTGGTAAGAGCAACATGCATATCACTAGCATCAGGAATTCTAGCAAGCTTTTGCAAGAACATAATCACTTCAGAAACATTGCAACCATCAACATCAAAGTCAAACTTAGCATCACTAGTAGTAGGCATAGTAGGAGGAGGAACATGGACTACTTGTGGTTTAGTGGTGATGGTGCACACACTATTGTTTCTATCAATTTCAGCTTCCCTTTCCCACTTAGCATGAAGTTGAGCTAACAGTCTAACATTTTCATCAATAGTAACTTGTATGGCATGAGCAGTAGCAAAGGTATTTTCCATAGTTTCAGGTTTAGCAGCCATTTTATTAACCAAGGAAGTTTGAGCTTCAGACAAAGAGGAAATATTCTTTTCAGCACTCTAATTTTTTGACTGTAAACTAGGAATTTCTCTATTCAGATTCTCAAGCTGATGACTAATGTTTTTCAAAATGATAGATTGTTCCTCCATAGTTTTAGTGAAAATCTAATTTTGCTCATATTGCATTTGCATAAAGTTTTTAGTGGATCTCTCAACTTCCAGAATCCTCTCTTCACTAGGCATTCCAGATCTACCCTGATAAGCATTTCCACTAGGAGGATAAGGTCTATAATTATTACCACCAAAATTACTCCTATAAGCATTGTTGTTGAAATTGTTGTTTCTAATGTAGTTCACATCAACTTGTTCTTCTTGAGCAACCAAAGAGGCTAAGGGAACACTATTAGGATCTAGAGGAGCTTTCCCATTAACAAGCATAGCCATAAAAACATCAATCTTTTCACTTAAAGAGGAAGTTTCCTCAACATAATTTACCTTCTTACCATGTGGAGCTCTCTCGGTGTGCCATTCAGAGTAATTAACCATCATATTGTCAAGGAGCTTTGTTGCAGCACCCAAAGTGAGGTCCATAAAGGTACCTCCAGCAGCTGAATCTAACAGATTTCTTGAGGAGAAGTTCAAACCTGCATAAAAAGTCTGGATAATCACCCAAGCAGTGAGTCCATGAGTGGGGCAATTCTTAACCAAAGATTTCATTCTTTCCCAAGCAGGAGCAACATGTTCACTATCAAGCTGTTTAAATTTCATAATTTCACTTCTCATAGATATAATCTTAACAGGAGGATAGTACTTTCCAATAAAAGCATCTTTGCACTTAGTCCAAGAATCAATACTATTTTTAGGCAAGGAAAGCAACCATTATTTAGCTTTTCCTCTCAAGGGAAAAGGAAAAGGCTTGAGCTTAATAATATCTCCATCTACATCCTTATACTTTTGCATCTCACAAAGTTCAACAAAGCTATTAAGATGGGCAGCAGGATCATCAGAACCAGCACCAGAAAATTGCTCTCTCGTCACAAGATTCAACAAAGGAGGCTTAATTTCATAAAAGGTAGCATCAAGAACAGGTGGAGCAATAGGAGTGCTTAGGAAATCATTGTTGTTGATGCTAGTGAAGTCACACAACTTGGTGTTCTCAGCAGAGTTCATTTTGGCAAAGGTGGGCAATCCAAAAACAGCAGCAGCTAGAGCAGGAACTAATTTTTTGTGTTTTTGAATAAAGCAAGCAAACCAAACTAGACTATTTTTTTTTGGGTTTTTTGAAAAGAGGCAAACAAAAACAAGAAAAAGAAACAAAGCAACCTAAAAACAAAGTAAAGAGAGGAAGGCGAAGGACTCCCCTAGTGAAGGCGTCCTTAGCCTCCAACGTCGCGGAAAATAGCTTGATGGCGCCCAACACTTTGTGGGCACTTTGTTGGAAACCCCAAGAACAAGGTGTGAAGAAACCTGATGTAAGTTTCCCTTAGTAAGAAACCGAGGTTATCGAACCAGGAGGAGGAAGGAAGCGTCCACAGTGTTGCAAGCAGCGGAGACACCTAACACAAACTCAAGACTTTGCCCCAATGAATCAGTGAGGTTGTCAAGCTCACCGGTTTGCTGTAACAAAGGATTAAACGTATGGTGTGGAAGGTAATGGTTTGCAGCAAGTAAACAAGTAAGAGTGGAAGATGTATCAATGGTAAAGATTGGACCGGGGTCCATAGTTCACTAGAGGTGCTCTCCTTAGATAAACAACATGGCATGAAGGGCAAAAAAATTACAGCAGGGCAATTGACCGGAACTGAGCAAGGCATAACAATGCAATTACCAGTCAGAAAGATCTTATGAGATTCGATTGGGCAATACAACAAGATACATAGACCGCCATCCAACTGCATCTATGACTAGAATCCCACCTTCAGGTTATCATCCGAACCCCCTCCAGTATTAAGTTGCAAGCAACAGACAACTGCTTTAAGAAAAGTGTGTAAGGTAAACAGTCCACATGTTCCATGAACAAGAGACGTTGTTTTCTCCCTAGTAGCAATAGAACATCTACAACCGAAGAGATTATTGTCACTTCCCTTGGAAACTAGAGGCATGAACCCACTATCGAGCATAAATACCCCCTCTTGGAGTCACTAGCAACTACTTGGCCAAGATAGCTACTAACAACCGAGAGCATGCAAGATCACAAACAACACAGACATGATAGAATCATAAAGACAAAACCATTAATCAAACCAACATAATAATATCAATATCCATCGGATCCCCGCAAACACAACATGCATGATTACAAATAGATTAGATCTTGATCATGAATGGATCTCACAAGATCTATACATGAAAGCACAAATGAGGAGATACAACCATCTAGCTACTACATGGACCCATAGTCCAAGGTGGAACTACTCACGCATCATACCGGAGAGAAGGCCTCCGAGATGATCTCCCCTCCGACACGGTGCCGGGAAGAACTTTAGATCCCCTCGATCTAGGGACGATGGTGGCGGCGGCTATAGATGGTTTCATGGAGATTTGATCGGGTGCTTAGGGTTTCTGCATCGGGGGCTTCTTATAGGCGAGGGGGGAGGTTGAGGAGGCGACCAGGGGGCCAAACCCTAGCCCGGCGCGGGGTGGGGCCCACCCGCGCCTGGGGTTGGTCTGGCCGCCCTGATCGGCCCCTCCGGCTCCCCTCTGGACTTATTGTTCCCCACGGAAAGTAATTGACTTTGACGTTTGTCCCGTCCAATTCCGAGAATATTTATTTACTAATTTTTTTAAACCAAAAACAGCAGAAAACAGGCATCTGGCACTGTTGCAACTTGTTAGTAGGTTAGTACCAGAAAACATGTAAAAAGCACCTCAAAGTGTAGACAAGTAAAGCAAAGTAGATACTAAACAAGCATGGAGCATAAAAAATTATAGATACGTTTCCAACGTATAGTTACCACTTGTATTTGAGTATCTCTTCGTCAAACTAGTGCACCTATACACCTGACAAGTGTATTGGATTTGTTGGGGACACAAGAGACTTCTTGTATCTTGATTGCAGGATTGCTTGAGAGGGAATACCTTTGACCACTTCCTCCCTGAGTTCGATAAAACTTGGGTAATCCACTTAAGGGAAACTTGATCCTGTTCTACAAACCTCTGCACTTGGAAGCCCAACAACCGTCTACAAGAATAGAAGTGCGTAGACATCAGCCGACAGCTCCTCCCCCCAGGTGGTGGCCGACTCTGGGGATGATGGCCTGAACCTCTCCCAGCGAGAAGCTCGGGGAGTCATAACTCAGAAGACTGCACGCAGAACTTCGGAGTCCACGCCTGAACACGTAAGTATTTTCTACTTTATCCCTTGGGGGAGCCCCTAAGCCCTTTCGGGTGACCTGTTGGTCATGTTGCTCTAGCGGGGTGTAGCCCCCGAGCCTTTTCTAATGGTTTTTCTTTCTGTATTAGCCCTTTGTGCATAGTGCCAACCTCCTTATCCAGTAGCACTTGGTGCTGGAGGCTAGCATGTAGCAGCTTCAAGGTGCATAATGTACTCACCCTTTTGCAATTCGTCTGTCCCATGGATTTTTCTTGTATTGATCAGGTGGTTCTTGATGTTGCAGATGAAAACAATGCGGCCCTCCGACGGCTGGACGCTCTCGAGAAGAGCCTTGGTTGAGCGGAGAAGAAGGCCGCGGAAGCTGCGGAGGCCAAGGAGCGCGTGCAGAAAGAGGCTGTCGATCGCGAGGAGCAACTCACTGCTGCGGCGGTTGGTCGCGAGAAGGAGATGGAGGATAGGCTTATGGCTGCATCCAAAGCCTTCTCTGGTGAGTTTCCTTTCACGTGTTTTGGGTCTCGTGTTTTTTCGACTTCATCTTGTCTTGCTCTTATTCGGGTGCTTTTCTTCTTTTGGTTCAGATGCTTCGGGCATCACGTTTGATCATGGTGCGTTGGAGCATGGACATTCTCTGGCTGATGCCACCGCGGCTGTCGAAGATCGCTGCGGCACTGCTACTGGCTCCTTGGCGAATGCCAAGGAAGTGCTCAGGCGCTTCTACAAGGAGGTCGTCCCCAAGGGTGTTGCCCTTAAGGATGTCGACACCCTTGCGGATGCTCTATTGTAGGATGATCCGACGGCATATAAGCGCAAGCAGAAGGGCATCGACACCTCCATGGGGTTGGCAATGGTGATGGCGTCCGGAGCGGAGCTAGATCTGCCGCACATAACGTCCCAGATGCCAAGGCCTGAAAATGGCTCAGAGGTAGCGTTCGCCCTCTTTGCCTCTCGTTGTAAGCGCTATGGGCCTAAGCTTATCGACCTCCTGGCCGAGTACGCGGCGAAGAAGAAGGAGGAGGAGGCCAAGAGTAGGCAGTCTGGCTCCGAGGCCACTCCAGATGCGGGTGCTTAGGCCCATGTGTTGTAGTTAGGATAGTTTATCCTTTTGCTTTTCTAATGTAACCTTTTGCTGATGAACAGACCCAACTTATGCCACGAGGTGGCCTTGATGTATATAAATTTATGTTTTGAGCTGTTGCCAGAGATACTTGTGATGTTCATGTCTTGATTTTTGGCCTCTAGGGTCCTTCGGGTGAGGTTCCTATTGTCACTGCGAATGCTCCTGATCCGCGACCATCCTTGGATGATGCGTTGCAGCTGGCTTTTCTTCGCGACCGTGTCCACAGCTTGGAGAAAGGATATCCTTGGCATTCGAGGCCACACAGATGCGTGGAAGTCGAAGGCTGAGCGACCACTACCAGGGAGGAGTTCTTGATGGGGGAGTTGCGGCAGATGAGCGAGCAACTGCAATGTGAGTCTTTGAGAATTGTTGTTCTTTCAGGTGCAGCTCTGCATGTTTGCTCATTGTGTGCGTTCTGCAGGTGCGAATCTCGTTCCGAAGGAAGAGAAAAAGTGCATCGTTGTTCGGATGAATTGCCTGACGCAACAGGACCTAGAGGCTGGTGGCTTCTTTTGGATGCACCTTGAAGACCATCGTCCTTCTGACAGTTCAAGATCGCACCGGGTTTCTCGGTCTTTGAAGCAGGCAAGGATTTCTCTGGCATCCATTTGGGCCGTCATGTTCCCCTTGGATGAGGTACCTTCCACCCTTTGGGGCCTTCTGGCGAAATTTCGAAACGTGGGCTACGTCAAGGAGTTGGTTCGGCATCAGCTGATTGTTGGGGTGAAAGCTGCATTATCCCTTGTTCGGCTGCATCATCATGATGTCAACCTTGCGGAGGTGGCGACTGGGCCACCCCTTCGGCCTGATGGCACCCTTTGGGACATGCACCCACATTATGTAGCTGTGGAGCAACATGATGAGGACATAGTAGATCTGTTCGAGCAGCGGGCGAATGTGATTCTCCAGAATAGGTAGGTCCTATAAAGAAAAACTTGATGTAAAATATGTATTTTTCGAGTGGGCTCGTAGTGCCCTTTGTAAAGTTTGTATATAGTAGCACGTGGTGATTTGTTATGTGCATGTCCTTTTCGTTAGCTGGCGTGGTCGACTACTCGGGTTGTATCGTTGTTCTCGGCCGGCGATGTCGTGAGGTGAGGCGTAGCCCCCGAGCGTGTTATAGAGAAAGGTAATGTAAAGAAAAGAAATTTCAGCCAAGGGACTTAGCTATTATTCATAGCGTAACGAGGAGGTAAATTGTTCAGCAGAGTAGCCTTGGCTGAGTAGCCTTATTGAAAGTAAAGAGGTAGCTAGGGGTAGAAGCGTCGCAGACGTGCGGCATTCCAGGGGTTGGAGTGTTCAACTCCTGATACGATGTCCATGAGGAGGTAGGCGCTACCTGGGATTACTTCTGTGACGATGTAGGACCCTTCCCAGGGTGACTCGAGCTTCTTCGGCCGCTCCTGCTTGAGTCGTAGGACGAGGTTTCCTTCGACGAAGGACCTTGGGTGTAGCCGACGGCTATGGTAATTGCGGAGGCTCTGCTGGTAGACCGCTGAGCGAGCCGCGGCAATGTCATGTGCCCCACGATTATGTCGATGGCGTCTTAGAGTGTGGCCGATGATTCGGCTTCGTTGTAGGCGACGACCCATGGGGCCTTGTGGCGTACCTCGGCAGGTAGCACAGCTTCGGCTCCGTGTACCATGAAGAAGTGCATGAAGCCAGTTGAGCAGTTCGGCATTGTACGTAGGCTCCAGAGGCCGGAGGGTAGCTCCTGTTCCCAAGCTCCCGCAAGTCTTTCGAGTGGGCATAGCAGGCGCTTCTTGATGCCGTTGCCTATGAGGCCGTTGGCCTTTTCGACTTGTTCGCTGGTCTGCAGGTGCGCCACGAAGGCGTATGATATGTTGATACCAAGGCCCTTGCAGAAGTCCTGGAATTCCTTTGAGATGAAGTTCGAGCCGTTGTCCATGATGATGTTGTGTGGCACACTCATACGTCGGATACGTATCTATAATTTTTGATGCTCCATGCTTGTTTACTATCTACTTTGCTTTGATTTGTCTACACTTTGAGGTGTTTTTATATCTTTTTTGGAACTAACCTATTAACAAGTTGCCACAGTGCCAGTTGCCTATTTTCTTCTGTTTTTGGTTCCAGAAAGGCAGAGAATCAATATTCTCGGAATTGGACGGGACAAATCCAAAGTCAATATTTTACCGTGGGCGACACAAAGTCTAGAGGAGAGACAGAGAGGCGCCACAGGGCGGCCAGACCCCCCTAGGCGCGGGTGGTCCCAGCCCGCGCCACAGGCGATGTGGCCCCCTGTCGCCTCGGCCTCGCATCTTCGCCCATAAGAAGTCCCTGATGCATAAATGCTAGGCACCCGATCAAAACTCCACGAAACCTTCTGTACCCACCGCCACCATCGTCCCTAGATCGAAGGGGATATGAAGTTCTTCCCGGCACCCTGCCGGAGGGGAGATCATCCCGGAGGCCTTCTTATCCGGTATGAAGCGTGAGTAGTTCCACCTTGGACTATAGGTCCATGTAGTAGCTAGATGGTTGTATATCCTCCTTGTGCTTTCATGTATAGATCTTGTGAGCTCCGTTCATGATCAAGATCTAATCTATTTGTAATCATGCATGTTGTGTTTGCGGGGATCTGATGGATATTGAGATTACTATGTCGGATTTATTAATGGTTTTGTCTATTTGATATTATCATGTCTGTGTTGTTTGTGATCTTGCATGCTCTCCATTTTTAGTAGCTATCTTGGCCAAGTAGTTGCTAGTGACTCCAAGAGGGGGTATTTATGCTCGATAGTGGGTTCATGCCTCTAGTTTCCAAGGGAAGTGGCCAATCTCTTGATTTGTAGATGTGATGTTGCCACTAGGGAGAAAACAACGGTCTCTTGTTCATGGAACAAGTGGATTGTTTACCTTACACACTTTGCTTAAGCGTTTACATTGCTTGCAACTTATCTTGGAGGGTTTGGATGATAACCTGAAGGTGGACTTCTAGTCATAGATGTAGTTGAATGGCGGTCTATGTATATTGTTGTATTGCCCAATCGAATCTCATAGGATCTTTTTGTCTGTTATTGCATTGTTATGACTAGCTCAGTTCTTGTCAATTTCCTTGCTGTAATTTGTTTACCCTTCATGCCATGTTGTTTATCTAAGGAGAGCACCTCTAGTGAACTATGGACACCGGTCCAATCTTTACAATTGATACATCTTCCACTGTTACATGTTTACTTGATACAAACCATTACCTTCCACACCATACGTTTAATCTTTTGTTACAGCAAACCGGTGAGTTTGACAACCTTACTGATTCGTTGGGGCAAAGTCTTGAGTTTGTGTTGTGCAGGTTTCACGTTGCTTGCAACACCTTTGAGACGTTTACTTCCTCCTACTGGTTTGATAACCTCGGTTTCTTACTAAGAAACCTTGTTGAAGCCTTCACACCTTGCTCTTGGGGTTTCGAACGGAAGGAGGAAGCGTCCTGCAGTGTTGCAACATTGAATGTCAAGCTCATCGGTTGTAACAAAACTGATAAACAATGGGAAGCAAAGTAACGTCATGTTCCATGAACAGGCAGTAACAACACATCTGACCAAAGATGTGCCCTGGAAATTAGAGCATGAACCTGATCTGCTGATACTAACAGCGGAAGCATGCAAGATTTGAACATGATAGAAATAAAGACAAAACCATTAATCAACCAACATAATAATCTCAATATCCATCGGATCCCAGCGTGCATGATTACAAATAGATTAGATCTTGATCATGAGCAAGCTCACAAGATCCATAAATGAAAGCACAAAGGAGAATGAACCATCTAGCTACTACATGGACCCATAGTCAGGTGGAACTCACGCATTATCTGGGAGAAGACCTCGGGATGATCTCCTCGGCGGTCGGGAAGAATTTGATCCCCAATCTAGGGGCGATGGTGGAAGGTGGCTGACTGTTTTCGTGGATGTCGGGTTCTTTGGGTTACACGCCGGGGCTTCTTATAGGCGAAGGGGGATACCGAGGCGGCGTCCAGAGGGGGCAAACCCTACCCAGGCACGGGGTAGGGCCCACCCGCGCCTAGGGGGTTTTGCCGCCCTAGCACGCCTCCTCGTCTCTCCTCTGGACTTCTTGTTCCTCACGGAAAGTAATTGACTTTGATGTTTGTCCCGTCCAAAAACAGCAGAAAAACAGGCATCTGGCACTGTTGCAACTTGTTAATAGGTTAGTACCAGAAAACATGTAAAAAGCGCCTCAAAGTGTAGACAAGCAAAGCAAAGTAGATACAAAACAAGCATGGAGCATCAAAAATTATAGATACATTTCCAACATATCACTGGACACCTTTGAGGTTCTTCGGCTTCTCCATGGATAGTATGGCCCTGATTTTCTTCGGATTCGCCTCGATCCCTCGCTGGGAGATGAAGTAGCCGAGTAGTTGGCCAGATGGGACACTGAAGGTGCACTTTTCTGGGTTCATCTTGATCTTATAGTGATCAAGGTTATAAAATGTCTCGCGGAGATCGTCGATCAGCATCTTGGCCTCCTTGGTCTTGATTACTATGTCGTCGACATAGACTTGAATGTTTTGACCGATCTAGTTTTTCAGGCATGCCTGCATGCACCTTTGGTACATGGCACCTACGTTCTTCAGCCCGAAGGGCATGGTGTTATAGCAGAACACTCCGAACGACGTGATGAATGTTGTTTTCTCTTGGTCTTCGACCTTCAGCCGAATCTGGTTGTAGCCTGAGTAGGCGTCGAGGAAGGAGAGTTTCTCGCATCCTGCAGTCGAATCGATGATCTGATCGATCCACGGTAGAGGGAAGTGGTCCTTGGGACTGTATTGGTTGAGCGATGTAAAGTCCACGCACATCCGCAGGATGTCCATGTCCTTCTTGGGGACCATCACAGTATTGGCCAGCCACTCGCTCTCTTTAATTTCTCGGATGAAGTTGGCATCGAGCAGTCTGTTGACTTCAATTCTGATGACTTCAGCTCTTGGTTCGGACAGTCGTCGGATCGACTGCTTGATTGGCTTTGCGTCGGGGAACACATTGAGTGCATGCTCAACGAATTCCCTGGGAACTCCTCGCATGTCTGTAGGACACCAGGCAAAGATTTCCTAGCACTCACGAAGAAATTCGACGAGCGCACTTTCCTATGCGGGGCTGAGGTCGTTGGCGATCAACGCCGTCTTGGAGGCATCCGTCGGGTGGACTTGCACCTTTTTCGTGTTGACCTTGGAGTCGAACGACATATCGGGTGCATTTTATGCAGCGGGGGTGCCCTGTTGTCCGTCACCTCTCTGAGCCTTGTGAGCTCCTCCTACATGCCGAACGACTGGGAGATTCTATTGAAGTCTCTATCATAGTGGTCGGATCGGGTGAAGCTTCCTTGGATGGTGATGACGCCTTTGGGTCCTGGCATCTTGATGGCAGTGCGTGTAGTGCGATCTTGCCGGGAATCGTCACGAATGCCACACGTCCGAGGATGGCGTGGTACTGTGATGGCCAGTCCACCACTTCTAACTCCAGTCGCTCGCGCCTGAAGTTTTTGGGCTGGCCGAAGATGACGTCGAGCCATATCTTTGCCAGGGGATATATGCCTTTACATGGGACTATGCCATGGAACGTTGTATCTGATTGCTCCAGGCTGCATAGCGGGATCCGCATTGCTGCGAGTGTGCTGGCGAAAATCAGATTGATGCCGCTGCCGCCGTCCATGAAGACATGACTCATCTTGAATCCTCTGATCTGCGCCTCGAGCACCAATGCAGCATGACCTAGGCGAGGGATCTGACGTGGGTGATCCGAACGGTCGAATGTGATGCAGGACTCCGATCCACTAAGGTACTCAGGGATGGCCGGTGGGGAGGCTACCGCCAGGCTCACTTGGCGGGTGATTTTCTTTTGCACCCTGTTGGTTGGGCGCCCCTTCTGGATCATCAGGGACCCTTTTGGCGGTGGATATCCTCATGTTCCGTTGTTTGGCGCGGGTGCGATCGCTGGATTCGACGGTCCAACGGGTGGTGGTGGAGGAGCTCCATGGGCGATGTCACCTGGTGCAGGTGCGGGCCTAAATCCAGGGTTCACGATCTGGCGTCGTATTTGGGTGAGACCCTCGCTGAGCTTCTGGAACTCGCGGCAGTCTTTTAGCATGTGGCTGGCCTTCTTCTTGCCATCATGTTTGTCGATGTAGAAGTGGGTGGTGCAAGGACCAGACAATTTGTCGTATGGCCGAGGGTTCGTCGTCACGGTTGCGATGTTGCCATGTTTCTGTGGGTCGCCCTACGTCGTGGAAGTTTCCTCCACGGTATCCGCTGCTGCGGTTGCCGTCGTTTCGTCGGTTGGCGTATCCATCCGCGATCATGTCGACTCAGTCGCGGTCGTCGTAGACGCGCGATCTTTGCTTGTTGCGGCCTTCTCGTCTGCGGCCATAGTCGTCCTCGTCATCCGAATGCATTCATTGGAGGGAGTCCTCGCCATCTTCCCATCGGTTGGCGATTTCTAGAAGGTGGTCGAGCGTCTTGGGCTTGACGCGCCCAAGTTCTTCCTTGAAGTCCGGGCTCTTGACACCATCCTTGAAGGCGTCGATTGTTCTTTCCTCAGAGATGTGCGCGGCGAAGTTCTTGATGTGGGACCAGCGTAGGATTTTTTAGCGAATGGATTTGGCGGTACGTTGGGTGCAGGCCCGTAGTTCTTCGATCGAGGCTGGCCTCTTGCTAGTTCCCTTGAAGTTGTGGATGAAGCTGTACGCCAGATCCTCCCAGATTCGGATGGAGCCGGAGGACAGGCTGCTAAGTCAGATCCGAGTTGCGCCTATTAGTTGCAGCTTAAGGCATTGTAGGGCAGTGTTCCTATTTCTGCCATGCAGCTTGACTGATGAGAGGTGATCGCTGAGCCAGGCCTTTGGGTCCTGTGTGCCGTCAAACTTCGGAGTGTCCGAAGGGATCTTGATTTTTTTTGGCATCCACGTTCGCCGAACGGATCTGCTGAAGAATCTGGATCCGCACAACTCTCCATCGTCTTCCTTGTCAGATTCGGTTGAGCATGCACGTTTGGCGCGTGCCTTGTCGATCTTGCACTTGGTAAGATCGTGGCGAGCATCATAATCGCTGCTGCGACACCGTGGGCTCATGCGACGTCGAGGCAGACCGTGCTCGTCCTCGTCGGATGAGGGTGTAGGGCTGCGGGTTAACTTGACCGCAGATTTTTTTTCTTCGGCTCCGGAAACCTCGCCGTGGCGCAGCTCCGGCAATCTGAGTCATCTAAGCGGATTTGTGCATGGCGCTCTTGGTCACCCACGGAGGTGGATGGGGCCTTGAGTATCGATGGCCGCCATGATCGCAGGCTGCGGTGTTTTCGGCATGATGTTGTTGTTCACGTCCATCATCATGAAGGACGTGTTGAGGGCCCTGGTGACTTCGCGGCGTGCGGAGGGTCCATGTGCTCCATGCGATAAAGATGCTTGTTGGCGTTATTGTCGTGCGAGCTGGAGCCGCTAGCGGCGGAGAGTGCAGCTCGCCGCGCACTAGATTCCAAAGCCGGCTGCTTACATTTGTCGAGCTCTGCTGCGACTTTACGCGGTTATGCTTTCGGCGAGGAGGAGGTGGTAGGCCATCAGTAGATCCTGTGAAGCATTTACAGGTAGGATGACATTGCCTGCCATGGCTTCACGTGCTTGGCGCCATCCTTCCTCGTTGAGGTTGATCTTCTGGTAGGCGTTGGCGTCGCCTTCGTTGGGCCTGAGCGATGGAGCTCCCCCGTTTCCTCCGTTCTCACCTTGAGGGTTGAGATGTGGGTTAGACACACTCGAACATGGCGGTAGTTCTTCTTCGCTCTGGATGACCACGGCGTATAGGTAACGTCCGCAAATTGGATCGTTGATGCTGCAACTTTCGGATCCGGAACCGTAGGTTCCTTCGTCTAAGGGAGGGCCTCACAGATCTGAGTTGCAGCTGCTGCTGACATATGACTCGTCTGTCAGCGTCGACATGTGTAACACGCTGATGGGTGGGACCCACGAAGCGGGCCTGATGGACGGTGGTGGCACCCGCTCTGGGAGGCGGAGGGTGCCGGTCTGCCCCACCTGGAAGCAGAAACTCCCGAATAGCATCTCGAGCCCGTCGCCGACGGACTCAAAATCCCTCAGGGTGGTCGGCGAGTGGGTGGTGAAGTCGAAGGTGCCGAAGAGGAGGCGATTCTCTGTCACCGATGAGTTGTAGATCGCTCCGGATGAGACCGTCACGATCGCACTGATCGTCCCAGTTCCTGAGCGGGGCCAATTGGCGAGTTCGATCTCGTCAATGTCCGTGTTATGGACTTGGGTTTTAGAAGATGGGGATCTGGGAGATCGCATAGCGGTTAATAGACAAGCAACACGGGGACACGAGGTTTACCCAGGTTCAGGACCCCGGAGGGAAAACCCTACTCCTGCTTGTCTGCTCTTGATTACGGCGGAACCAAAGGTTACATGGGTGCGCATATGCAATCTGGCATGAGGTGCGTATGAGGTGAGTTGAAGGTCCTCCTCGCCGTGCCCTCCTAGCCTTTATATAGATAGGCAGGTCCCGGGCACATGTCGAGTCGGTTACAGATTAGGGTTTGTCCCCTTTGAAATTCTATCTACTCTAGTCTTGTTCTCCAAGGATCCGAAGGCGTCATGGGACTGGGCCACCCAAAATCTCCACGGGCCGCGTATTTTGTCGTGGGCTTTCCTTGGACTGGACTAGGTATGCCAATGTTGTGTACCCGTGGGGTATAACCATGTCATCATTACTATTCTCATCACCATAATCATCAAATATAGGAGGCATATTGTAATCACAATTAACTTTATCCTCAATAGTAGGTGGACTGAAAATATCATATTCATCATTGTAATCATAATATATTGGAGGGTTGGTGTTGGGTATATGCTATATGGGTATCCTCATAGCATGTCTCTTATCCGGATAACCCGGATGGCCCATAGTTGGTAGCATGGCCCATGGCTCTTTGGCCCGATTAGATGGATCGAAGGAGGCCCATGCCAGATAAAGGAAGGCTACGGTGGAGTCACTAGCGTACCCGGAGCCTTGGAGTACACGACACACAAGACTAGTAATAGACGGTGTAGGACTCGTAACACATGCAGCTAGGACTTTCCCTGTAACCCTAGGACCTGGCGACTATATAAGTCGGGCCTATGGGAGCCTTTAGGACACGATCATAGACAACTTCAGACAATATTAGACAACCTCGCACAGCGAACCAATCCCTGTAACTTGGCGTATTGCCCTTATAGTGATTTATAGCAGGAGTAGGATTCCGCCACCGTTGTGGGATCTGAACCTGGGTAAGCTGTGTTACCTCGTACCCGTCAACCGTCCGCCTTCCCCCACGTCTCTAAACACGCACTGTGAGGACCCTTCCATGGTGTACTCGTCGGCAATACCATGACAGTTGGCGCCCACCGTGGGGCAAGAGGCGCTTCAGGCTCTTCAGCGGGCGAGGACCAAGATCTTCGTAGGAATCGGTGAAACCGTAGCCATTGGTCACGTTCTCTTCTCCAGAAACGTTCCGATTGTCCCTCCCGACGAGTTCTGGATCCCGGCGAAGATGAACCCTATGCGGTGTTCGATCGTTCCTATCAGAGACATCCACCTCTTCATCAGCGAAACCGACTCGGGCACTAGTTCCCTGGGAGTCGGAGGAGCATCAAGGCCCGCACGGACCGCCTACGGGCAGGATACGTTCGCGGAAGGATCGATGTCGGATCTCTCTTCGGAGTTTGCCGGCAAAGATCGGAAAAATTCAAGGCCTACCCAAACCGCCCCTGTGCAGGATATAACGGTGGAAGATCCGCCAAGTCGGCGGCATCGCCCTTGCGTCTGGACAACAGAGATCCAAGTTCGTCGGGGTGGTTACCATCTTCGATCTGGCGCGTTGCATTCAGAGAGAGGGGGAAAACCCCCGCGATTACCTAGATAGGTGGCTCTGTATACAAGCCGATCTGTCCCACTACCCCAATGATGATGCTATGTATCACTTTGTGGAAGGACTAGACCATGGCACGCTTCTCCGGCATTATCTAAGACGGCAGCAGGCGTCGGGATGCCTTACCTTCGAAGGCATGGTGAGCACCGTAAACAACTACGTGGAGGCTGAAGCGGCAGATCATACATCACTTGCGCTCATTGATGGAGCCCCTCGGTTCGACCACCACCGCCGCCTCGCCATCGCGCCATCGTCGCACACCTCCGGTCATCATCGCTGTTGCACCTCCACCACCGTCATGGAGAAGTCACAGCACCCTCTAACTCTGTTATTGGCGCTTTATGCCGACTTGATGCAGATTCGGAGGAGAAAGATTTTAGTCGGAAGAACTAGACTCCGCCATGCAGGAGATGGAGGAGTACACGCGCGACGAGCAAGCCAACAACACCGTCGCGTCTCGAGAAGTGTTCGTCACCATTGGGACGGCGATGGACGAAGACCAACCCGTACGAGCTCCGCCTACAGCTCTGGACAAGGGGAAGGGGGCACTTATTGCTGCTGACGATGATCGCGCAAAGGTCATGCCTCCTCCGCCTAACCCAGTGCAACAGCCGCAGGAACTCGGCATCGGACCAAGCAACAACAACACCGCAAACTTGCCACCTTCGGCATCTATGTCTGCTGCTGCCCAAGTTACTCCGGCTGATAGAGTGATGTACGGCAACCTCCTCGTCGAGCCACTAACCGTCGCTCATATCCAGAACGTGACCCAGCTTAACGAGAAGCGCCAGCAGTTGCTAGAGGAAGCGCAAGCCATCGCGGAGCAGGGCGCTCAGCTAGATCGAGATCTACGAGCGAAGTCCATAGAGAAAGCTAGAGCAATGGAGGCCGAATACAAGACTCTGCTCCAGCAGCAGAAGGCCAAGAAAGCTCCAGCTCGCGTCATCAACGACCCTGGCATATGATGAAACCTAGGATGGGCTCCCTCGAAGCCGGCACAGGCGAAGCCATACATTGACAGTGAAGGCAGACAGGTGATGACCACTCCTCTCCTTAACCTCGCCGTCGCCAAGACCCTTCTGGAGCAAGATCGATCGCTTGAGGCAGTGGAATAGGTCTATGACCTAGTGGCCAAGGCGGTGAAACAGAAGGAAAAGGCCACCTCTCAGAGTCTGGAGTCTGACCCAACATTTTGCCGATCTAGCCAGCATAAGCCGCCAAGGGATAGATCTCCTCTTGATGTCGGGTCTCAGACAGGTTCATTAGAAAAAAGACGGAGGGAAGCACAATAGGAAGGATGCTATTCCCATATCCTCCGACCACGGAGAAAAGGCCCGAACTCGCCGCCCATCGCCACCACCCCGCTCTCCCCAACATCGCGAAGACCCAAAGGCTCACCATCATACGGATATGCCCACAAGGCGGGGTAAATCGTCATCTGTGACAGCAGCGGGCAGACCCGTCCTGACGGAGGCGCACCAAGGACATAAGAGCGGTCGCGCCATGACCCTCCGCGTCAGGCAAGCAAGCTGCGACAGGCGTGAGGTCGCGAGAGGTAATATCAACAAGGCTAACCCACCGCCACCTCCGCATCCATTGCCACCTAGCGGTCACCATGGCGGAGGGGCCCACGTTATTCCAACCCATCCCTGATGACAAAGCGAAGAAGAACCGGAGCCATATGGCGCACATTCACGGATCGACAAGATCCACGAGGCCGAAGGATCATACACAGGACCACGTTGCTTTGGACCGCAATACGATGCGCTTACCCCAAGGGTTTCCGGATTGCAGGACTACGGCACCGCCAAGCCAGCCACATGGTTGCAGGACTACGGCAACGCGGTGGAGATTGCCGGAGGCAACCCCAACATCGCCGTCAAGTACCTCATGTTAATGTTGGCAGGCACGACCCGTCAATGGATTGATGACTTGCCGTAGAAATCCATCTGCAATTGGTTGGACATGCAAGAGGCGTTCACCAAGAACTTCGTGGGTACGTACAAACGTCCCTGCACTGTTGGCGATCTACAGCGGTGCGTGCAAGAGAAAGACGAGACATCACGTGCTACCTCTACCGCTGGCTGGACATGAAAAATTCCTACGCAGGAGTGCACGGTCAGACCGCCATGGCTGCCTTCATCGATGGATTGGAAAGGGGCATGTTGCTCCGACATAAGCTGAAGCGCTTGCAGGACAATCACCAGCTTGAATCGGATGATTCGGTTGGCGATGAGTTTTCGCGGTAGCGGCGATGCTCGTGGCTCTTTGCGGCAGCGGCGTTCAACCAAGCTCGAAGGAGCGGCTGGCGGAAAACCGCTCGGAAGAAAAGCAAACTCCGACATGGTCGCCGCGACCTTTGCGGGGCGGTGATGGCGGACAACGTGGCGAGGGCGGGGCTGTGGCAGCGGCGAGGAAGTGAAACTACCTCGGCGCTCGCGTTCCCCAAACTTCACGAGTACCACGATATGCGTGTCTCGTACACCTCGATGCCAGCAGTAAAGCCACTCACCAATCGACCTTTGCAAGTTTGTTAAAGACCTCAAGGAAGACCGGTCGGCTACAAGCAAAGTCGGAAGAGCAGACCACGAGGCAAGGACAAGGGAAGAAGAAGGAGGAGTCCAAGGATTCAAGTGACATGGATGAGGACGTTGACCCCAAGCACGCCACCAAGAGAGACTATAAAGGGAAGAACCCCTTTGTGAAGAAGGCGCCAATTTACCACACTTTCCTTGGCACCCCCTCCGCCCGACAACAGAAGACCTCTATGAGGATCCTAATGGATACTCTACCCCCAGTTCCCCAGTACCTGCACTGGTCGGAGGTTCCAATTACTTGGGACAGGACGGACCACCCAGACCTTATTCCTACGGAGAACCAATACACCATGGTCATCAACCCTTTGATTGACGGCAATGAGTTCACCAAGTGTATGGTGGATAGTGCAAGCAGCATCAACATCATGTACCTGGATACACTGCAGAAGATGAACTTGACGGAGGCAAACCTAAGGCGGACCAACACCATCTTCCATGGCGTAGTTCCTGGTCAGGAGGCTCGGTCCCTTGGGTGCATCACATTTCAGGTTGCCTTTGGCGATGTTAATATTTTACGCCAAGAGCGCATGACCTTTGAGGTGGTCCCCTTCAAGAGTGTGTACCATGTCATATTTTGTCGCGACATATTCCACACGTTCATGGCCAAGCCATGCTTCGTCTACAACAAACTCAAGATACCCAGACCAAATGGTGTCATCACCGTATCCGGGAGGTTTACCAAGGCAAGGGACTGCGAGATTAATGAAGCAGCCTTCACAGAAGCTGTCCTCTATAGCGAAGAATTCAAAGAGATCCAGTGCAAGGTCGATGACTCAGAGATGCCCGCGTCGAAGAAGCAGATCTCCGACTCCGCTCCTGCATTCAAGGCCGCCATCGAGACCAAGCCAGTGGAACTTGTGGTGGCGATGCCTCCAAGACCACCGCCATTGGGGCGAACACGGATCCCAAATAGGAAAGCGCTCGTCGAGTTCCTCCATGAGAATAGGGACATCTTCGCTGGCAAGCCGACATGAAAGGTGTACCTAGGGAACTTGAACCACGGCTTAAACATTGATCCAAAATGCAAACCGGTGAAGCAACCTCTATGACGCTTTGGAGATGAGAAGAGACACGCCATTGGCAAAGAGATAGCTAGGTTACTTAAGGCTAGTTTTATCCGGGAAGTCCTTCACACCCAATAGGTGGCCAATCCTGTACTTGTCCCCAAAAAGGGAACCAATGAATTAAGAATGTGCGTTGATTACACCGGCTTGAACAAAGCGTGTCCTAAAGATCCGTTTGCTTCGCCTCGCATTGACCAAGTCATTGACTCGACGGCTGGCTTGGAACTTTTGTGTTTTATCGATGCATACTCAGATACCACCAGATCAAGATGAGGAAGTCGGACCAATTGGACACTTTGTTCACTACTCCATACGGCACGTTTTGCTATGTCACGATGCCCTTTGGGCTAAAGAACGCAAGTGCTACATACCAGCGGACAATGCAACATTGCCTACACGATCAAATTGGTCGGAACGTTCACGCCTATGTGGATGACATAGCAGTGATGTCTAAAAAGTCAAATGACTTAATCTCCGACTTAAAAGAAACCTTTGATAATCTCTGGAAATACAACATGATGCTTAACCCTAAGAAGTGCGTCTTTGGGGTCCCAGCCGGCAAATTGTTGGGTTTTATCGTTTCCCAGCGTGGAATCAAGGTCAACCCGAAGAAAATCAAAGCCATTTTAAACATAAATCGTCTGACATGCCTAAAGGACATTCAACGACTAACACGTTGTGTTGCAGCTGTTAGTCGGTTCGTCAGCTGACTTGGAGAGAAGGTTCTGCCTCTATACAAGTTGCTGAAGAAGGCGGGCAAAATTATGTGGACGGACGAAGTAGATGCAGCATTGAAGAAGCTCAAGGAGATTCTTTCCTCAGCACCCATCCTTGCAGCACCCGAGCCTGGAGAGCCCATGTTACTTTACATGGCGGCAACCAACCGGGTAATCAGCATCGTCGTCGTGGAAGAGCGGAAGGAACCAGGCTATGAGCATGGAGTTCAACGACCAGTTTACTATGTAAGCGAGGTCTTGATGGAGTCCAAGCAGCGTTACCCGCACTACCATAAGATAGCTTATGGAGTATTCCTTGCTTCTCGGAAGCTAAGGCATTACTTTCAGGAGCACCCAATCTTAGTGGTGAGCAAGACTCCATTGTACGATATTATCAACAACACTGACGCTACAGGAAGGGTCGTGAAGTAGGGCATTGAACTTGCCGCCTTCGAGATCACCTACAAGAGATGCGACGCTATCAAGTCACAAGCCTTGGCGGATTTTATTCTGATTGAATGAAGATGCGGATGTTACTCCATTGCGAAAACGTCTTGGGTGATGCACTTTACGGATCAAAGCTGCTCAGCGGGGCTGGTGTATTGCTACAATCACCAACTAGCGACAAGCTACACTACGTTCTGCAGATCCACTTTGAGGCTACGAACAACATGGCGGAGTATGAAGCACTCATTCACGGATTACGTGTAGCCAAGGATATTGGCATCAAGCGCATAGTTTGTTGTGGAGATTCCGACTTGGTTGCCCGGTGGTGGCATCGGAATCTGCGGAACCCTATGATGGCGGCATATCGAGGCGAAGTGGGCGAGATAGCCAAGAGCTTCTTAGACTCTGAAGTCAAGTATGTACCTAGGGAGCAAAAGCGGCTAATCTCTTGTCTAAGCTTGGATCGAGGCACAAACAAATTACGGGAGTTTTCCTAGAGCATCTGCATGACGGCATCTATGAAGGGCCGACATCGACAACCGGATAGAGTTGACTCTTTCGTCCACATGGTGGCAAAGGTCCCTCGGCTTGGACAAAACCGTTCATGGAATATCTCGAACAAGGAACTTTCTTGGCGGCGAAGTCGAAAGACGACAAATAGTACGTCGAGCAAAGGGCTATACCATAATTAATGGACAACTCTACAAAAGGAGCACTACTGGTGTATACCTAAAGTGTGTTTCCCAGCTAGAAGGTATTGAAATCCTACGCGAAATCCATCTCGGAGATTCTGGGCATCACGCTGCTCCTCGATCGTTGGTCACGAAAGCTTTCCGGCAAGGATTCTCTTGGTGACATGACGGTTCAAACAAGCTGGTCCGAGACATGCATGGGATTCAGTATTATGCCCGATAACCACATGTTCTGCTGAAGAACTGCGAACAATACCAACAACTTGGCCATTTACAGTCTAGGGGCTAGACATGGTGGGACCGTTGCAAACGTCACCATGTGTGTTTACGCATCTGCTAGTAGCAGTGGATAAATTCACTAAATGGATAGAAGCTAAACCCATTAGAAAGCTTGATGGGGCAACTGCCCTCAGGTTTGTCCGAATCTAGTGGTGAGATTTGGTCTCCCACATAGCATTATCACCGACAAACGGCAACAACTTATCACTCAGAGAAGTGGAGGCTTATTGTTGGGAGAAAGGCATCGACTTGACCTTGCATCTGTGGCACACCCACAATCCAATGGTCGGTTGAGCGAGCCAATGGATTAATTTTGCGGGGAATAAAGCCCGTCTTGAGGCACCACTACATAGGCATTTGGAGCACAGGCGGAAGAATTGCCATCTGTGTTGTGGGTTATGAACTACATAGCAGATCCACCGGCTACACCCCTTATTTCATGATATATGGAGCAGAAGCCATCCTACCTTCCAACATACTTCACGATGCACCAAGGGTTGCCGCCTACGACGAAGATGACGCTGAAGAATCCAGACGCCTGGATGTGGACCTTCTCGAGGAGGAGCGCGTTTTGGCATGCCAAAGATCCGCCATCTACCAGCAGAAGCTATGCAGATACCATAGTCGTCGTGTTCGGCATCGCTCGTTTAAAGATGGGGATTTGGTGCTCCGACTTAAGCAGAAGGAGTCACACAAATTATCCCCGCCATGGGAAGGACCGTTCATCATAAGCAAGGCGCTGCTCAATGGGTCTTACTACCTCGTTGACAATCGTGAACTGAAGGATAAACCCAACGAGGATCATAAGCGTAAGCTACGTGACCCGGATGATGACTACCCAGAGCTTGATCGGCCATGGAACATAGCACAGCTACGTCCTTTTTACACTTAGCATTTTTTTATCTCATTGTGTACCTCTTATATGATCAATGAAATAAAGCTCTCTGGTTCACTCATGTTTCTGAGTCTTTTACCTCCTTTAGTGTTTATTTTTGGATCATATAAAACATTTATGCACAAGTTTTGCGATTGCACTTGTGAAAATTCTACCTCTGATTAGCTTAAGTTTTACAGTTTACCGTTCTTTATCGTTTTATGTGGATTACGGAGTAGTGACTTTTGGCACTTATTTGGCGATTTTGTGTTTAGGTTATTAGCGGTGCCATTGGGCATCATCACCTAAAGCGCATGGTTCCTACGAGTCTTCGACTCACGAGCAGGTCAAACATAAGAACCAAAGTAATGGATAAGCCAACACTTGCTTAAAAATATATACATGCTGAAAACTAGTTCTTAAGTAGCTGTACATACATCATTGTTTTCGCCTTAAGTTAATACATAGTTTTTCCACATACGCATCACAAAACAAATATTACAGATTGTTTTCATTCCTTTGGTAGCGAGCGACTTAGGCGACATCATCGGCGGAGAGTTACCCTCAAAATCGGCAGTGTGAAGAGACTCAGAGGAGCTTTGGTTGCCGCCATCGATGGTATTCATCGGCACGAAGACGTTAACGTCGACTAGCTCGGTAACTCTGGTGTCATAACCCGCGAGTGACGACAAGATGGATTGGTGGTTAATCGCTTGGCCATCGTCATCCACGTCGGGAATGCCAGAGGTTACCGTGTCGATGTCGGAATCTTTGTAGTGTGACTTTACCATGGACAACGCCATCCTTGCACCGTCCCATGCACATGAAGCTTTCTAGCTTGTGATACGCTCGGGGGCTCGGCGCAGAATCTCCGAGAAATTCGTTTCAGAGTCCGATGCCTTGATGTTGATCTGGAGGGGCTTGGCAATCTCTTTGGCTTGCGCTATGGTGGTGTTGATAAAGTTGCCGGTAAGGACCATGCATTCTTTTGCTGGAGGAGGCGATCAGTTTAAACCCATAGGAGCTGCAAATTCCGACAAAAGAGCACATGAGTTCAAAGAGTTCAAAGTATCCAGACTACAAGAATCCAAGGCGGAGAAAGCTTACTGAAGATGCTGGTCTTAGCTTGCCAGAGGGTATCCGCCAAGGAATCACGCTCTTGTTGGAGGAGATTATATGCCTCATGATGGCGTCCATTCTGCTCATCGACAGCTTTCTTCTGATCTCTTAATATTGAGATCTCCTCCTTCAAGCGGTTGATTTCCTCGGTGGCAGAATCCTGCAGGACCTTCATTGACTCCTCATGCATTTTCAGCATGTCCTTCCTCTCCTCCTTGAGGATTTTGTTCTCGCTATCCAGCTGCTGAATATGCTTGGATTGCTTGACAATATCCTCGGCCTTGGCAAGATATTCTACAAGTCGGAGAAAAAAAGTACACAGTGAGTACTCGGAGAATGTGGGCACAAAACCAAGTCGGAATGCGAAAAAGAAAACAGACGCTTGCTCTTGGTGATCTGTTCCTTCAAAAAGGCAGTTTTACCCTTTTCAGCTTCCAAGTCTGTGCGCATCTTCTGATACTTGTCGTTGGTCATGACCCTCCGAGCATTTTCATTCTGTGGAAAGAAGAAAGTTAATCGTTGGTTGGTCTACTTGGATCCTCTAACCGGAAAAATTTCAACTAGACGCTCGGAGGCTACAGCAAGAGTTTAACTTACTAATATGCTTGGTCTTTCTTTAAGCATCTAGTCGGAACTAATTCAGTTTTTGATTAGAGGCTTGGGGGCTACAGTATAAAGTTTTAACTCAAAAGTATGCTTAGTTTCTCTTAAAGCATCTAGTCAGAACTAATTTAGTTACAACTAGAGGCTTGGGGGCTACAATATTGAAATTTATGAACACTGCGTATGCTACTCTTAAAGCATCTAGTCGGAATAATTCATTCCACCTATATGCTTGGGGGCTACAGTGAGAAGTTTTCTACTTTAGTTACTCTTAGAGAATTTAGACGCAAAGAACTATGGTTTCCCGTATAAATCCTCGGGGCTACAGTGGGATACTCATATGAAATGAAAAAGGCAAATAAAACTTACAAGTGCAATGATCTTGAGATTGGTAGCGCTCTCGGCCAGGAGCTTGCCAAAGGATATGCTGTTTCCTTGCAAGATATCTGCTTGTCGGAGGAGCTCCTCAAGACCGCACGTCGGAGATGTATTGCACCGGGGAACGAGCAGTGCTACCCAACATAAGTGTCGGATAGACTATCTTCGGGAACTCTATGGGTTTACAGGCGAGGCGGCCTTGGTGATACCAGCTTCCACCACCGCCTTAATGCTACCGATGGCATCCTTAGTTGGAGCTTCGGCCATTTGGTGGGCGGCACTTTCCTGTGTCGCCTGCTCGCCGACAACAACGAGCTCGGTAGAGGCACCTGAGTCCACTTCCATGGCGGAAGGAGCCTGTGAGATTATCGGAGCGGAGGAAGGATTGACGATAGCGGTAACAGGGGCGATGGCGGGAGATGCGTTGTGATGCAGTGTGTCCTTAATGGTTTTAGAAGCCCCCAATGTTTTGGAGGTCTTCTTCAAGCTGTTCATGAATTTCTTCCTGAAATGTGCAAAATTGCATAAGTACGGGAATAATACAGACAAATGGACAATGTCGGAGAGAAAGAAGCTTACACAAGTGGGAGTTCTTTGGCAAAGGGGATCCCGGTAATCTTTCTTTTCTCCGCCTCCAGGGCGGCGGTAGTCTTTTTGGAGGCTCCACCCTCCGTCTTCTTCTTCTTGCCTCCGTCGGCGTCGGAGGTGGATCTCTTCGCTTCGTGCCGCGAGCATCATCATCGGACACGGTGACTTCCTTCATCTTTGGTCCATAGATTTTGGGAGCCATCTTTGTCCTCATCTATGTAGCAAAGCTGTTAAGTGAAAAACCGTGTTAGATGAGATGTTAATAGTTAAGCGGAAGCTGAGTATATGTCATACGGAAAATAAATACCTTTGGGCACTTGCTCTCTCTGAACATGTAAGTAGGTGATGGTGAAACCACTGCTTGTCCTTCACCTTGGCGATGTCCTTGAAGCGGTTGTGGTCGCTCGAGAAGTTGTCCTGCGGATATCGAGGCTATCCCTTCTATCATTGGTATACTCGTGCATCATCTTCAAGCGGTGCTGCAGAGGTTGGATTCGCCTAATGAACCAGCACATGGCTAGGTCCAAGCTGGTCAAACCCGTATCTACGAGCCACTCTATCCGCCTTATGGCGCGGGAAGCGTCGATGTCGGAGGGAAGGGAGGCTTGGGATCTCCATTTTGAAGCTTCAGCGGCGTCTCCATCGACGAAGTCCGGGTACGTTACTTCTCGGTTAGCCAGAGGATATCTGGACCGTAGAAGTAAGTACTCTGCCAGTTCTTGCAGGACTCGTGGCCGACGATGTCGGGGAACCGCCGGCCAGGACGGATCTTAAAGCTAATGGTGCCGCAATTTCTAAGTTCATCTTTGCTGGCTCCGGCTTGGAGCTTGACGGTGAAGAAATACACAAAGAGATCTAGCCTAGGCCTAATCCCTAGGTAACCCTCACAAAGTGCCGCGTAATTGCTAAGCACTAGAATACTATTGGGAGAGAGGTTTTGGGGCTGTACTCGGTAGTGGTTCAAGACGGCAAGGAAGAAATTAGAGATGGGCAGGGAGAGCCCGCGTACCAATTGTGCTTTGAGGTACACCTTTTCTCCGGCTTGGGGAGAAGGTGTGACCTCGCCGGCCGGCGCCGCCCGCCAGGCGAGCCCCTCCATCGCGGGGAGGTAGCCTTCGACGATCAGCTCCTTGATATCGCGGTCCGTGATATCCGAACTGCGCCAACCGCCTTTGTGGGAGTCGTTGTCCTCCTCCAGGGTTCAGCGCCTGATTTGTGAGTCGCCGGTGGTCTCGACCACCACCGAGAGGATGGCCAGCCCTCACAGGGCCTGATGTGAACTCGCCCGGCCATGGCTTACCGACGCCGCCATCGAGGGAGCTGTTCTTTGGACATTGTGCGAGTTTGGAAGTGACTGGCGAGATTGGAGCTAGGGTTTTTCGCAAGATTTTGCGGAGAGCTCAAGGGGGCGCTCGCTGGAGGAAGAAGATGATGCGTGGAGATAATGAGGTGAAAAGTAGAAATTTCCACCACAGTTTATTTATGATCTCGACATCAAGATGTGTGCAACAATCGAGATGCTTGCAGCGTGAGGCGGCGTGTGTGACGTGTCGAAGTTTCGCGGTCCCAACCGTCGCATAGCGGTTCGTATTGCTCGCGCAGGAAAATCGGACATGATTGCGTTCTCTGCATATGTGAGTTATGATGCGTCGCTGACCTATGTCTGCGTCACCGTAGCTGTCATAGGCAGATGAACCATCACATCAGAAGATTCCGGCATGGATGGATCCAGTCCAGCTACGGAAGAGTACGATGGAAGATTCAACATTTCTTCGACTTACAAGTTGAAGACGGAGAATACCTTGCAGGGTTCTTTGGGAGGACTACAAGATATTGCTTGATGATTTGCCGACATCCATCTAGACGGAGCATTCAACGTGAAGAGGAAAGACGGCGCAAGATCTCGGAGTTCTCCGGGGGCTACTGTTGGTGATATGCTATATGGGTATCCTCATAGCATGTCTCTTATCTGGATAACCCAGGTGGCCCACATTTGGTAGCATGGCCCATGGCACTTTGGGCCCGATTAGATGGATCGGAAGGAGACCCATGCGGATAAAGGAAGGCTACGGTTGTGAGGTTTAATCATCAATGCCCATTGTTATGGACTTGGGTTTTGGAGAAGATGGGGATCTTTGGAGATCGTGGAGCAGTTAGCGGACAAGCAACCGAGGACGAGATTTACCGAGTTCGGGCCGGAGAAAAACCCTACTCCTTATGCGCTCTTGATTATGGCGGAACCGAAGGTTCTGAGTGCCTGATTCGATCTGGCGTGAGGTGCGTATCACGAGTATGAGTCGAGAGATCTGGGGCGTGCCCTCATGGCCTTTATATAGACTTAGGCATGTCCGGGCATAGTCCTAGTCGATTCTGAGTTCTAGGGTTTTATCCTTTTAATTTCCTATCTATGATAGTCTTGCTCTCCAAGGATCCGAAGGCGTCATGGGCCTTGGCCACCGAAAACTTCATGGGCGCGTATATGCATTGTGGGCCTTCCTTGGGCTGGACCGGGTATCTTTGAGATTCACGTACTCGTAGGGTATAACCATGTCGATGGCCCAGGTGATCGGTCGAATCGTAGATTGGTGAGGACTCTTCCATCCTTCGGGTGCAACTATGTATAACAGTAT
Source organism: Avena longiglumis (assembly GCA_030063025.1). Classification (NCBI taxonomy): domain Eukaryota; kingdom Viridiplantae; phylum Streptophyta; class Magnoliopsida; order Poales; family Poaceae; genus Avena; species Avena longiglumis. Next base: position 91,827,375 of record CP125976.1, read on the forward strand.
AGGTGTGTAGGGATTGTTGATCGTGCACGACTCACCCGACGGATCAGGGCGATTAAGCTGTCTTAGGGGCGAAACAACACGATCTTCATCGGTTTGAGTCCTAACTTGAACCGGAACATATCTTTGGCGTAATTCGACTCGAGCCACGGGGACTTACGAGTGGAATTCCGGTGGTTTTAATTGATGTACCCAACGTCGTGAATTTTCATCACGCTGTTGGCATGGATTTATACTAGCGAGCCTTGATCATGTCGTTGCGCCATCGGATGATATCTGCGAGTCTTATCTTTGTGTCATGAGCCGCGACATCGAACATTTGTCACCACGGAGGTGCTTGGTGGCCAAGGATATTATCGCTCACTCGGCGTTTTGTTGGGCGAGTTGCCAAAAGTTTTTGCGTCTTGATCCGAAAGATCGCGATCGAAGATTTCATAGGGTCTTGTGACCGATTGCTCCATATGGGAGTAGCCCAGTGTACTGTCGAGTGGAACTCGGCAGACTTTAGTTCAGGAATTGTTTAGTCGTTAAGTCCGTGGGACCGAATTTTTGGATGTAAATTCATCCTCCCTATGGGAGTAGCCCTGAGTTAAGTAGTGGAGTCGTGGACTCGATGTAGGACTTCGAAGAAATACTTGTCTTTATTCATCTTCGGGTGCGGCCCAGCGCTCGATAGAGTAGCCCCAGTATTTAGTCGAATCGAAGATTCGGTGAGTACTCTTAGGCTGTGGAGCCGAATTATAGTTGGTGCTAGTATAGCTTTTGATGACATCGATTTGACGATCAATGACCTCAGCGTCACTTTCCCGAAGATGACATGACTAGACAAGCGTGGGTCCCACTTGCTGACTTTGAATTGACCCGGTCACGCGGCGTGAGATAATTCTGGCGTCTCCTCGATTTCCGGCGTAGTGGGCCAGCGTGTAACAACGGTTCGTTGTGATGTTGACGTGTGCGGTCGGATCTACCGTTGGCGTTAGGTCTTACGCATGGGCTGCGTGCGTCGTCTTATTTATTATAATCATTGGGAAAGCCGCGATTTGTTTTCACCGCGGTTCTTGTTTCACTTTGCCTCCTTGTGCTCTAGCGATTCTTGTTGCGCTGGGATTTCCTTCCACATTTCCGTAAATGTCGTTCTGCGTTTTCACCTTGGCGCCCGTAAGCGCAATGGGAAACCAAAGAAATCATCTGCGGTTGGGACGATGTCAGGAGGAAAGAAGGCACCACTTCCGTGTCACCGATGGTGGTGGCGGCGATCGAGAGGCAGGGAGGCGATCTCCATAAGCTTCGGCGGGGCTGATCCCTTGAGATAGGGAGGCCATCAAACTCCCCAGCAATGAGGTAATCCCCCGTCCCCCATCTGGGTATCAGTTTATGTTTCTCGCCTTCGTTATGCGTGGGTTTTCTTTTCCAGTCCACAACTTCCTCCGTGGACTGCTCTTCTTCTATGGGATTCAGCTTCATCATCTGTCTCCCAATTCTCTTCTCCACATTGCTTGTTTTATCACTTTTTGCGAGTGCTGGCTTGGCATTGAGCCGCACTTTGGCCTCTTTCGGAAGCTCTATTCTGTGAAGAGGCAATCTGGTTTGGATGGTATGTATCCCATTGGGGGTTGCATCATCTCCCTTAGTCCCAATCTTCTCTTCTTATCTTTTTCCATGTCCGAATCTGTCCAGTACTGGTGGAGGCGATGGTTTTATATCCGTGACTCCGTAGTGCCCGGGCAAGATTTTGGTCTTGTTCCCTTTGACCCCTCCCAAATGATTGAGAAGAAAAGGTCTTGGCAAAACCAAATCTTGGACGGTGAGGTAGCGGAGATAGAAGCCCTTTACCGTCGGGTGGAGGATCTCCAGCTGATTTCGGAGAAGGAGGTGAACGGTGTGGACATCATCCGGACGTTTCTTGAGCATCGGGTGCAGCCTCTCCAAGCGAGGGCGCACCCAATGTTTCTTTACTCTGGGCGCCGTGATCCGACGAGGGTTTCGAGTGAGAAAATCTCCGAGGGGGATCTTGACAGGGCCCTTCGCGTGCTGCTGAAGTTTAAGGCCGGAGAAGAAATCCCGGGGGTCGCTAACTCCTCCATTTTCTTCGACGTTGGTCGTACCGCAGGTGTAGTTTTGTGCACGTAGTGCTTTTTTGTCGGCTGTGTATTTATTTCCTTTGTTTGCTAACAAAGTTCCTTTTGATTTTGCAGAGCTTCAAAGTGCCGGGCATGGTACCGCCATTGCGAAAAAGTATCAAATGCCCGGATAATGAAGTGGTTGAGTCCGTGTCCGAGTTGCCGTCGGCGCGATCTCCGACGGAGGATGCGGACGAGTCGAGTGAGGACCATACGCGTAAACGATCACGGAGCTCCAGCGAGTCTTCGGATGCCTCGACTCCTCCGACTCCCAGAAACCCTCTGGGCCTTGAGCGTCATAGTGACTGTCATGGAGGTTCTTCCTCTCCCCTTCCTGCCATTCCTGTGCGGGTTGTAGCGTCGCACCCGCCAGCAAAGCGGAAGAAGGAAGAAAAGAAGGAGGAGAAGAAGGAAGAGAAAAAGGAGGAGAAGAGAGCCCGAAGGACTCCTCCTGTCTTCGACCTGAGCTCACTGGGCTCGTAAGTTTCTTGTTGTACTATTGTCCTTTTTCCTTCATGATTTTTGCACTTGTGCTGATTTGTTCGTATGCAGGCATTCCTCCCACGATTCCTCCAGTGATGGTGCGCGGGAGATGATGGGGGAGTCGAAAATTGCGTCTCCTCCTCCTCAGACGGTGGCGACTTCGGGTGGCGCGGCTCCGGATCCTCCGTTGCAGGAGGTGCAGGTGGTTGCGCCTTAGAATTTCGCAGGCGGTCCTTCGGAGTCGTCATCAGAGCATGTAAGTTTTTCTGCTTCATGTCACGGGGGGAGCCCCCGAGTGTCTTCGTGTGCGAATTTTGTTTTTACTCCTTTGTGTTGGGCCTAGCCCCCAAGTCCTTTTCTTACTGCTATTTCTTTTCCTTTCAGCCTTTTGTGCAGGAGGACAAGCGGCTGGTGTAGGAGCGCTTGGCGCTGGAGGCGAACCTTCGGCAGCTTCAAGGTACCTATCTGCCTTTTAGTGCTTATCTTTTTTATCCTGGACCTGTTCTTTAACATTTGCTTGTCTTGAATGCAGAGGAACATAACACTTCTCTCCCTGAGGTCAATGCTCTCAAGAAGAGCCTTGGTCAATCGGAGCAGAAGGCCGAGGTCGCCATTGGTGCGAAGGAACGCCTTGAGCTAGAGCTGACTAAGGCAGCCGAAGCGAAAGAGCGTCTACAGCAGGAGGCCACGGACCGTGAGGAGCAGCCCTTTATTGCGGCGCGAGAGAGAGGTGGCGGAAGCTCATGGTCTTGCCAAGGCTATTTCGGGTAAGTGCTAGATTTGTGCTTGTTTCTTCATGCCTCGTGTCTTCTTACATGCTTTTCTTCATGTCTTCCTTCTTATTTTTGTCTCGGATGCATGAGCATCGAGTTTGAACAATGATGCTCTAGAGCACGGGAGTGCTCTAGATGATGCTACTGTGGCGGTCGAAGACCGCTGCAGCACCGTCGTCAGCTCCCTTGCCAAGGCGAAGGAGGTCCTTGGCTGCTTCTACAAGGAGCTTGTCCCTAAGGGCGCGACCCTCGATGATGTGGATGCTCTGGCGGAGGCTCTGTCAGCCGAAGCGCCTGCGGCGTACAAGCGCAAGCAGAAGGGCATCGGCGCGTCCGTCGGGCTGGCGATGGCCTTGGCGGCTGGAGCGGAGTTGGATCTGCCCAGATCACCTCACGGATGTCGGCATTGCAGATGGATGGATCCGGTAGCCTTTGCTGCCTACTCTGCTTGGCAAGCGATATGGGCCAAGCTCATTGATTTGTTGTCGAGCATGCCTTTGCGGCGTGAGGGGCCAAAGCTAAGCGATCGCTCGAGGCGACTCGGTGCCGCATCTTAGGCGTTGTAGCGTAGGGTAGTTTGCGATCTGCTTTTGTTGTAAATATCTTGAAGAACACCATCCTTGTGCCACGTAGTGGCCTTATATGTTTAATGAATTCTTCTGAGTTGTGCTCTATCATTGTTTGAATGTCTGTGTTCCTTTCTTTTTCTGCTGCTATAGGTTCCTTGGTCTTGACCCTGTTGACACCCGTCCGCAATGCCGCGACCATCTTTGGATGATTCCTGCAACTCACTTTTCTTGGGATCGTGTCGTGATGCGGAGAGGGAGTTGCTCGGGTTACGCGGTCATGCCGATGTTTGGAAGTCCAAGGCGGATCGTGGTACAGCCAGAGAGGAGTACTTGATGGCGGAGCTGGTTCGGCTATCCGAGCAGCTGCAATGTAAGTTGTTCTTTGGTTCGAGCTGTAGCTCAGTTCTTCGGATGGGCCTGCTGGCCTTACTCTTATTTTGTGCGATTATCGCAGGTGCCAACCTTGCTCCGAGGGAAGAAAAGGAGCGTGTCGCTGTTCGGGTCAATTGCTTGACTCAACAGGACATGGAGGCTGGCGGCTTCTTCTGGATGGATCGTGACCGTGCCGTAGCTCTGGCGACGGTGCAAGATCGTGTGCACCAGGTTTCTCGAGTGCTTCGCCAAGTGCAAACATCGCTTGCCTCGGTGCTGCACATCATGTTCCCTTTGGATGCCGTACCGACAAGCCTTGCGGGTCTTCTGTCGAAGTTTCGGAACGTGAGCAATGTCAAGGAGTTGGTGCGGCAACAGCTCGTCGCATGAGTGAAGGCTGCTTTGTCTCTTGTGAGGCTGCACCTGCCGACGGTTGGCTCTTTGTGGCCGGGCCACCTTCGCCACGATGGTGGTGAGTGGGACATGCGTTACGCACTACGCATGGTAAGCGATATGCCGAACAGGTCGTAGATTTTTTTGAGCAGCGTGCTCAGGTTATTCTTCGGAATAGGTAGAACCTAAAAAACGAGATAGATGTAAATTTGTATATTTTGGCTGGGCGTGTTGTGCCCTTTGTTGTAAATGTTTGTTTGTTGTGAGCACGCAGTGCTTTGATTGAGTACGTGTCCTTTTCGTTTGCCTGACGTTGTCAGCTACTCAGGTGTACACGTTTGATCCTCAGTCGATGAAATCGTGAGGTGGGGGGAGCCCCCGAGTGCGTTTGTAGCATGTAGTAAAGTTGCAAAAAATAGCGAACTGAAGTTTTGGGGCGAGACACTTAGCTTTATTTATATCGTAATGGAGGAGGTACATTGTTCGGCTGAATAGCCTTGGCTGAAAGCCTTATTGAAAGTAAAAGGGGGTAGTTTGCTACGGATAGAATCGTCGCAGGTGCGCAATGTTCCATGGGTTGGAGTATGCGACTCCAGACTCCACGTTCTTGAGGCGATAGACGCCACCTGGGATGACTTCGGTGATGACGTAGGGTCCTTCCCATGGTGACTCGAATTTATTCGGTCGCTTTTGCTTGAGTCGCAAGACGAGGTCTCCTTCGACGAAGGACCTTGGCGCACCGTGGCTGTGGTAGTTGCGGAGACTCTGCTGGTACACTGCTGATCGAGCTGCTGCTATATCCCGTGCTTCGTCGAGTGTGTCGACAGCGTCTTCGAGTGCAATCGTGGATTCGGCTTCGCTATAAGCGACGAACCGTGGGGCCTGGTGGCGTACTTCGGCTGGTAACACGGTCTCGGCTCCGTGTACCATGAAGAATGGTGTGTAGCCGGTGGAGCTGTTTGGCATAGTCCGTAAGCTCCACAGGACGGATGGTAGCTCTTTCGTCCAGGCTCCAGCTTTTTGTTCGAGTGAACTCATGAGGCGCTTCTTGATGCCGACGCCGATTAGGCCGTTGGCCTTTTCCACTTGCCCGTTCGTTTGCAGGTATGCCACTGAGGCGTACGTGATGTTGATCCCAAGGCCTTCGCAGAAGTCCTGGAATTCCTCGGAGATGAAGTTCGATCCGTTGTCGGTGATGATGCTATGCGATGCGCGAACACATGAGCGATGGACTCGAAGAACTTGACGGCAGTTTTGCCTTTCTGGTTGGTGACCGGCATGGCCTCGGTCCACTTGGTGAATTTGTCGACTGCAACCAGGAGGAAGACGTGTCCCCCTTTCGAGGATTTTGGTAGTTTGCCGATCATGTCGAGGCCCCATTGAGCAAAAGGCCTAGCTATGGGTATGGGTCTGAGCTCGGACCCAGGTGCGTGCGGTTTGTCGGCGAACCGTTGGCATCTGTTGCATCTTCGGACGATGTCCTTTGCGTCGCTCATGGCCATTGGCCAGTAGAATCCTGCTCATAGAGCTTTGGCGACAAGGGAGCGGCTGCCTGCGTGATGGCGGCAGATGCCCTCGTGGATGTCTTGGAGGATTGCTTTCCCATCACCGATGGTGACGCACCTTTGTAGTACACCAGTAATACTGCGCTTGTACAACTCGCCGTTGATGATGTTGAAGGCTTTTGACCGACGAGATATGCGTCGGGCGTCTGTTGGGCTGTCAGGCAGTTCTCCACTTAACAAGAACTGGAGGTATGGGCGCGTCCATGTTTCTTCGACTGCCATGACCTGCATTAGGTTGACCATGGCTACCTCTGTGTCCAGTTTTTCGGGTCCTTCGTGTCCTTCAGGTAGCGTAGCTCCCGAGTGTTCTGCTTCTTCGGGTGATCCCTTGGGGAATTTCCGCTTGATGGATGGCACGCAGATCTGTTTGAGGAACACACCTGGTGGCACATTTGAGCAAGTGGAGCCGATGTTGGCGAGTCTATCGGCTTCCTCGTTGCTTTCTCTTCCAATGTGCCGAAGCTCGCAGCCGTCGAATTCTCCTTCGAGTGCGTTGTAGAGCGCGCGATACGCAATCATGTTTTCGGCGTGTGCGTCGCACTCATTCATCGTCTGCTGGACGACGAGGTTGGAGTCACTGTAGATGACCAGGCGCGTTGTGCCGCATATCTTTGCCATCCTCATGCCATGGATGAGGGCTTCGTATTCGGCCTCGTTGTTGGAGGCTCGGAATTTCATCCGAAGAACGTACTTCATCTTGTCGCCTTGCGGGGAGGTCAGTATGATCCCTACCCCTGCTCCGGCTTCACGCTTGGAGCCGTCAAAGTGCATTGTCCATGACTGCGACATGTATGGGGTGTCTGGAAGCTGCAGCTCCATCCAATGTACCAGGAAATCCGGAAGGACTTGAGATTTGATTGCGAGTCGCTTCTCGTAGACGATGTCCAAGGGTGACAGTTCGATTCCCCACAGGGCCACGCGTCCTGTGGCCTCTGGATTATTCAGGATGTTGTTCAGGGGTGCCTCGTTGACGACCATCACTTGGTGCTCCTGGAAGTAATGGCTCAGCCGTCGAGCCGTCATGAACACGCCTTAGGCTAGCTTCTGGTAGTGAGGGTACCTCTGCTTTGTTGGTGTCGATTACCTCGAGGTAGTAAATTGGTATTTGGACCCGTGGGTCTTGCCTTCTTGGTCGTTCGACCACGGTATAATCTTGACCACTGGTGTGTGGCTGCTATGTCTGACAGGGCTCGCGCTCCTTTGGCGTGACCAAAACGGGCGAGGTGGAGAGGAGTCGCTTGAGGCTTTCAAATGCGTCGTTGGCTTCTGGTGTCCACTCGAACTTGTCTGCCTTGCGCAGCAGCTGGTAGAATGGTAGGGCCTTCTCGCCCATGCGGCTGATGAACACCTTAAGCTGCTACTAAATCCTGCGATCTGCTGGACGCCTTTGAGGTTTTTCGGCTTTTCCATCGTCATGATGGCTCTGATTTTCTTCGGGTTCGCCTCGATCCCTCGTTGAGAGATGAAGTACCCGAGCAGCTGACCCGATGTGACACCGAAGGCGCACTTTTCGGTTTTGAGCTTGATCCTATAGCGATCAAGGTTGTCGAACGTCTCACGGAGATCGTCGATAAGTTTCCTTGCCTCCTTGGTTTTTATTACTATGTCGTCAACATAGACTTGGACGTTGCGACCGATCTGGTCCTTGAGGCAGGCCTGCATGCATCGCTGGTACGTGGCACCTGCGTTCTTTAGCCCGAAGGGCATTGTGTTGTAACAGAATACTCCGAACGGTGTGATAAACGCCGTTTTTTCCTGATCTTCGACCTTGAGTCGAATCTGGTTATAGCCTGAGTAGGCGTCGAGGAAGGAGAGTTTCTCGCAACCTGCATTCGAATCGATGATCTGGTCGATCCGAGGGAGAGGGAAGTGGTCCTTTGGGAAATGCTTGTTTAATGACGTGAAGTCCACGCACATCCGCAGGATGTCCGTGTCTTTCTTTGGGACCATCATTGTGTTTGCAAGCCACTCGCTTTCCTTGATTTCCCTGATGAAGTCTGCAGCGAGCAATCTATTGATTTCCTTGCCGATAGCTTCGGCTCGTGGCTCCGACAGTCTCCGGATGGACTGCTTGACTGGCTTGGTGTCTGGAAAGACATTGAGTGCGTGCTCGGCGAATTCCCTGGGAACTCCTGGCATGTCCGTAGGACACCAGGCGAAGATTTACCAGCGCTCACGGAGGAATTCGACGAGCGCGCCTTCCTATGCGGAGCTGAGGTCGTTGGCGATCAAGGCCGTCTTGGAGGCATCCGTCGGATGGACCTGTACTTTCTTGGTGTTGACAGTGGAGTCGAAGGACATGTCAGGTGCGTTCTACCTTGTGACTGGGGGTGCCCCATTGTCCGTCACCTCACGGAGCCTTACAAGCCCGTCTTGCATGCCGAAAGACTGGGAGATTTTGTTGAAATCCCTGTCGCATTGGTCCGATCGGGTGAAGCTCCCGTGGACTGTGATGACGCCCCTTGGTCCTGGCATCTTGAGTAGTAGGTATGCATAGTGTGGGACGGCCAGGAACCTTGCGACTGCTACACGCCCCAGGATGGCGTGGTATTGCGACGGCCAGTCCACCACTTCAAATTCGAGTCGCTCCTGCCAAAAGTTGTCCGGCTTCCCGAAGATGACGTCGAGCCCTATTTTGCCTAGGGGGAATATGCCCTTCCCTAGGACGATGTCGTGGAACATTGTGTCTGACTGTTCCAGGCTGCATTGTGGGATCCGCATTGCTGCTAGAGTGCTTGCGAACATTAGGTTGATGCCGCTGCCGCCGTTCATGAAGACGCGACTCATCTCGAAGCCTCCGATATGCGCCTCCAGCACCAGGGCAACATGACCTGGGCGAGGGATCTGGCATGGGTGATCCGCGCGAGTGAATGTGATGCAGGACTCCGATCCGCTGAGGTACTCAGGGATTGCAGGCGGAGTTGCCACGGCCAAGTTGATTTGTCGGGTGATTTTCTTCTGCACCCTATTCGTGGGGTGTCCCTTCTGGATCATATTTAGTGCTCCTTTCGGTGGGGAGTACCCGATCCCGGCGTTGTTCTGCGCTGGTGCAACTGGTTGGTTTGGGCCTCCAATAGGCGGCGGTGGAGGAGCTCCGTGTGCTACTTCACCTGGCGCAGGTGCGTTTCCGAACGCAGGGATTGGGGCTTGTTGCCTCATCTGCACCATGATTTCGCTGAGTTTATGGAACTCGCGGCAGTCCTTGAGCATGTGGCTGGCTTTCTTTTTGCCATCCTGTTTGTCGATGTAGAAGTGGATGGTGCATGGACCCGAAAGTTTGTCGTATGCTGAGGGTCCATTGTCGCGGTCGCGGCGTTGCCACGACTGTGCCGGGCGTCCGTTATCGTGGAGGTTTCCGCCACGATATCCTCCGCTGTTGCGGCTGTTGTCGTTGCGGCGGTCGGCGCAGCCGGCCGCGACCATGTCGGGTCCGTCGCGGTCTTCGTAGACGTGCGATCCCCTCTTGCTGCGGCGTTCTCGCCTTCGGCCGTAGTCGTCCTCTTCATCTGATTGTGCTCGGTGAATGCAATCTTCGCCGTCCGCCCACCTGTTGGCGATGTCCATGAGGTGGTCGAGTGTCTTGGGCTTGACGCGCCCAAGTTCCTCCTTGAAATCTTGGCGTTTGACGCCGTCTCTGAAGGCATCGATGGCCCTCTCTTCGGAGATGTGTGTTGTAGAGTTCTTGGTGGTAGACCAGCGTAGTATGTACGAGCGAATAGATTCACCCGTTCTCTGAGTGCAGGCTCGCAACTCTTCGATTGAGGCGGGCCTCTTGCTGGTGCCCTTGAAATTTCGGATGAAGCTGTAAGCTAGCTCCTCCCAACTTCGGATGGATCCTGATGATAGGCTGCTGATCCAGACCCGCCCCGCGCCTGTCAGCTGCAGCTGGAGGCATTGCATGGCGGTTTCTTTGTTGCCGCCGTGAAGCTTGACGGATGACAGATGGTCACTGAGCCAGGATTTTGGATCTTGCGTGCCGTTGAACTTCGGAGTATCCGAAGGAAGCTTGAAATTGCGTGGCATCTGCGTTCGCCGAATAGATCTGCTGAAGCATCGGGCTCCACAGAGTTCTCCTTCGTCTTCGTCCATCTCGATTCGCGAACATGCACGCTTTTCGCGCTTTGTCGATTTTGCGGCTGTAAGCGCGTCTCTGGCGTCGTAGTCGCGTTTATGGCGATCTGAGCTCTTCTTCCTTCGAGGAAGGTCGTGTTCCTCCTCTTCGGATGAAGGGTGGGGCTCGATCGCGCTGGCGGAGCTTTCTTCTTCGGCTCTGCAGGAGCGTCTTCGTGGAGCGCAGCTCCGACAAGTCCGAGTCCGGTGAGTGCGGACTTATGCATGGCTATTTTCGGGTCCCCCTCCGGAGGTGGGTGGGCCGCGAGATACGCAGTGGCTGCCATGATCGCAGCTTGCGGTGTCTTCGGGATGATGTTGCCGTCGGCATCCATGTACATGAACGATGTGTGGAGAGTTCGGGTCACATCACGGCGTTCCCTGGGATCCATGTTCTCCACCCGAGAGCGGTGTTTGTTTCCCTGGTTTCCATTTGTGCTAGAGCCGGGTGCCATGGCGGAGAGCGCAACTCGTCGCGTGCTGGACTCAGAGGCTGCTTGCTTGCGTTTGTCGAGCGTCTCCTGCATCTTGACTTGCTTCTTGTGCTCCTTGAGGAGATAGTGGTATGCCATCAGTAGATCACGTGGGTAGTCCACAGGCAGGACAATGACGCATGCGACGGCACGGCGTGCCTGGACCCATCCTTCTTTGCTAAGTTGGATGAGGTGGCCGTTGTTTTCCCCGTTGGGTGGGGCGACTGGCTTCTTCTGTTCCCGCCGTTTTCGTCGTTTCTGCCCTGCGGGTTGGGGTTCGTGTTGGGCGGCGGGTTAGGCGTTTGCTGCTCCTGGATGACTGCGGCGCATTGGTAGCGCTCGTGGATCGGTCTGCTGCTGCCGCAGCTTTCGGATCCGGAATCGTAGGTCCCTTCATCCGAAGGTGGATCGAACAGATCGGAGTTGCAGCTGTTGCTGTCGTAGAACTCATCTTTCGATGGTGATGTGCGCAGCATGGGGTGTGGAGCCCACGAGGCGGGCCTGATTGATGGCACGGGTACCCGCTCAGGAAGGCGGAGGGTGCCAGTTTGTCCCACCTGGAAGCAGAAGCTCCCGAACAAAATTTCGAGTTCGTCGCCTACGGGCTCGAAATCCTTCATGGGGGCCGGCGAGTGGGCGGTGAAGTCAAAAGCGCCGAAGAGGAGGTGATTCTCCGTCGCCGCGGAGTTGTAGATCGATCGGGTCGGGACCGTCACGATCGCACAATCAACGACCTGATTCCGCAGACTTGGGTTTTGGAGAAGAAGGATCTTTGGAGATCGTGGAGCAGTTAACGCAAGCAACCAGGGGACACGAGATTTACCCAGGTTCAGGCCCCCGGAGGGAAAACCCTACTCCTGCTTGTCTGCTCTTGATTACGGCGGAACCGAAGGTTACATGGTGCGCAGATTCGATCTGACGTGAGGTGCGTATGCGAGAGTATGAGTCGAGAGATCTAGGACGTGCCCTCCTGGCCTTTATATAGACTTAGGCAGGTCCCGACCATAGTCCTAGTCGGTTACAGGTTCTAGGGTTTTACCCCTTTGAATTTCCTATCTATGCTAGTCTTGCTCTCCAAGGATCCAAAGGCATCATGGGCCTTGGCCACCCGAAAATCTTCATGGGCCAACGTATGTCTGCTGTGGGCCTTCCTTGGGCTGGACCAGGTATGCTGAAGTTACGTACCCGTGGGGTATAACCATGTCAACGGTGGAGTCACCAGCGTACCCGGAGCCTTGGAGTACATGACACACAAGACAAGTAATAGACAGGACTCTGTAACCTGTCCGGCTAGGACTTTTCCCTGTAACCCTAGGACCTGGCAACTATATAAGTCGGGCTTATGGGAGCCTTTAGGACACGATCATAGACAACTTCAGACAATCTTAGACAACCTCGCACAGCGAACCAATCCCTGTAACTCGGCGTATTGCCCTTATAGTGATTTATAGAAGGAGTAGGATTCCGCCACCGTTGTGGGATCTAAACCTGGGTAAGCTGTGTTACCTCGTACCCGTCAACTGTCCGCCTTCCCCCACGTCTCTAAACATGCATTGTGAGGACCCCTCCATGGCGTACTCATCGGCAATACCACGATAGTTGGTATCATCATAAGCAATAGAATAGCTATCTTCCAAAGCTGGGGAACTAAAAAGATCATTTTCATAAAAACTAGCTCCCCCAAGCTTAGACGTTTCCATAGCATTAGCAGTTATGGTGTTCAAAGAATTCATACTAATAACATTGCTATTAGCATGCAAATAAAGTTCCAAAGGTTTTTTAATTTTCTCTTCAAACACTTCATGTCCTAACTCAAGATAAATAGTATAAAGCTCTCTAATTTTGTTTTGTTTTCCATTAAGCCTAACTAGTGAAAACAAGAAACAAAAAGACAAAATTGTAGAATCTAAAGGAAATAACTTTGAGCACTCACACACCGAAGGATGTGTGTACCTTTTACCTTACCTCCCTGGCAACAGCGCCAGAAAAGAGCTTGATGTCTACGCACTTCTATTCTTGTAGACAGTTGTTGGGCCTCCAAGTGCAGAGGTTTGTAGAACATCAACAAGTTTCTCTTAAGTGGATTACCCAAGGTTTATCGAACTCAGGGAGGAAGTGGTCAAAGGTATCCCTCTCAAGCAACGCTGCAATCAAGATACAAGAAGTCTCTTGTGTCCCCAACACACCCAATACACTTATTAGGTGTATAGGTGCACTAGTTCGGCAAAGAGATAGTGAAATACAAGTGATATGGATGATTATAAGTGGTAACGGTGCCAGAAAAGAGCTTCTGGTGGGGAGGAAAAGACTAAAGGCAAAAATATGGAAGCAAGCAAACATGTAACAGATCTAGTTGCAAATGGTGTTTCAATGCTTAAAACAAGGCCTAGGGATCATACTTTCACAAGTGAACACTCTCTCATATAAATATATTCTCTTCATGATACTACTCTGAACTACTCTCCGGTTGAACACTCTAATCCATGGTAGGGCTACAAAAGCACTCCTCAAAGTCTGCCTTCCCCATCTAGGTAACCCACACTGTCACTTTGAACGCTAGATGGTTCCAACAAACACCACAATTTCATAGAGACAACCAACTCAAAATATACTCTCATGATAAATATTTATGAGCTCTAGCCTAAGTGCCACCACGGCGTGCACGCTGTCACTTTCACACACGTGGGGAGAGACAGAGATCTATTAAAGCACTTGAGTAACATAGTAGATCTACTTGATTACAAAGCTCATGATCACAATATGGTCATGCATAAAGAGAGATGAACACATAGCTACCGGTAGATCCCTTAGCCAAGAAGGAGAACTACTCCCTCCTCATCATGGGGATCATCAACGGTGATGAACATGGCGATGGAGATCGATGGAGATGGTGGTGGAGATCGAAGGAGATGGCTCCGGGGGCACTTCCCCGTCCCGGCAGGGTGCCGGAACAGAGACTTATGTCCCCCGAATCTCCCCTTCGGTGGCGGCGACACTGTGGAACTTTTCGTGGATTTTCGCCAATGATTTAGGGTTTCTGAGTCGGGAGGCTTCTTATAGGCGAAGAGGTGAGGCGAGGAGGCAGCCAGGGGGCCCACAACTAGGGCTGGCATGGCCAGGGGACCCGCGCCACCCTAGGGTGTGGCCGCCTCCTGGTCCCCGTTCGTCTGTCCTTCTGGCTCCGTATTCGCTCCGTAAAATAGTGAATTTGGCTTTTGTCCCGTCCATTCCGAGAATATTCATTTTTTAGCTTTTCTAAAACCAAAAACAGCAGAAAATAGGAAACTCGCACTATGGCATCTTGTTAATAGGTTAGTTTCAGAAAGTGTATAAAAATACCTCAAAGTGTAGACAAAACATAAGACAAATGATATAAAATAAGCATGGAGCATCAAAAATTATAGATACGTTTACAACGTATTAAAACATTATATGATTTCTGGAACATTTAGAAAGAATTTTGTCTTTGATATATATGCATCAACTATTATGCTTTTGTGCCACTAATGTCGCCACTCAGAAAAGATATGTGAGATTTTTTTTGTGTTGATGCAATGGTAAAACTAAATGCATTATTTGTGGTGCTGATAGTTTTAATATTTAAATGGTGAATACAAGAAGTAAGGGTGTTTTTTATTTTTGGATTAATTAATTGCAAATAGATAAATTGATCAAAATGCAAGTAAAAGTCGTTTCTTATAATTAAAAATGGATCGGGTTCATGGATTCACTTGTCTCTCACAAACATGGTGGCATGGAAATAAGCTTTGCAAAACAAGATAATTTATCCAAATTTGTATGTAGTGTTTGCAATGAATTCATACGGACATCATGTCCTATCATAAAGATGACGCTAGTAAGAGAAAACTATGCAACATGATTTGGGATAAACAAAGTATTTGATTTAAGATGATGTTGAATAACAAATATGTTATCTCTAACAAAAGAGCTCATATTTGTTGTGAATAGATGATATCAACACATCAATTCATTTATACCTAGTGAGGTAACAACGTAAAATTAAAACCTTAGTATGCCCAAATTTTTTTGTCACTATCCAGTTGCGACTATCAGTTACTCCATATAACACACACGTCCCCCTCACATGTCCTTGCATAATAGTTTGATCAAAACATGTATACCTGAATATGGTAGTGATGTACATCTACAAACATATCAAAGACATACTAAAAATTGCAATATCGTATGCTCATCTCAATAAAAGAAAAATATCTACCATAAAGAAATTACACATGTGCCCATAATCATGTAGGACATCTCATATGATTCTAAAATAATAATAGCAAGAGAGAGAGAGAGAGATCAAACTCCTGCCATAAACCCCATAGTTCGGGGATGGACTAACTCCTTCTCATCATGGAGACAATGTTGATGAAGTTGTAGAAGGTAGACATGCAACTTGGGGCGACCTCGACAATGTTTCCCCATCCAATCTTTGAACTTCCTTCCTTTGTTTGATTTTTCTATACATTTCGTCTCTCCGCTGCCTTTCTTTTGTGAAATCACCGAGAAGGTCATATATATATAAATTTTTTTAGGTAAAGATCAGTCCAGGGACGTGAAGATCGATGGAATCCTGCACTCAAGGAGATAGGTGAGCCCCATGGTGTGGCAGGTCTATTTGGCTAGCCGTGGGCCCCATCTTAGGCCTCGTGCGGCTCCTCGTTAGTTCCAAGTGCTTCAAGTCTTCGTCTTGATAAAAAATTCTATAGAAATTTTTTTGGGTCCTTTTAAGTTTGCGAGTGTCCCTGAAAGTCAAAAATACGAAAATAGGGTTTTCACCATCTGCAATGTTATACCCAATAAAGGGGGGTCTTTTCAAAAATTCCCAAAATCAATATAAAACATGGAAATAGCAGTAAATAAGATGTAAATATGTTGTAATATGTCACAATAAAGTAAAAATTTATAGATGCATTATACATGCATCATCACCATCATCATGACGGCGACCCTGTCCAACACCATTGCGGTATTCTCCATCATTGCGGTGACGCCCCTGTCCACCGCCATCACGGTGGCCACTATCATTGTGATCGTCGTGGTCACCAGCATGGACACGAGTCGTCATAGCTACTTTGAGAAACATTTAACCGAGGAGCTGAAAGAACTAGCGCTCTGGCCGATTTTGGCGAGCATCTGTTGGCGCATGTCGTGGGAGGAGATCAAGCCAAACAGACCGAACACGGTTGTGCCCACCTAGGAATTGACAGGGGCCATGATCGAGTCATAGGATACATCAAAATCGTTGAAAATGTAAGTGGCAATCTCATCTTCTTGAATGGTATTGCTGGCTGCAGCGAGTTTAAAACATAATCCTTTCATCCTGGTGAAGAATTGGGTAGCAATGAGGTCATTTTTCTTCATGTTGTTGTGGGAACACCACCTATGCTGGATCCTGGACCTAGGTTGCGATGAGAACATGGAAGTGATGATAGCCCAAACATCAACAATGGACTCAAGCCCAGAACATGGGGAAGAATATTTGAAGACATGGAGTTCAGAAGAAACCCCATGACTTGCTAGTCCCGTGTGATTTAGGCAGCATAGGTAGGATTATCCATAGTTAACCTTTTCATCTTATCAACATTCTCAACCTCCAAGGTTTTGGCTGGGCCGATGTTGGTGTCGTTGATCACGACATGTACCCACGCACTATGGTGGTAGGACCAATGAGCGTCTTCTAGAATAGGAAGTTGTCACGGGTGAGCTTTTAGATAAGGTAGATCCCAGAGCCACGGCCAAGGGAGTCAACGACGAAGAGACCGCCATGGGAGCAGTGGGAGGAAGGGGTACCGATTTTGGTTTTAGGGTTTTGTGTATGGATCAGCATCGATGGCTAGGTCATGAAAGAAAAGGGCTCTGATACCAAATTGGTGTAGGTAGAAATGATGCCCCATCCGGGATTGGTTGCATGTTAGTAAATAAACAAGGTAGTGTGCATCATTTTGGTGCAGAGCCCAGGGGTATCACCTCCATTTTGAAAAGCCCCTCGCCATGACATATACAAATAGTAATACTGTATACGGTGGTCTACTACGCCATGCTTACACATCACGATAAATGTAGTTAACAATTTTGACATCCTGTATTTTTTGATGTGTTGATTGAGTTCGAACCCAAATTCTTTGAAATAGGTAGCATACTATATCGTGTTAGAGCATCTCTAACCGAACCCCTAAAATTTAGATGAGAAAAAGCATCCCTACCCTTTAGACGAGAAAATTTGGTAACCTAAAAATGTTGTGTTCCTAACCGAACTCCTTTTCTTAACTCCCTATATCATAGTTTCTATTGACACATTGGATTGAACACCTTTGATGCACTTCAAACATTGAGACAAATATAGATAAACATAGTTCAAACATACTACAACTAAACATTGAGACTAAACCTAAAATAGACTAGGTCTTAAATTAAACTGGTTGGCGTTGTTGTCAGTGTGAGCGTTGGCGTCACCTCTCCACCTAGTCACTCAAGCTATTGAGCCACCTCTCAAACAACGAATCGATGAACTCGTCGTCCTCGTCTAAGAGGTCGACGACGGTGGTAGTATATGGACCTATGGCGGCGACAGAAGAAGAAGTTCTCGCCGCGACAGACAAACCGATGGCTCGATGTCCAACATTTTCATCGTACATGCGTTGCTCCGTTTCCACACGCCTCGGGCAGTGGCGTCGGAGCTCTGGCATGCACGCCTCCCCAACGTACATGACCTTGAGGCGCTCCCGAGCCTCTCGGTCCTCCCGCGCAATCCGTGTCGCATGCTCGCGGTTGGGGGTAGGGGTGGGCCAACTCCAGCATTGCGAGTCCAAGGGGGAAGTTGAGCTCGCCGCAGTCGCTGTCGTGTCATAGGCCCACGCCGCATGCCTCATCGATTGATAGGTGCCTAGCCAGATCTTTCGAGCAGTGTTTTGGTCGTAGATCTCGGTCATCCACGTGCCCCATTGACGCTGCCGCACACCACGATAGTTCCTGTGTTGTATCCACGGTGAGGGGAGGTCTACGGCGGGCAGAGTTTTCTTGTGTTGCGCGTGACGCCAAATCGCGTTGCAGATGGGCGCCGAGGACCACCAGTGAGAAGATCTGGCCACCTTCGGTGGCGGGGGTGGTGAGAGGGTGCGATTGGGTGGCGTCGGACGAGAAGGTGGTCGATTGGGATATTTTGCTCATCAGCTTGGACGGTTGGTAAATATAGGAGCCGAGGCGGCCGATGAGCACAAAAAAATTGGTCTACTAAACCGGATATGGGTTAAGTTAGGTAGTACTTCCTCTCTTTAGGATCAATAAAATATGAGTTATATAACACAAAATTTATACTATTATAAAATATAACATCTAAAATATTTAATGATATAATTTTTATGCTATTTTATTTATATTTTGTTGATAAAATTGGCAACCTAGTTAACCGTATATGACCTATAATCCTAAACAAAACAGAGAGAGTACGGCTTAGATGACAAAACCAACGCATTTTGGTTGTCTAAAGTTTTTTAGATTAGAGATCCCGGTCATCCACGTGCCCCATTGCCGCTGCCGCACACCACGGTAGTTCCCGTGTTGTAGTCACGGTGAGGAGAGGTATGCGGCTTGTGCTGCGTGTGATGCCAAATCGCGTTGTAGATGGGAGCCGAGGACCACCAGTGAGAAGATCTGGCCATCTTCGGTGGTGGGGGTGGTGAGAGGGCGAGATTGGGTGGCGCCGGAGGGGAAGGTGGGAGATTGGGATACTTTGCTCATCATCTTGGAGGGTTGGTAAATATAGGAGCCGAGGTGGCCGATGAGCACAAAATTTTGGTCTACTAAACCGGATATTGGTTCAGTTTGGTAGTACTCTCTGTTTGGAATTATAGGTCCTACTCGTATACCTAGGTCGTTAATTTGACAATAAAATATGAGTTATATACTCCCTCTGTCAATAATTACCCTTCGTTCTAGGTTTAATCAAAGTTAAACTTTATAAAGTTAGTAGAATATATAGAACAAACTATAAATATCTATAACACCAAATGTATATAATATGAAAATATATCTTATGATGATTCTAATGGTACTTGTGTTGTATTATAGATTGTATATAAAATTTTGTATATGTTTGGTCAAACTTTATGAAGTTTGACCTTGATTAAACCTAGAATGCAGAATATTTGCAAACAGAGTGAGTAACACAAAATTATACTATTAAAAAATATAGCATCTAAAATTTCTAATGATATACTATAACTTTTAAGTTATTCTATTTATATTTTGTTGGTCAAATTAGTAACCTAGTTAATCGTGCTTAGATGACAAAACCAAACACATTTTGCTCGTCTAAAGTCTTTTGGGATGGATTATAGATGTTGTTAATGAAATCTACTAGTAGCAATTATTTTTCTAAACTGCCAACATGTTCACATTTGGAGAGCTTTGATGACGGTGGGAGCATCCAAGAACACATCGATCTTTGAGCTATTGGTCAAGGGACGGGACCCACCAGAGCTCCCTGAATTACGGATGGCAATGGGTACCCGCAACCCTCAAACCCTGCGGATTTTTACTCATTAGGGTAAGGGTATGGTAGTAAAGTTATACCCACGTAAGTAATTGGGCAAAGTCTCTACCCATTGGGTATTGCGGGTCTGGTATGGTAATGAAAAACGCACCGATACCCACCCGACATCTTAGTAGATGATACGGGGCATTAGTATTATAGCATTTTTCTTAAAGTTTGTGAAATTCTAGAGTTTACGAGTGTTGTTATGTATTTGATTGTGGTATGGTGTTACTGTTTTGCAATTCTTTTGAGATTTAAAATTTGAAAATATACTTTTAAGCAACTTATGTTTAAACATAACTTGTTTTCTTCACATATATCATGTATTTTGCTATATCTTTTCATTATTTAATATATACTTTCTTGCTCGCTAAAATCGTGAATGAATAAAAATATATGCTATCATTTTTTATATATTATGTTGTTACAATACCTTGTTAAGTTGTTTGGACTAATGGGTGGGTATCACCCACGGATTTTTTTACCCTCGACGGGTGCGGGTATGGGATAAAATCTATACCCACATGCGGGTGCGGGTTGCAGAAAAGATCTGAGATTGCGGATGCAGGTTTGGTTAAGCTACACCCGCACCCAACAGCCGCGGGTGCCATCAGTGCCCCGAATCCCTATGATCGTGCGCCTTCTCCCGTATGGGCCCCGCATGGCATTGACTCCTCTTCGGCTGGTCCTAGTGCTAGTATTATAAGATGTATCATGCATGCTAACTTAGCAAAAATCTGATGTGGCATCACAATTAATGAGGAGAGATGTGCTTAGAGTATCATAGGTAGATACCGTATCATAACACGTAAAACTAGAAATCATAATGACAAGTAAATCTTGTACACACATTTTGCATAGAGATTCTACAAATCAATAAATATACCACTACTATAATACTAGTACATGATACAATATATTAGACACATATTATTATACACTAGTATTATATGCATGATATTATTAGTATTATGATACTAACATTAGAGCACCCACAGTGTGTGGTTAAATGTGGTTCCAAATTCTGGTTTTGGCTTTTAGAACTAGTTCCTCACATTGTGATGGTAGTTCTAAATTAGAAAGAAGAGGGAACCGGAGCAGGCTCTTGCTCCGAATGCCAAATTGTGGCAAGCAATAGTTTAATACCTTTTATTCAACTACCAACACTAAAGTGCATGCACATGCATGAGGAGAGGAGAGAGAACACCCATTCTCTATGTGATTTTATTTTGTTGTAGGACCTGTTGTACAGATATTTGGAACTAGCTACATTGTGGAGGGGTTGCTAAATTTGATACCAATGCCAAATAGTACTTTGTCAGAAATTTGGCTACGGCAACGCTGTGGGTGCCCTTTAGTACCCGCCTTCGGCCTCCTCTTCCTGCTGCCTTGGTGCTGCTGCGCTCCGTCATGTCCCGTCGCCGCTGCCATTTGTTCCTCTGCCTCTGCCCCAATCAAGAAACCAACAGTCTCAGAGAGAGTGAGTGAGAGAGAGACAGGCCTTGCCGCAGAACCATCTTCTTCATCCTCTCGCCCCCTTTCCCTCCCATCTCCAAGAACCGTCGTGTTCTTCTTCTACACGGCTGTTTCCGCCTAGCCAGAATACTGTTCCGGCGTTCCTCTCTTTTGCTCGGCCTCCGACGGTGCCACCAGGAGATTACCATTCGGCCGTCGCGAGCCTGGTTGCAGCGGCGGCGGCGCTTCCTTCCGTTCATTCCACCGGTATGTCTGACAGTCTGAGGATATATCTCTCCGTCCGTCGATTCTTGCTCATGTGTCTGGGACAGCTCTAATCGAGCGGTGTAGGGAATGGGGGTTACATAAGTACGGATCTCTCATCTTATTTCTGTTTTTCACCAGATCAATCCGTGTTCTTTACTCGCAAAGGCAAAACTTTTCTCACATATTTATTGGCAGTTTGATAGTACTTCTGTACTAGTATATGAATGTGTTATTTTCTCGAAGAAAAAAGATCCGCATCACCATCGCCTATGTTATTTTCTCGAATGTTTGATAGTACTACCTCTGTTCCACAATGTAAGCTTTTTTTTAGCAAACTAAAATAGCTTGCTAAAAGTCTTATATCGTGGAACCGGGAGTAGATTGCGTTTTTACCACAAACCTCGCTTTGAGATCCACATGTTTTATGTCTCTGCACTTTTTTTTTACATAAAATCTCTACGCTATGCATGATGCATCATTCTACTTTCTGTGACGAACTAATCCATATTTTGCTTGTACAAATCCATTTATTAAGGTGTCAAAGAATTAATGATCAAGTGTAGTCGAATATAGATCTCATCTGTCTTTGTTCTAGTCGTTTCTTTGCTGTAGTATTTTTTTTTTTTGACACGTTCTTTGCTGTAGTATTGACTTCATTCAGTTGTGCGAAATGAGAAGATGTGCTTAGAATGAAGATGGCGAGAACATGCGAATCTCAGAGCATGATCTGACGCTGCTGGGTGCAGAGTGGTGTATATAGCCCACCTGGCACTGCCACACATTACGCATTTTAACACGTTGTTGACAAAAAAATTCAGATTGCTTTTGGTACGAAGTGAACCTTTTTTAAATCCTGCTTAGCAGGCACTTGAATTTCACATCACGAGGTGCTAAGCTACATGGCTGAGGAGATGCTCAAGGAACCTAAAGGTCGACGTAGCCATCCCATCAGTGAAACTCGTAAGCAATTAGCATTGCAGTTATCTACTACTCCCTCCGTCCAGAAATAAGTGACTTAGATTTGTCTAGATTCGAATGTATCTAGACATGTTTTAGTGTATAGATACATCCGAATTTGACAAATCAAAGTCAATTATTTATGTACGGAGGGGGTATTAAATATTGAATGATCACATGTATGTAACTGAACATTTCCTTCGCTTGCAGCATTTGAGGCATTTTATGAGGGCTCATGGCATGGAGTTCAGTGTATAAGGGTCAGGGATGGTGGTCTGTTCGTTAAGTTCGTCTACTCTGGATCCACGGTGGAGCATAACGTTGACGGGGATCATCTGCGCATGCGATCCCGAAGGGCAACATGCTTCGATTGCTCGCATGTTCTCAAGCCGGGTGTTGCTGTCTGTGTACAATCACCCCATTCGCTCCAAGCAAGTTCGACAGGGGAAGTAAAATCTTCTGTATGTCAACTTACTATTGATTATCTAAAACAATGCCAACTTACTATTCAAATTAAGTTATAACACGTTTACATAGCTGTTCTTTCTATGTTCTGCATAACGTGGCGAGTATAGATTTTTGAATCGATCATTGTACTATCGTTGGTATTTCCATGTATTTTGATAGCATCATCACTTGGTAACTTTACTAATGTTATTCATGCAGACATTACTGTGTCATGATGCAAGGCTCATCACAATCAAGAGAAATCATAAAGGAAATCAGTGTTTCTGCTTGTTTCTTGTTATGCTCTACAAGAACCAGTGCTCTGGCAACACAGGGAAAGGAAAAGTGATAACTAATAGAATAGAGGATCTGGTGACCCTAAATAATATCTTACTCTTGCAACAACTCCAGCCGAAGGAGCGCCTGAAGGGAAGTGTGCAATGGAATTGTGTGGAGGACTGCCTCTCTCACAATAAAAGCAAACTGTTAAGTGGTAGATTTTCTTCAGAAATTGCACATATCATTGTACTGTCTACCCTGAGGGGAATGGAGTTCAGCATCAAGTTGGCAGAAGGCAAGATCATCTACCGAGTCATCAAAGGAGACCAAGCACGGTGCAGTCCCGATTCCATGAGCATACCTCCAGGCTTTGGCAAGAACATGGAGATAATTTCATTCCAACCCTCTGAAGAGAATTTACGCCCGATGATCGGAACTGTCCCTGTCACTCATGCAAAGAAGCACATTCTCACAGAAGGCATGAGTTTTACTTTGAATACTGAATTGGTTGCTCAATTAGAATACATGATGTTGGATGGTCTATTTGATGATTTCGGTGCAAAGAAGCACAATCTAATCAATGTGAAGACTGAATTGGAATGCCTATCTGATGTTTTCTCGTATGAGCAACTGAATTTGAGGCGCTCAAAGCGTCTCAAAACTCAACCGGAGCGCTTTACCAGTTATGATACACCTAATTTCGATCGTGATAAGTGGAAGAGACGTGGCGTATCATCCACCAAGCATGATAATTCGCAAAGAGCTTTGTATGGAGATTCATCAGTTGAAGTAGAATCATGCTTTGAAGAGGTCCCAGTGAACATCACGCCAAACGAAGCAGGCGCAGGCGCTTTCGTGGTCAAGAAAAAACAAAGCTCCACGGAAAGGCGGCATATGAGCACAAGGAATACTCCTGTGAAGGAAAAACCCAGTTCTGATGAAGTGAAGGAGAAGAGCACAATTCAAGAAAGAGCTTCAGATTCCAAGATTCCTCAGACACCTGCAAAAAATAAGGAGAGGAATCATCACCCCACTGTGTCATTTCAGAGGAACTCATTTACTTCATCACGCTGCCTAAATGGCAATTCTGAGCCACCATTCTCTCGGAGAAGTGGTAGGAAAAGAAAGGAACGCATGTCCAGAAGAGAATACAAGCGAATGATAAACCAATGCGTAGGAAACATCCAGAGTGAAATGGAGAGGACTTTGAGTTTAATCTAGAAGTCCCGGTGATGAATTTCGATCAACGTATTTACAAAGAAGAGGATTTTACATGGCCATCTTCTACTGAGATTCAAGATGAGAAGGATGAGCTTGACGATCTTTGGAAAGACATGGACTACTCATTGACCACACTAGCACTTCTTGAGCAAAAGCAGGTCTGCCTATTCTTCTATAATTGTTCAACTTTCTCGTGAAATGGTTTAGAACCTTTAGAGAAAATGAAAGGATCTAGAATTTGGCAATATACTAGCAGTTGTGTACCTTTTTTGGCTATGAACTCTTTGTTCTTTATTATTTATGATATGATACTGAGTTAGTGGTCATTCTGATTTGAATAAGTCCGGCTGTAATTCCGGCGATGCAATGTTCAAAACCTTAGGAATTAGTAGATTGTGTTTGGGATATTTTCTGAGAAATGCTTTAATTAATGATCAGTATGTCATCTTTTTCGCATGATATTTCCTTATTATCTGCTTGTTTTTGCTGGGTTATTATGTACTATTTAACTTTGCCCAATCAAGAAATACAGAGAATAGGAACTAGCTACAAGTTTATATCTAGTCCTCGGTCGCAAGTTTTTTTGTTGCAATTGCTTCGTACGAGTACTTTATTTGAAGTGCAATTGGTGAAATGTAGGAACATTTTGGGATGTTAGGTTATTTGTTTTTGTCTTTTTGCAATTGTTAGGTTATTTGTTGACTGTCTTTGCAGTTTGAATAAAAATACGTGGTAAAAGGACTATGGAAGGAACTTTATTAGCACGTCTTTGTAATCCTAATGCCATGAATTACTTGATTTACTTCATGAAAATGTACAGTCTGTTTTTTCGGCAATTCGGTAACAAGTTGCAAACTTCCAGGACTCAGATTCAGAAGCAGTTCACGGGATCATGGCTGGTTTAGGAAAAAGTGGAGAAATACCATGCCATCATGACTGCATACTGGATGAACAGATTGGCCTAATATGCAGATTATGCAATGTTGTATGTACTGAGGCAAAGGATATCTTTCCAAAAATGGTAGGTGCAATCAATCAACCACGACTTCTGTTCACTATTTTCACTTCCGACTCACCATTCGCTGGATGCATAATATTTTCTTTCCATGCAGGTCAACGGTAATTACTACAACAAAGAAAGACCTGGATGCAGCAATTTTTACCATGATGATCATGCGCTTGATCCTTCTCTTCTTGCAATCCTGGGTCCAGAGTTTTCACAATTTATGGGCTCTGGAAACTTGTGGAGTTTAATACCTGACCTCGGGCCGAAGCTACTTCCTCACCAAAGGAAAGCATTCGAATTTATTTGGAAAAACTTGGAAGGATCACTACAACTTGAGGAAATGGGTAATCCAGCAGCCAGTACAGGTGGCTGCGTGATTGCACATACTCCTGGATCTGGTAAGACGTTGCTGCTGATCTCATTTCTTGTCAGTTACTTGAAAGTTCACCCGAGAAGCCGGCCGTTGGTCCTTACTCCAAAATCTGCTATCCATACATGGAGGAGAGAATTTGAGAAATGGGGTGTTGCACTTCCTCTGCATGTGCTTCACCATGATAGAAAAGGCACGCCAATGTGGACTCTTGATCCTAGGCTGCAGGTGATTTTAAGCAACTTCCGCCGGTCATCCTGGAAAAATGTTCGCCTTGTGGATTGTCTGGACAAGTTATGCAAGTGGCACGAGAGTCCAAGTGTTCTCCTCATGACGTACTCATCTTTCTTAGGGATGACGAGAGAAGACGCAAGAATGCCACAGCGAGCATTCATGGCACAAGTCCTGACCAACAACCCTGGGCTGTTGATCCTCGATGAGGGACATAACCCGAGGAGCAACAAATCCAAGCTAAGGAGGGTTCTGATGAAGGTGAAGACTGAGTATAGGATCCTCTTGTCTGGTACAGTCTTCCAGAATAACTTTGAAGAGTACTTCAACACCTTATCTTTGGCCAGACCACGGTTTGTCAATGATGTTATGACTGCACTTGTCCCAGAAAGGAAGAAGGAAACAAGCAGCAGGAGAGCTAAACACATAGAAGCAGTGACAAGGCGCCTTTTGTGGAAAGAGTTGGGCAAAAGATCGAGTCCAGTGACAACTGGGACCGGGTAGATGGTATCAATTTGTTAAACAAGCTTACATGTGGATTCATCGATTCATTCGAAGGGTCAAAGCTAAGCAACCTTCCAGGGATACATATATATACCCTTTTCATGAAACCCACTGATATTCAGAAAGAGATACTTTCAAAAATAACAATGGCTACGTCATGCGGTGGCCGTTACCTCCTTGAGGTTGAGCTTCTCATCACAATTGGTTCTATCCATCCGTGGCTTATAAAGATACCAAATGTGCTAGCACGTACTTCACTCCAGAAGAAATACATAAAGTTGACAAGTACAAGAGGGATTTTACTGTTGGTTGCAAGGCCAAGTTTGTAATTGATCTGCTGCACAAGTCTTCGTACCAGGGTGAGAGGGTGCTGATATTCTGCCACAATGTGTCCCCGATAAACTTTCTCGTCAAGTTGATCGAGAACGTCTTTGGATGGCGCCTCGGGGAGGAAGTCCTGGTCCTTCAAGGTGATCAAGAGCTGCCTGTCCGTTCGGATGTCATGGATAAATTCAACGGTGACACTGAAGGAAAGAGGAAGGTGCTTATTGCTTCCACAACAGCCTGTGCCGAGGGTATCAGCTTGACAGGTGCATCAAGATTGGTCATGCTGGATTCAGAATGGAACCACTCGAAGACCAGGCAGGCGATCGCACGGGCGTTCAGGCCTGGCCAGGATAGAACAGTGTATGTCTACCTTTTGGTGGCATCTGGTACATGGGAGGAGGAAAAGTACAGCATCAACAGGAGGAAAGCTTGGATGGCGAAAATGGTCTTCCACGGACGCTACTTCGATGATCCACTACCAAACACCGTGACTTCTATTGATGATAGTGTTCTCAAGGAGCTTGCTGATGAAGATAAGACCAACACTTTCCATATGATAGTTAAGCAGGACTGACGTTACCAATGCTGTTCTACCTCTGCTACATGTCTATTTTGTTCTTCTAATCCGTAGACCTGCGCTGTAGTGTTTACGCGCAAGACCTTATGTATGTTAGGATATATGGACAACCACTAGTGTGAACTTCTCTGATATTTTGTATGCTCTTTGGTTCTAGAAAAGATGTTTCTCTGCACTAGATGAATTCTGACCAGATATCAGTTGCAGAAAGCTGGGACTCAACACCAACAGTTTGTTCTCTTTGGCATAAGAGGCTGTGGTCTTCATATTCGTCGACGACAGGTACGTATGTGTATCTCCCTTTTGTGTGTCGTAAGCGGATCCATGGAGATAATAGTATTGGTATCTCATCGCTCGTACAAAGCTGGAAAACCTTATCAGTTCTGTATTTCAAGAATCTTACCCATCTGGACCATTGCAAAATTCTTCCAAAACAAGATATTTTTTGCAGATAGGAGGACCCAACTGAATTATTGCTTATGGGCCTTGCTTGTCAAGTTGCTGGCATCTCCTTCGTACTCTCTCACTCACCCTGTCAAACCAAATTAACTCATGTCCCAACTTCAACTCTATTTTCTCCGTCTTTTAGTTAGAAGTACCATTTGGTCATCAACAGATTATGATCCAACCACCATCTGTTCTAATTAACGAAAAAAAGGATGCAACCACCATTTTTGTACCAGCTATTATTCACTTGTCTCCAACAAAATTAACTCCCACTTGCCCTGGTTGGTGCTGCTAAAACATGTGGGATAGGTAAAGAAAATTCTGAAGAAACACAAGGACCAGATAATAGGAAGCAATGTAGTGTGATGTTCAGGCTGGCAGAACTGGCAGTAGTTGCTTTAGATGGGAGCCTCTCCCACTTGCTCATCAAGTTTCCTTATCATGTCCAACCTGCCTTGGCCGGGCCCAATACAAGTGGACATGCCAGTTTGCTCATTACTTTGCTACACATTTCTTGTTCCGAATATAGGCAGAGAAAAAAGTGTACAGAGTCATTTCACTGTCTTCTAGATTTGCGAGATATCGTCGGATAAAGATCGGTTTAGAAGGGCGGCCGAAAGGACTTCCTTTTTGCAAGGTTCTGAAGATTCTTTTGTTAGGATATATATTGAGCATGTGCATGTGAAATTTTAGACTATTTATTCTGCGACAGGAATGATAGCATCTCGAAAATACATGTTCTGAGTGCTACCCCACATCATTCTAGTTAAAAAACTTTGTGTAGTGATCTTCGAAAGTTCTAGCACATACGAAATGTGTGGCTGGCTGTAAAGGGCGGATTATTATTTTCCTCCTCAACACAAGCCAAATTGCGCTAACCTTATGCCGAGATCATGGCCTTATTTTTTTAATCTGGGACACACAATGCCGCCCACAGATTTGGCCAGCCTGGCCGGCAGTGGTATATTCCCTCCTTCATGGACTTTGCCAAATCCTCAGGATGCTAGAAGTTTCTAGGCACTACTTCTACACCACCAGCACCACCACCATACCCAGCTCATGTCCCTGTCTGCCTCATGGGCGGGCACAGGGTATTTTCAATGGGTATTCAGAGTAAAAACACAATGCAAAACATGAAAGTTTTTTTTTTAAATCAGTACAGAAGTACATGCGCAAAGATCCGCAAACTGTTCAATATAAATAGACTGGTTCACGACATCATCACAACATAGTAGAGAAATTGCGTGGAAATTGTTCAATATCAAACATATAGGTGCACATATATATTTTCTATAACAATGACATCATCTGATGGTCTATCATTTTACATTTTTGCGGACCATTGTTTAGAACCACTTTGTCAACTTCTCTAAAATCATCTCATGCATGGTCTATCAGTGTGATCTAAGAAAAATTCAGTACACAACTATGACCTACATCATCATCAGATCGACAATTAACCAATCAGTCATTAACTACTGTAAACTGGAAGAGCAATATTACTGACTTACCAATTTAGAAATTGAAAAGAAATTGGTGAGGATTTAGAACCCTAACCTGCAGTGTGTGGTCAAAAGTTCAGTGTATCCTTCTCTGTTTCTGTAGCATCACGCCCCCATGCTGGAATCTCCTGCTTGCTCCGGCCTCCGGGATCCCTCCGCTCCCTAATCGCGTCATGGCGTCGGCGACCAGCAGCCGCCAATTCCACGCCGCGCCTGCTGCAGCTAGATCGTATGTCGCTGGAGCAGTGAACGGGAGCAAAACTGCTATTGATATTCGGACCTTGGCCTATTCGGTGTACTACCTCTATCCCAGTTTATAAGACTTACGCGTATACCTAGGTCGTCCGCATGAGCTATATAATATAAATTATATAATATAAAAATTATATCATTAGAAAATATAACATTTGAAGTTTCTAATAGTATAGTTTTTATTTTATATACCTCATGCTAAGTTGGTTAATTTATCGATCTAGAAATACGCGTAGGTCTTATAAACCTAGACGGTAGTTGCAATGGGCCAGACACATTAGTGGTTTTTGTTTGCTACGTGGGCTGGATACCTACTGTACACGTACATATGATATACATCTGATTTTTTTGACAAAAATAATAGGTATTCAGCTGAATACCCATGAATCTCTTTGTGCCCGCCCATGGTCTGCCTCCTCAGGTAGCCCATGGATTTGGCAACTGGCAAAAATACCCATAAAATCAGCCTTTACACAGCTCGCCAAATCGAGCTGGAGCAAGGAAAGGCGACACTTGATGATGCTCCCATCCAGCTAAAAAATCTGACTTTACATGCTGCTTTGAGACGGTGCTGTTTCCCATCATCGTCGTCAGTGCACCAGAAATGCATTCCACTGATGTTTCACACACCGGTTCCACTGCAACTCCTTTCTTCTCTCTGTTCCCTGAAAGATCTCGCTTTTTTTTTCTCTCTGGAGTTGTCGAAAGTTGGGGATAAATTATATGAGGAACAGAAGAGAACATGCAGCTAAAATTTGGAGGAGACAGTGACGAAAGTTGAAGCAACAGTCCACCAGTAGCAGCCACAGTTAGGTGGATAGTCTCGTGTAACTCTCAACTAACACAACTTGCATCGATCCTTTTGTTTTATTTTTACGATGATATCACTTGCACTGCCTGGGACCTGCCTTTTTATAACCTTCTCTTTTTTGTCGATTTCTGCCTTAGATTTTAAATATGCCTCGATCACTTTGCTCATCAACTATTGGTGATTTGGTGCCATGGATGAATCGCTGTTCCAACAAATATCTACTGTGGCGCCATATCTACTTGTGCATGAATGTTGTCCATGTTTTGGTTTCGCCATGAGTTTCGCATTGCTGTGGAGGGACTGTTTGGGGCACAAATTCTAAATGATACAATAGAGATAGACGCATGTTTATTTTACTCGCGTAAAGTATGACTAGAACAATAAATTTGGAGGTATCATTTTTCTTCAATGTTGTTGTTTGATGATGGTGATTTCATACCACGTAAATCGCTTATCAATGGAGGCAGCTATTGGTCAAATGTTTGTTACTTCCTCCGTCTGAAAATAAGCGATTTGTATTTGTCTAAATTCGTATGTATCTAAACGTGTTTTAGTATATAATGTATAAATACATGGAAATCTACACAAAGTCAAGATTTTAGGACAGAGGGAGTATAATATTTTGAAAAGAATAATGGAATAAAACTTCATTTTAAAACGGATGGAGCATATAAAATAGACTTGAGCAACGACTGTCTAGAAGCGCCCAACCGGCCAACTCTTCGAACTGCCAGAAACCTCCTAACTAAAATACATTACACATCTCTGTCAAGCAGAGAAGTTTAGCAAAGAGATGTTTTCGGACGATCTACGCGAGCGAGAATGATCGTCGAAGGTTCGGCTGCGCAGTGGAAATTTTAAATGTTCGAGGCCGCTGTCGTTACGTACCCAGTAGATGCAGAATATTTGTTGCACTATGTGCCGGTAGGAATTGGAAAAAGGGTGTTTGTACCCAGAAATGCTACGCCTACGGATCGTTTTCTACAAAATGATCTTACGGGATGATGTGTACTCACAGGATTGGTGCTAATCAGTTTCCATTCCGTGTTTTCACGTGAGGAACTGCTCCACTCTTTCACCACGTCAGTCCGCATGTAAAATTTTATAGGAACCAGCCCGTAGGTGTAGCATTTCTGGTTTGTACCACTCTTGTACCAACCAAGTCCGACAACAACGGCAGGAGGGTGAAGCACGCGTCGTCCTTGCAGGTAAATTGTAGAACATCAAAGGGGTTAAAGGTGCATGGCTGTGCTAATGGGGGCGAACGGATCCAAAATCCAAATCAAACCACACAAGGACAAGCCTCTCACAGAGTACTTAAATCAGCTCTCAATCCCTCGAAAAAGATCATGGGTATTCTTAAAAACACATGCCTCCTCCAAAAAGATTATGGGTATTCTTAAAAACACAGGCTTCCTCCAAATGGGTGGTCACAAAACTCCCGCATCCTTGGCCCACGGACGCTCCTGGGCGTCTTTCCTTACCCGCCGCTTGCCCAATGCGCACTCCTCTCCGATTCGTCGGTCTTCTCGACGAGCTACCTCTTGGATGAATGCGTTTTTCAACCCCCGGGTCTCTATCATCGTCCATGTGAGCTCGCCGCTACCGCCATGGTCTCATCGGGCACCGACGAGGACATCGAGCCCCTTGGCGGCATTGAGAAGACCACTTATGCTCTTACGAGGTATAATTTATAGGTAAAGAGCATAGGTGCCCCCCATGTGTGGTTTTGATAATTGATGATAATCACTACCGACTAATGTTTGCATTGAGTTAGGCATTGCTTGTAGACCATATGTTGGTTTCAAGGTAAAAAAGAAGAAGAAAGCAAAGAAGATCAAGTGATGGACAAAATGATATTCAAAAGGAGATCGAAAAGATAGTCATGTGAGAGTTGAGCATATTGCGCAAGTCAATGTATGATCTTGATAGGTTTTTCTTTTACTGGGCACATGTTGTTAGGTAGGAGATCGGGTTATAGGATCAGTAGTCGTACTATCAAGCGGCGCTCTCAAAGTGGCTAGATTAATTGCATCATTTGTAGATATCTCAAATCTTTGCATTATTGGTATCATCTTTCTTTATTGTTATTTGGATATTATCTATGTGACAATTTAGAGCTTGCGGTTATCTTCATAACAAGCTCAAGTTCATCAAAAAAAGGAATGTCAAATGAAAATCTTATTATTATTTTTATGTTGGTATTCTTCACTAGGGAGGTTTCACACCTCTCTATACTTGGTATTTTCTTCACTTAGGGTGGTTTCATCCCGTTTGGAGTTTGTATTCTCAAGATATTGCAGTTTTGGTTCAAGTAGTTTCCTAGTGCAGAGACTCTCGAGTGCTTTGACCAGAAACTCCGGCCTGAGCTTCAAAGTCTCTAATGCCCTCTACTCTGAGTTACGCCAAGTGTGACAACACCTAGTTGGCCGGTCCGGAGGCTGGCTCGAGTCTTGGTTCGGAGACTCTGCCCAGGTTTAGCCAGGTCGGAGACTCCGGTCACCCCAGGTTAGGAGACATCGGGGTTAATTTCATACAATGGCTAGTTTTTTTGGGACCTATAAAGGCTCATTTTTACTCAACTGAAAGTTGCTTCTATGATTTCTCTCATCCATTGTTAACCTTGAAGCTCTTTCCCTATCTCTCTTTTCCTCCTATGATTCTTGCATCTTTTTAGGGAAAAAAGAGAGGTGATCTAGATCTATATTTTGACCAATCACTATCTCTTTTTATTGAAGGGAATCTTGGATCTAGATATTGGGAAAAATTGTGTTCTCCTCTTATGTTCTTACTCTCTTATTTCCACGTAGCTTTTATAGATTTAGTGGAATTTGAGAGTGAAGGACTTGAACACTTGTGTTCTTGCCATTGCATTTGGTGGATTCGTTTGAGTTATCCATGGAAAATCGATTGGTGGAAGTTGGTGAGCTTATTATTCTTGGGTGTGTGTACCCAAACTTGTTCCTCTTCGGTAGGAGCCCTAGACGGCTTTCTGGTGTCACGGAGCTCAATCGTTAGGGTATAAAGCTCGGCACAGTGGATTCCTTAGGAGCCTCCTATTAAGTTGCTGAGATTGCCCCAAGATTGTATGGTATTGGTGACCGCCCTCAAGGGTACCATAGAAGAAGACTTGGGGTTCACCCTGTTGCCCGCGGGGGTGATCCTAGCGAACTATTTTTTTTCCAATGCTTACAACTATTTTATACGACATCGAGATTCAACAAACATAACCCCCTTTGCCCCAAGAGAGACACGCACAGGCGATTAGGGTTCCCCCACCTCCCGTCGGCGTCGCCGCCGATCACCCTCGCTTTTGTGGCCTCTAGGCCATGGAGGTGGATCTCGACCTCTACGGCGAGGGCTCTGTTTTTCTGGTTTTAGGGTTAAGGTTTGGTGGGGTGATGACCAGGTGGTTGCTTCAGCGTCTTATCCAATAAAGTCTCCCTGGTTTCAGGCCCATCTCGGGGGTGACATCGAGAAGCTTGTGGGAGTGGTGTGTTTCTCGGGGATTTTTTTCTGGTTGTGGGGATCTCCATATGGTCAAGGAGCTTCATCGACGGTTATTTCTTCTTCTTTGCCCCGGGAACGGATGTGGTCTTTTTGACCCGTTCGGCGACTTCTCGTCCGTCATCAGTAACGTCAAGCCGACTCTAGGAGGAGCGGAAGTGTCGGCGCGCTGTTGACACTGTATAGATGTTGAAGATGAAGGGCATGTCATGGATTTCGTTGAAATTTTTGTTTTTGTTAAGGTGTTTTGCATTGTTTAATATTTATTTTAATACCAAGGTCCTTTTTTGCAAGAAAAATATCATAATATATCAAAGTAATTATCAGACTGTTAATGTCGACGGAGAGAATTGAGTCGACTAAGCCATCAGTCTCAACTCTTAATTATTAATTTCTCAGCAGCGGTGAGTATTAGGAAGAGAGATAACACATGCGCGGTGGACCAAGCTCAGCTGCGAGATATCATGGTATAACAAAATCACGGTCAGACGACTATTAGTGTCGACAGTGAATCGTGTCGACTAAGCTGTCAGTCTCAAAATGTTAAATCTCTTGGGGGAACAGTGAGTATTAGAGAGAGAGAGAGAGAGATAACATTATATTTGGCTGGTGGACCAAGTTGAGCTGCAGCTCGAAGCCGCGTTGTTTCCTCGCTTTGCTTCCCGGCGAGGCACCGGCAGCCCCAGCCCACACTATATATTCGCGTCTCTCTCTCCACTCGCTTTAATTTAAGTTACTCCCCGAACCAAACCAACCAGAACCAACGCCGCAACCCGCACCCGCACCATTCCAACAAACAGCTAGCGAGCAGTCCATTCCGACCGATGCCGACGCCGTACGGAGCGGCGGCGGCGCTGAAGCCGAGCGTGCAGCACCGGCTCGCGTCCGCCGCGTCGGGGCACCGGTGCGGCGAGCACGACGGGACGGTGCCTGCGGAGGTGGCGCGCCACCACGAGCACGCGGCTTCCGGCGCGGGCGGGCGCCGGTGCTGCTGCTCGGCGGTGGTGCAGCGCGTGTCGGCCCCCGCGGCGGACGTGTGGTCGGTGGTGCGGCGCTTCGACCAGCCGCAGGCGTACAAGAGCTTCGTGCGCAGCTGCGCGGTGCTGGACGGGGACGGCGGCGTGGGCACGCTCCGGGAGGTGCGCGTGGTGTCGGGCCTCCCGGCCGCGTCGAGCCGGGAGCGGCTGGAGATCCTGGACGAGGAGCGGCACGTGCTGAGCTTCTGCGTGGTGGGCGGCGAGCACCGGCTCCGCAACTACCGGTCCGTGACGACCGTGCACCCGGGGGAGGCGGAGACGGGGACGGTGGTGGTGGAGTCGTACGTGGTGGACGTGCCCCCCGGGAACACCCCCGACGACACCCGCGTCTTCGTGGACACCATCGTCCGGTGCAACCTCCAGTCCCTCGCCCGCACCGCCGAGAAGCTCGCCGGCGCCGGCGCCGGCCGGCAGGCGGCGTGCTCGCAGTGATCGGTCGGTTCATCGTCAGCAGAGCCATCTCCTCGGTCAAACAAACCCAACTCTCCTCTTTCAACTAGGGGCGTTTTGGTAAAAATGTCGTTGGCCGGTTAATTAATCCGTGGCGGTGGGTGTGCGTGCGCGTGGTTTCTCTTTTGTTGTTTGTTATTTTTCTGTGGCGTGAGGGCGAGGGGTCGGTGCGGTTTCACACCTGGCCCCTCGCCGTTGCTCCTTATCGCGAGACACGCCCCCTTTTACTTCTACTAGTAGTACTCCTAGCTAGCTCTAGGCTCTAGCCTTGGTCCGTTGTTCCCCTTTGTTATTTGTCCATGCTAAGATTGACAGGAAAACGAGTACGATACCAATCTCCCTGAAAACAAATCTCTGTACCTGTACGTATAATATTCTGTCTCGCATGTGTGTGTTTGCGTTGTCTTTCTCCGTCGATCGTTCTGCCCGTTCATGACATTTCCAAAGACGACGAGAAGATGGCCATGCCGCATTTTCTGCTACATGTGCATGTGTGAATTGACATGTCAGAAGCAAAGACGGAGTCCATGGACTAATTCGAATAGTGTGAAGCCCCAGGGGTGAGCGTGGAAAACAGGACGTCCACTTGCAGCAGTACTAGTATCAGCCAGCAAAGATCGAGGACTGCGTCGTGCGGCCATGTTGGCGAGGAGGACGGGACGGAACGGAGCGTGACAGCCAAGTTGCGCTTTTAGTTTTGTGCCTCCCCGACTTTCCCGTATTATTTTACTTCCCGTGGGGTAGGGTAGGGAAGGGGGAGGACAGAAGGACGCGCAAGTCTGTTTCCTCGGGTCGGTCCGGGTCCGGCTGGCAAGTGGGCGGCGCAAGTTGCCACACAAAAACGACGCGCCAGCCAAAGATAACGTGAATGAATTATACTACTCCTCGCAAGTGGGCAGGCAGATCCACTTGCATCAACACGCATTCCCCGCCCCCGCTCCCCAACCTCTCTCTCTCGGTTCGGTTCGGTTCGGTTCGGTTCTCTCTCGCTCTAACCTTAATTGAATTTTGGCGTCGTTTTTTCTTTCTAGAAGGGGAGGAGGATAGCTAGCTGCTGATTATTATTGAGCTTGTGGTCAAATTAGGAGCGGGTTGTTGGATGGATGGCTCGTCCTCTGCATGCCCGCGCCCGCGCCCACCTCTGAACAGGTAGATGGTCGCTCCGTCGACCGACCCGTCGCCGTCGACGCGGGCCCACCAGACCCCGGAGGTGGTCGGCAGCGGACCGGGTCCGCCCGTCAGTCGGCGTCACCTACCGACGTACGGTACGGCTGCTACGACCGCGGACCGCCTCACATGCCCGCGCGATTCATCCTTCGCTCCCGCCCACCCGCCCGCCCGCGCGATTCATTCTTCCCGTGATATTTTTACATGTTCTTTCCATGATTATGTTAAACTATATACGTATATAATTGGCGTAGATTATAAAGACGAGACTTGCATGTTCCGAGCATAGACCGTAGAATTCGAACGGCGCTACTGAAACAACACGACGGCATGCGGGCAGGTCAAAGTCATGCATCCATATGATGATCGGTTACAATTTGAGGAATTATAACAAGTTGGGTGGATCGAACATGCAGGACTATGGCCCTGTTATCCGTGTTCTACAAAAGGGCATCTTCACCGGTAAAACCAAACTTGTTCGAGCGGGTTTTAATCGGTCTGCACATACGTGCTGGACATGCGATGTGTCCCAGCGGATGACCAATCCGGACTGACTTATGTTGGACCGATTTATATATGACCCAAATTTGATGTCTAAATGGATCTGTTCGGATAGATACAGACACTGGCATGTCCGGTTTTATAGCAGACTGGCATAGTCACAATCACGCAATGGGTATTTTCTCTCTCTCTCTCTCTCTCTCTCTTCTTTCTTAGGCTGGTATGTCCGATTTTATCCATTGGGTCGCAGTGCTGGGCGCGACTGGCCAGACATACCGGATGACAATCTCAAAGCGCCGGTGACTCGATCCAAACGAACCCTTTGGGTTGCCCATTTTGTCTCCCCGGTGGAGATGCCCTAATCAACTCGGTCCATGTCTATCCACACTGCTTAGGACATCTCCACTAGGAGACCCAACCCGTCTGAATGTGTTCGAATCGGTCCGTGTGGATGCGCGGGATGTGTGCGGCGTTACAGCGGGACGAACCATCCGGACTAACTTAGGCCGGAAGGACTCATTCGTGACCCAAATCTGATGTCTGGTTAGGTAGACACGGACGCTGACTGGCATGTCCGGTTACATAGCAAACTGGTCAAGTTATAGTCACGCAATTATTCTTCTTCTCCCCTCTCTCTTATGCTAGTCTGTCTGATTTTATTTGTTTGAATAATGCTACTTAGCACGGCTGACCGGATAGACCAAGCTACGATCTAATAGCGGTGGTGGCTACCTAAACAGACTAAAACTGATCGTTTTGGCCTGGTGAAGATACACAGACACTGTTGCGGCAATTACACTACTAGTTTCTGCGCAGCCCATGTGATACGATTGGCTGCACCAAGATGAAACAAAGTGAGTACATTAGCTAACTAGAAGCGGGCATTGTCTATTGCTGGTTTGCTACATGTACACGCAACCAACCAAAATGGTCAGAGAAATGACCGAACCTGCTCCAAAATTATACCGTACTACTAGCTAGACATGCATGCACACGTCAGTTCTATCTAGGGTGTGTTTGCAAGGCAAGCATATGCATGGCTGATGATCCGTCGTGTCATCCTGCACCCGCTGCGCTCGAGTAATCAAGTACGTACTGGTTCACACGGTACGTACCCGCCTCTTCCTTCCTTCCATGGCTAGCTGAGCTCATCAGGCTGCATGCACGGAAGCCCTGCAACTTGGGCGCGAGGTTGCTTTGCTCGTCAGTTCGTTTTGACGTTTCAGCAGGGGTCACTTCGCAAGTCCCGAATTAACTGTGGAAAAGAAAATACGGTGTTTCCGATCGACGCTGGGGCACGTGCTGACGTACTGCAAACTCTGACGCGACAAGATAGTACGTACAAAGAAAACTGTGGAGAAGAAGAAAATACGGTACGTAGTTTTGTCGTGGCGGTGGCATGGTGTCATGGGTAAACTGAAGTTTGAAGCCAATAAATGCTAGAGGGATTCAGAGAGGGAAGATGTAGTTGCTTCTACACATAAATAACTAACTTGCAAATCTTTATTCCTTCTCTCTTGGACTACAAATGCTCCTCGAGCTGTTCGCAGAAAGAGAAAAACTAGATGAGCCTTGTGGCCTTGAATCAATCCATCCCCTTCTCAGGAATCCATGTCTCTTCTTATAAGGGGGTGCCCGGGCTCCTCTAGCGCTGACGTGGCAAGCATATTTGAAGAATATGCTTGTCCCAATATAGTAACTCGGCGACCTCCTTTCTGTGTCGCCCTTCTAATGACGGCAAAGTTTCAGAGAACCCCACCTGCACGCCTCGGGCTCCAGGACTGTCACCTCCGTGACCTTCTTCTGCCCTTCTGCTGCTCTGCGCCTTGTCCTTTGTGCTTGGCTCTGTTCAGATTCTTTCTAGTCCGTGGCTAGGGTTTGACTATTGGCACATCCTTATCCTGCAAGCTTCATGTCATTCGGCCATGTCTCGCTTAACTCGTCTTGGTCTTCACCTGCATTTAGGTTATTCGGGCTTACTCGGCCGACTTATCTCGTATGTCGGTCGGGCAGTGTACATCTCCTCCCATAGGTGTCATGATCGTGCTTATCTCGGCAGCGGCCTTTACATGACTCGGCCAATATAGACAGTAACTCGGCATATGACAGGGGAAACTCCTTTTATCTTCCCCTGTCTGACCCTATCCGGGGTCACCTCTCCAACATTAGTCCCCGAAGCTGGTGTGGTCCTTCTCGTAACCTCGGCCGGGTCACATCAGTTTCCCAATATTCATTTCTCCTCATCTCCGAGTTACTTTTTCCTGTTCAAGGTATCCGTGTAGCTTCTTGTGCACGCCTCATCCTACATGTAACACTCATCATTATTTCTCTAGTTTTTTGTTCCTTTACAGTGCCCAATGACAATGCTACGTTGATTATCGTGTCGGCGTCGGCGCGCTGACGCCACAGACCGCATCGGTCGAGGCCTGATCCTCTCCTGCGTCGTATGGTCTTCGGTGTGGCTCCACTCAGTCGTGAGCGGTTCCGTCGCACGCACGATCTACACGGTTAACGCTCGCACGCACGATCCCACTACCGCCAGGTCCGCGCGGTTATAAAGAGAGGGGCACAGGGCTAGAGGGTTCACTTTCCCCCTTCGCTCGCTGTTGCTCCTCTTCCTCCTCGCGCCCGTGCGTCTGCTCGTGCTCCTGCGGCTACGCCATCGTCGAAATCTTCGACTGTGAGGCCACAGCTTCTCTGCTCCGTCGCCCTCGTCCCCGTGCGCTTGCTCCGACGCCATCGCCGGTGAGTTTTTCGGTGGTCCCATTGCCTAGATTTCTCTCTAGACGCATCTGCCGCTTTCTAGAATTCCCGTGGCGGTTCTTTTCCACTCCGC
The DNA here is from genome assembly GCA_030063025.1 of Avena longiglumis. Classification (NCBI taxonomy): domain Eukaryota; kingdom Viridiplantae; phylum Streptophyta; class Magnoliopsida; order Poales; family Poaceae; genus Avena; species Avena longiglumis. The sequence continues at coordinate 91,866,941 of CP125976.1, forward strand.
CGCCGTCCTCGCTTAGAGCCACGACGGGGCCCTGCGCCTCTAAGCCTTGCTCCGCCATTAGTTCTTATTCCGTTGATTCCTTCGGCGACCCTATGTCGAGTTCAGTTAGTGGCGCGCTCGTCGAAGACGACGACGTAGCGTCTGCTCCAGAGCGGGGCTCCTAGCAGGGTTCCTCGGTCACTCGTCGTGAGATTGAGTGGCTAATTAGGACTCGCCGGATTCCTGCCGAGTTAGGTTGTCGCTTACCCGGCAGCGAATCTTCTCCCATACTCAATGATGGCGAGTATGTCGTCTTTATGTCTCACTTTGCTCGTGGGTTTGGTCTTCCCCTTAGAGATTTTTCTAAAGATTTCCTTGATTACTTCGGCCTTCAGCCGCATCATCTTCCGGCTAATTCCATCGCCTCCCTATCCGCTTTTATCTCGACCTCGGAAGGATACTTCGGCCTCTGGGCGTCTGTGCACGTATGGTCCAAATTTTTCCAGATCCGATCCAATGTCGTTCCAGACAAATCCCTTCAGCCCTCTGAGAAATTACTCACCCAATGTGGTGCCGCGTCCATCACACCTCGGTGAAAATACGAGTTTCCTCATGTTGCTGGTCTCGAGTCTTGCAAGAAGTGGCATAGATCGTTTTTCTATGTCAAGAACACTGGGAAGGAAGACAAGATTCGGCTTCCTGCCTTCTCCATTGGCCCCCCTTCCAAGAGGAATTGGACCTACAACCCCGTGAAAGCCATGCTTTGGCCGAGGCCTTGAGATTCTGAAGGAGTTGATCCGCCGGGTTACAGCGAGATCCGATGACCACCTTCGCGTGACCGAATCTGCCCTTTCCAGCGTCGCACGCACAAACTCTGTTATATGAGCGGTCCCCTCGATCCCAACCGAGTCTCATCGGTTGAGCTCGAGGATTATCTTATTTACAAGCGTGTCCGGGCTATCTTCAAGACTGATATGCCGGAAGACTGGACCTGGGGGCTGAAGCCGTTCACCCGCGGGAATCCCCCTCCCGAGGTAAGTTTATGCATTTGTGTTTTGCTTTATAATTGCGTTTGTGACTCCTTTTGCTAATTCCTCTTTGTCTCTTTTCTTGCAGAGATTTGCGTGGCAAAAGATCGAAGATGCCGAGGTTCTGGCCCTCCCGTGGACCGTAGATCGGAACACCCCGGACAGCGGGGAGCCTGACTCGGAGGAGTTTGTTCCCAAGTCAGACCTTGCTCCGGCTCGCGCCCGTGGCAAGACCTCGGCCCACGGGGAGGAAGGTGATTCAGACAAAGTCCAAATTCTTGAGGTAGTCGCCGCAATGTCTATCTCTTATGCATTTCTGGCTTCTACTTCCCCAGCAAATCAGGACGGTCAGGTGCACGACGCCGAGCCTCTCGCCTCCCAACCTCCTGCTACCTCAAGGAAGCGTGCCGATCCAGCAGGTGTCTCTAAAGCCGCTCCCAGGAAGCGAACAAAGAAGTCAGCCCAGCACCTTCCGAAGCGTAAAACTATGCCCGGAGTTACTGGGTGAGTTCATTTTCATTTGTATTTCTTGTTTCTCTTTTTCTGTCTTTTGATTTGACTTTCTGTGCTTTTGCAGCGCTCCTGTTTCTATTAAGCCCAGTGGTCCAAGTATGACGAGTCATATAACTCGGTTGCCTTCTCCTCCGCCTCCTGAAGATACCAGAGTTCCTAGTCCTGCTCGCGTTGACTCTCCTCCTACTCCGACTCAGACATCACCCCGGCAAGATGCGCCCGTGGTTCCCATTGTTGATGCCGATATAACTCGGCCAGTAGATCCTCCTACCGAACCTGTTGTGAACCCCGGAGTTTCCCCCGATATTCCTTTGACCCCCACAATTCCAACCGCAACTCCAACTTCAGCCGAGGATACCACCATCTCGGCGCCCTTGGAAACCATAATTTCTCCGGCCCCCAAAGATGCCACTCCAAGTGCCAAGGTTGCGTCCCCTGCCGACATATCTTCTAAGGCTAAGAAGGTTGTTGTTATCAGATCCTCATCATCTCAGAAGGGGCTGGCTAGCTCCTCTCAACCCAATATTGCTGATACGTTCCGCAAGGGGTTTCCTCTGCTAAGACCGTTGTCACCCCGACCGCTGATACTCAGCTTACTCTCCACAAGAGTCTCGCGGCGGCGGTGGTTACACAACGCGTCCGAGGTAAAGTCTTGACTCGTACTGAGAGTGGGAACAGCCTCGGCTCCTTAGTTGAGTATGCCAATAATTGGAATGCTGCTGATCAGCTTGAGGGCAATCCGAGCAATCAGCCATTTCAACTCTCCGACATCACCAGTCGCTTGCATATGGCTGCCAAGATCGTGCTTGACAGCGATAAGATGAATGAGGTAATTGCTTTTGTTGACATTTGGTTAGTTATTTGAATGATAGTATATATACTCTAGTCCCCGAAGCTTGCAACCGAATAACTTGTTATTCGTTTGGAAGCTTTGTTAGGCTTTGCTTGATTCGGATCTGTCTTAGTGTTCGAATATCCAGCCACCTAGATCCGAGTTAAGCTTTGCTTGATTCGGATTTGTCTTAGCTTTGTATATATAGCCACTTAGATCCGAGTCAAGCTTCGCTTGATTCAGATTTGTCTTAGCTTTGAATATATAGCCACTTAGATCTGAGTTAAGCTTTGCTTGATTCGGATTTGTCTTAGCTTTGAATATATAGCCACTTAGATCCGAGTCAAGCTTCGCTTGATTCGGATTTGTCTTAGCTTTGAATATATAGCCACTTAGATCCGAGTCAAGCTTCGCTTGATTTGGATTTGTATTAGCTTTGAATATATGACTGTGTAAGTCATTTTGCCACTCAGGTTGCCCACGATCGTCGGACAGCCGAATTCCAAAGGCTGCTTTTTTCGCACAACAAATTGCAAGTGAAGTATGAGAAAGTTCTTCCCGTGGTGAAGAAAGCTGGTAACTTAACAAATATTTGTATTGTCCCTTAAGTTTTTAGTATTTTCGACTTGAGGCGCTAACCCATTTTTGCTGGTAAACAGGTAATATCAATAATCTTAATATCCGTCTTGACAAGAAAGTCAAAGCTCTGGAAGGTTAGTTGTCCTTTCTCTTTATTGATTTTCGTTCGAGACTTATTCTGAGTTTCTTATAACCTGCTGGCTTTGGTATAGCCGAGTTACAAACTCTTGCAGCGTCGCATCAAGAATGCATACCCATGCCTGATATGATGCTGCATTTTTTAGAGCAAGCCGCCACTCATTCGACGCAATTGAAAGAGAAAGATGACGAGATAACCCGGTTGCGCGCCGAGGTGGAGTCCCTCAAGCTTTCTCAGAAATCCGAGTTAGAGAAAGTTGACCAGGAGTTCTCCAAAGAAAAGAACCGGCTAAGTCTGCAACTGCAGAAGGATAAAGAACTCCTTGAGGCTGCCGAACTTAAGAATCGGACGATGAGCGAGGAAACCACTCGCTTTGAGAAGACTAAGGTTGATTGGACTCAGGATCTCCAGAAAATGTTGATCTATATTCATCATAAGTTTCTGACCGCGGTCGAGTTGTCTTCTTCTCTTTCTTACTTTTAATTGATATACTTTTATTTTGCGTAGATCATTTTCTAGAAGCTAGGCCCATGAGCTCTAGAGCGGTGATTAATGCTCGCCAGCGCCGAGGTGTCCCCGCAGATTCGAGTCCAGAGTATTCAATGGAAGAATTCTTGGTTGCCGTTGGCGCTGCTATTGGGCCAATGAAAATTATGGGCCGGGATTTGGTGCAAGCAGCCATTCGAGCCTACCATGTTCTCTGGCCGAATACTTCTGGAACTCCTGATATTGACGAGATCAGGATACTTGTCGAAAGGTTAATGGCATCCCGCACTCGCTAAATCTACGGAGGAATCACCGGAAGGGCTGGTGCTGATATGGCACTCACAGTTATTATGTCTTGGTATGAGGATATTTCGCTCGACACCTTGATAAACTTGCGCACCGGCTCCCGTTGGGTTGAGGATCTAGAATTCGTCGCTCGCCGCAAAGCTCGTGCCTTCCAGCTTGTTGAGTATGCTGATGAGCATAACTGGATTGAAGGGCCGAGTTTTCTTCCCAACCCAGCGGATGACGTCGAAGTCGAAGATGCCTCTGATAATAGTTCGGCCGACTAGGACGAGGGTGAGGGCGACTCGGACACTTCTGGTGATATCAGCACAAGCTCGGATGGGGACGGCGACGCACGATCATCTTCCAAAGGGACTGGGCATTCTCAAGATCAAGCTAATGTTTCTCGGAGAACAGACTTCCCGGGTTACTATTGCTTCAAAGGAAGGCGGTAACTTCGGCCGAGGCGCCGTCTACCTGAGCGCCCAAGACTGATCACAACACGCCTCTTAGGTTCAAAAAACTTCTTAAATTATTTCTAGTCCCCGGTATGCCGGGCGTATGATTTGTGTGAAACAATTATCCGACTTTTTGTGTGGTACGAACCCTTTTTGCCTTTTGCCGCTGAGACATGGGTGATGGTGATCCTTATTAGTTTGTCTAAACAGATCTTGTTGCTTTATATCTTTGTTTTGGCAACCTTCAATCTCATAGGTTCGGATCATATGTTTTCATGTGGTTGCTCTGAGTTCGGCACTTATATTGCCTAGCCTTTATAAATTTGACGGCCTGGCCATTGTGTTCTTGACCCCTATCCAAGATATCAAGCTTGAAGCCCATACCTGGCAACACCTGAGTCATTGCTCAAGGCGCCGGTGTTTGATGCATGACCCTAGATGAGGGATAATACGGCGCAGTCTACGAGTCCATGCCCGAGGCCTTGAAACTTAACATGTAATTCGTGAGTAAGAGATAACATGGCACAGTCCCCGAGTCCTTGCTCGAGGCGTCGAGGTTCAATGCGTGACTTAGAATAAGAAACATTCACGGGGCAGTCCCCGAGTCACTGCTCGAGGCGCCAAAGTTCAATATATAACTCAGAAATAAGAATATTATAAGGCAGTACCCGAGTCACTTGCTCCAAGGTACCGAGGTTTAATACATAACTCAAAATAATAAATAACATAGTGCAGTCCCCGAGCCACTGCTCGAGGTGCCGAGGTTTAATACATGACTAAGATAAGAAATAACATAGGACAGTCCCCGAGTCACTGCTCGAGGTGCCGAGGTTTAATACATGACTGAGATAAGAAATAACATAGGGCAGTCCCCGAGTCACTGCTCGAGGTGCCGAGGTGTAATACATAGTTGATATTTCGACTTGAAGCGTCATATTACAACGTAGCATAGACGGCTCCTACGAGTAAAAAGGGCGAAGTAAAGCTATGTTCCATGGTCTTTTCGATTCTTCGCCGGCTTTGTTTGCCATGTTCTTTTCTGGTGATTGAGCATCGATTAGGTAATATGCATCATTGTGTAATGCTTTACTCACGATGAATGGCCCCTCCCATGAGGGTGATAGCTTGTGCATGCCGGATGTGCGTTGCACTAGTCGAAGAACCAAATCACCTTCTTTAAACACTCTTGGATTGACTTTCTTGCTGTGATATCATCGTAGGTCTTGCTGATAAATAGCTGACCTTGATAGTTCCAACTCCCTGGCCTCTTCTAGCAAATCGACATCATCTTGCCGAGCTACCTCATTTACCTCAGCGGTTGTATACTGGGTTACTCTTGGCGAATCATGTATTATGTCGGATGGAAGCACGGCTTCTGCCCCATATACCAGAAAAAATGGGGTATACCCTGTTGACCTGTTTGGGGTAGTTCTGAGGCTCCATAGTACTGCTGGTAGTTCCTCGATCCAGCATCCTGCCGACCTTTGCAGAGGTTCGACGAGTCGGGGTTTTATTCCGGACAATATTAGTCCATTAGATCTTTCTACTTGCCCATTTGATGTCGGGTGAGCCACCGAGGCGACATCTAGTCTGATGTGTTTTTCTTGGTAGAATCTAGCAAAAGCCCCTTCGGCAAAGTTTGTGCCATTGTCTGTAATAACACTATGTGGATAACCATATCTTAAGATAATATCTTTGAGGAATTTTACTGTTGTTGGCCCATCACATTTTTTTATTGGTTTTACTTCAATCCACTTTGTGAACTTATCCACCATGACTAAAATGTAAGTCATTCCGCCCCGGGCTGGCTTAAAGGGTCCCACCATATCCAAGCACCATACAGAAAATGGCCAAGTAATTGGTATCGTCTTCAACTCGGATGATGGCATGTGTATCTTGCTAGCGTATCTCTGGCAACCATTAAATTTTTCTACCAACTCTTTGGCTTCCTTCAACACCGTCGGCCAATAAAATCCATGCCTGAATGCTTTGGCCACTAAAGCTCTGGACGAAGCGTGATGCCCGCATTCTCCCTGATGTATATCTAGGAGGATTTCCCGGCCTTCTGCTGAGTCAACACATCTATGTAGTACGCTTGTGACGCTTCTTTTATACAGTTCATTGTTTATGATTGTATAAGCTTTTGCTCTTCTTACTGTCTGTCTAGCCTGTACCTCATTGCTCGGCAAAATTGCATCCTTAAGGAAGGAAAATATGGGTTGCGCCCATGTCGGCATGATTGTCTCTGGGATAATTTCACTATCTATCTCCATATTTTCCGCCGACATAACAACCTCGGATTTTTCCATATCCATTCGTACGATGGCCGGGTTTACTTTCGGAAATTCCGGGTTACATTCTTTGTCAATTTCCATTGTCATACTATCCTCTCTTGATTCTGCCGAGATATAAATGGACTCGGACTCTGGTGATGGTGCTATTGATGGTTTTCTCAGGTGCTCTAGGGCGATACCCGGGGGAATTGATTGCCTAGTTGATCCGAGTTTTGACAGCGTGTCTGCAGCATCATTTTCTGCCCAAGGTATATGATGAAATTCACATCCATCGAAATATCCGCTGATTTTTTGCACATGGAATCTATACAGGGCCATATTCGCATCTAGCGCATCCCAATTTACTGATACTTGCTGTAATACTAGATCCGAATCCCCGTAACATAGGATCCGACGTATGTCAATCTCTTTTGCCACCTTGAACCCATGGATGAGTGCTTCGTACTCGGCTACATTATTTAACGCGGCAAAATGTATTTGCAACACATATTTCAGGTGATCTCTTTTTGGCGAGGTTAACACTATCCCTGCCCCCAAGCCATTCCTGAGCTTGGAACCGTCAAAGTGCATTATCCAATAATTCGGATCTAGTAATGGCGGCTCATATTGTACCTCGGCCCAATCCACCAATAAGTCTGCCACTGCCAGAGATTTGATTGCATCTCGCCTATAGAATTGTGGGGCATAAGGTGATAACTCGATTGCCCATTTTGCTATTTGGCCACTGGCATCTTTATTGCTCAATATCTCGTCTATGGGATGAAAGGATCGTATGGGCACCTAGAGGGGGGGGTGAATAGGTGCTACTTCAAATTTTACTCTTTTTCAAATTAGGGTTTGAGAAGAAAGGTAAATTCTCTAGAATATGAAACTATGGTTAATTTACCTATATGTCAATCAAGCACAAACTAACACAACACTAAGCAAGAACAAGTAAGTAAAGTGCGGTAAACGATAGAAGTAACCAAGGGAGTGGACGCAGAGACACAAGGATTTGTTTCCCGTAGTTCCTTCCTTTTGATGGGAAGTACGTCTACGTTTGGAGAGGGGGTGGTTTCAAACCACCAACGCCACGAGAGGCCTCCCTTGTTCTCCGATGAACCTCACCCCAACGGGCTCGATTCACCTTCCACTATATCGGTAACCTTCGAGGTAGAAGCCGACACCTTTACAACAAGTTCGGGGCACACATCCATAACTGAATTGGAGGCTCCCAAATACAAGCAAGTTGTCAAGACAAATCAAAGACAAACTTGTAAGAACCAAATCAAAGTTAGGGTTTCCAAAGAAACACTAGAGCTTGGGGGCCCTCAAGTGAATGAGGGGGAAATGAAGATTTCTCTTGGTGAAGATGTAAATCAAGGCCTCCTCCTTCGATTATCCAAAGATCAATGACTTTGGTTGGTTGGATGAAGAGATCTTGTGGATTTGGTGGCTCTAATGGGGTTGGTGTTCTTGAGCAGCTCGAGCAGCTGGAGGAAGAAGATAAGGGTCCCTTTTTATAGGCAGCCCCCTCCACGAACCGTTTTCTGACCGTTGTAGAAAAGTCAGACCGGAGACTCCGGTCTACACCGGAGACTCCGGCCAATCTCCGGACCAGCCTCCGGACAACCCTTCTTGTTGGAATTATGCCCTAGAGGCAATAATAAAGATGTTATTATTATAATTCTTGTTCATGATAATGTTTATATTCCATGCTAGAATTGTATTAAGCGGAAACTTTAATACTTGTGTGGTTTGTGAACAACACCGTGTCTCTAGTATGCCTCTATGGAATAGCTCATTGATTAATGATGGTTAAGGTTTCCTAACCATAGACATGAGTTGTCGATTAATAATGAGATCATGTCATTGGGAGAATGATATGATGGACAGACCCAAACTAAGCAGAGCAATTAGATCTTGTCATCGTGTTCGTCTTTGCGAAGCTTTTCTTATGTCAAATATTGTATTCCTTAGACCATGAGATAATACAACTCCCTGGTATCGGAAGAAAGCTTTGAGGTCATCAAACATCATCCTATGAGAGGGTGATCATAAAGGTGTCTCTCAGGTGATCGGAAAGTACCTGTTGGGTTGTATGTATCGAGATGGGATTTGTCCCTCCCAAGTCGGAGAGATATACTTCGGGCCCACTCGGTAATCGATATCAACACGCTTGCAAGCATGTGGTTAAGGAGTTAATCACAAAGTGATATCGGATTACGAACGAGTAAAGTACTTGTTGTGAGCGAGATTGAACTAGGTATGACTGATGCAAACGATCAAATCTCGGGCAAGTAAAATATCGCGAGACGAAGGGAATATATATATGGGATTGATTGAATCCTGGCATCATGGTTCATCCGATATGATTATCGATGAATGTGTGGGAGTCAATATGGGTTTCCATACCCCGTTGTTGATTATTGATAGAAGATCATGTCTGCATATTCTCGAACCCGAAGGGTCACACACTTAACGTGTCTCGACGCTAGGATAGATTGGATAATTGGTTTATGAGTTTTTGTTCGGAGTTTCAGATATGATCCGGGACATCACGAGAGGTTCCGGAATGGTTCGGAGAATAAGATTCATATAAGGCAATGCAGTTTTTGGAGTTCGGAATTGTTTCAGGTTAATCGGTATTGTACCGGAAGCTTCTAGAACCTTCCGGAAGGGGACCAACGTGGCCCCACCTACCGGGAGGGGGCATGGGCCTATGAGGGAGTGCCCTGGCCGCATTGGGCCAGGGGCACAAGGCCCCATAGGTCCCAGCCGTCCAAACCAAAGGGAAACCCTAGGGGAGCTTCTAGAAGGGGGGAAACTTGCCCCCACTCCTCCCTCCTTTGGCCGCCGGCCTAGGGATTGGGGGAGGGGATAGGGCTGGCGCCCACCCCTCTATATATAGAGGGCTGGGGCGCACCACCACCCCCCCCCCCACACACACACACACCTTGTCGTGGTATTGCACGGCAGATGCTACTGGGGGTAGCTTACGTAGAGGGAGCAAGGCGACGTAGGAGAATCCGGGAGCGAGATTGGCACACGATGTACCCAGGTTCACGTCCCCTCGGTGGAGGATCGCTACGTCCTGCTATCAATCCAGTATATGATCATAGATTGGTTTACAATGGAGTCGGAGGCGTGGGGAGACTAGATCTAATATGACGTACCCCTTGGGGGTGCCCCTGGTGGCTTTATATATGCAGTCACCTAGGGTTTACAAGTGTTTGGTGGGCTTTGTATTGAACTCGCCGTCTTGGGCCTCCAGTCGGAGCCACTCGTCTAGGTCGGCATCGCCCGATCGCCAGTATTAGTCGACCCGCTGGGCTTGGCTTTAGTCGGCTCGATCCGGTGGCGAATCCGCTTGTGGGTATACCCGATTGGTATTCCCCATCGGTAGTCCCCGGCGTTGTCGATTCGGCGTGGGCTTGAGGCGGCGGAGAGTCTTGACGATGGGTCGTGGCGAATCGGACGAGCTCTGAATAAAGAAAAGCGTGAAGCGGGAGCGGGGCGTGAGCGATCGGTAATGGCCGATTGGCGAAAGACCGAGTTTTGAAGCCGCCAATGCGCGATTCTCGAACATGGAGCATGCCGAGTCCCCAAACGCGGCGAGGGCAAGGTCGGTGACGAGTGTCGAGTTCCCAAAGCGCGGCGAGGTCGGCGGCCGGCAAACCGAGTCCCCGAGCGCGGCGAGGGGCGAGGTCGAGTGACCGGCAAGCGTCGAGACCCCAAGCACGGAGAGCGACTAGGTCGAGCAACCGGCGAGCATCGAGAACGAAACCGGACGGGCGCGGGTCCCGAAGCGGAGCGGCGAGTGGCAAGGTCGAGCGACCGGCGAGTCCTCGACGTGGAGCTCTGCCGTCATGGCGTGTGGCGTCTGTGATGGCGAAGTCGCGATGACGAGTCGCCGAGAGTGTCGAGTACGCGAGGGCGAGACCCATGGCGAAGTCCGCGATACGAGTCCGGCGTGTGGCGTCGCGAGGGTAGTCGAGGAGAGCGTTGAGCACGGGCGAATCCACAAGTCGACGGCGTGTTGAGTACTGTGGCGAATCCACGGCGAAGTCGACGAGCGCGTTGAGCCTGTGAGGGCGTGTCCGCGGCGAGTCCCGGCGTGTTAGTACGCGAGGCGAATCACGGCGGTCGACGAGCGTTGAGCACGCGAGGTGCACGATTGCGGAAGTCGGCGAGGGCGAGCCGATGGTGGAACCACATACACACTGCATGCCTAGGGGTAGTCCCCGAGGCTCGAGTTGGCTTGTAGAGGCGACTTGAGGCTCTTTAGAGATGCGTATTTTGAAAATATTAGTGGTTGCTGCTGAGCGCGGCGAGTGGTGAGGTCGGGCGACCGTAGAGCATTGAGGACGAGCAACCGACGGGCGCCGAGTCCCCGAGCACGGAGAGCGGCGAGGTCGATCAACCGGCAAGTGCCGCTGTCTGTAGCGCGCCGAGTCCCCGAGCGCTGCCGAAGTCTGTGACGGGTCCTCGGCGGAAGTCTCCGGCCTTGAGAGCAACGAGGCCGAGCGACCGATGGGCGCCGAGTCCCCGAGCACGGAGAGCGGCTAGGTCGAACGACCGGCGAGTGCCGCTGTCTGTAGCGCGCCGAGTCCCCGAAGCCGAGTACGCTGTGGCGGGGTCGAGCACCGTGAGTCCGCTCATGTAGCGCCCGAGTCCCAGCGTCGATCTGTGAGCGAGTCCGCGGGCGAGTCCCGGCGTGTTGAGTCTGTGAGGATAGTCCGTGGTGACGAATCGAAGAGGGAGAGCCGCGGTCGTGCAACCACGCGTACATGCAGCATGCCTAGGAGTAGTCCCCGAGGCTCGAGTTGGCTTGTAGAGGCGACTCGAGGCTCATATTTTGTAAATAGTAGTGGTTGTTGCCGAGCGTGGCAAGTACACGATGATTGCGAGTCCGTGAGGGGAGAGTCCCTGAGTGTGGCGAGTCCGCGATGATTGCGAGTCCGCGAGGGGAGAGTCCCCGAGTGTGGCGAGTCCGCGATGATTGCGAGTCCGCGAGGGGAGAATCCACGAGTGTGGCGAGTCCGCGATGATTGCGAGTCCGCGAGGAGAGAGTCCCCGAATGTGGCGAGTCCGCGATGATTGCGAGTCCGCGAGGGGAGAGTCCCCGAGTGTGGCGAGTCCGCTGGCGATGATGCGAGTCCGCGAGGGGAGAGTCCCCGAGCGCGGCGAGTCCGCGATGATTGCGAGTCCGCGATGATGTTGATTGCGCTGTTTTGTTAGCGAGTCTCTCGTCTTGGACCGGGGGGCCAGTCGCATGGCGACTCCAATAGAAAGCTCTCGACTTGGAGTTCTTCCTGGACGATCCGAGGCTCGGTTATGCAGTCCTCGTCCGCAGATTTCTGGCCGTGTGAGTCGCGCTGTCTAAGGTTGAGGAGGACATGGTGCTGTTTGTGTAGCACTGCCATTTGTCTTGGCCCGAAGGCCCGAGCAAGGCGACTCAATGATGGCTCTCGGTTAGCGTTTTTGTGGACGATCCGAGGCTCGGTTTACAGTCCTCGTCCGCACTACTTTATTGCGAGTCGCTCTTTCAAAGGTTGACAAAGGCGAATAGATTTTTCCCGGGGGGAAGAGACACCCAGTGGTGAGTCCATGCAGCGTGGCATGCGACCCTCTCTGGCGACTCGGACGATAAAGGTCCCTTAGTAGGCACGGCGTACGCATTCGACGTAGCGGATGGGGTCGTACGGTAGACGTATGGTCGCGCTATGGCGAAGTCGACGCGGCGGACACGGGGTCGGCGCGGCGGACGGAGGTCGCGCTATGGCGAAGTCGACGCGGCGGACACGGGGTCGACGCGGCGGACGGAGGTCGCGCTATGGCGAAGTCGACGCGGCGGACACGGGGTCGACGCGGCGGACGGAGGTCGCGCTATGGCGAAGTCGATGCGGCGGACACGGGGTCGACGTGGCGGACGGAGGTCGCGCTATGGCGAAGTCGACGCGGCGGACACGGGGTCGACGCGGCGGACACGGGGGTCGCGCTATGGCGATGTCGTCGCGGCGGACACGGGGTCGACGCGGCGGACGAAGGTCGCGCTATGGCGAAGTCGAAGCGCCAGAGCCACGAGGGAGAGGTCGCAACAGCGATCCCGTGGCTGGCGAGTAGTGGTAGCGAGCTCGATCGGACCATTGGTCGGACGAAGTCGCGTGGCAGAGCTGCTTTGGTGGAGACGTGCGACGGCGGATGAGTCCCCAAGCGTGGAGAGGTCCGCGATGGCAGACTCCGACAAGTCCCCGAACGTGGTGGTTAACCAGGTTTTGGAGATAGGCGAATCGAATCGAGAGCTCGGCGGGCAGGCAGGCGATTGAAACTGAACAAAGATGGTTGCCAGATCGCCTCGTCCCCATGGATTTATTTTCCCGTCGTATGCACATGAGAGACCATGTATAAAAATTAGTCTAGTCTTAATAAAATAATAAATCAAAGGAATAATTAGTGAAAATACTTAGATTGAATAAAAGAAATATACCTGGACATCACCATATGTGTTTTTGTTTTCTGATGTGTATATGGCATTGACTCGTGCCCTTGCTTGCTGACATGTTGATGTGTTTATAACTCGTCGGTTTAGATATTTTTTGACGAGGCGCGATCAGATCATACGGCGGCGGAAGCTCGTACATGAGGAGTACTTGTGTAATTGTGACCTAAGAGGTCCCGTCCGGCATACGGAGACGTGCTCCGATATGGTTTCATGCGCATAAAAGATTCGATTCTCCAAACGATTGTACATGGCAATAGCACGCATGCAAGGTATCAGGTTTAAATAAAATAATCAAAGAGAGAAGTGATCAATGAGAAAGATAAATAAAGGATGGAAGAGCTTTCACCGCTTTATCGCTGCTAGGGACCATCAGGTTAATCTCCTTAGCGTGGCGTTAGATGTCTTTGTTAATTGCATGGCACCACAAATCGATCTGCTGATTCGATCTGGTATTCTTGGTGGCGAGTCGGCCGCGCGTGGCTCGCGGTGCAGAGACAATACGTCGTTGCAGATTTGTTGATGAAGAACTTGAGGATCCCGCCCGGATTATCACCCTCCAAGCATCGCTAGCCCCACGGTGGGCGCCAACTGTCGTGGTATTGCACGGCAGATGCTACTGGGGGTAGCTTACGTAGAGGGAGCAAGGCGACGTAGGAGAATCCGGGAGCGAGATTGGCACACGATGTACCCAGGTTCACGTCCCCTCGGTGGAGTATCGCCACGCCCGCTATCAATCCAAAGATATGATCATAGATTGGTTTACAATGGAGTCGCCGGAGGCGGTGGGGGAGACTAGATCTAATATGACGTACCCCTTGGGGGTGCCCCTGGTGGCTTTATATATGCAGTCACCTAGGGTTTACAAGTGTTTGGTGGGCTTTGTATTGAACTCGCCGTCTTGGGCCTCCAGTCGGAGCCACTGCTCAGGTCCAAGATGCGCCCGACAAGTAGTCGACCCGCTCTGGGCTTGGCTTTAGTCGGCTCGATCCAGCTGGCGAATCCGCTTCGTGGGTATACCCCGATTGGTATTCCCCCATCACACCTCCTCCTCAACCCTAGCCGCCCTGCTGCCCTCGTCTCTCTCTCCCTCCCTCCCGACTGCGTGTAGGCGAAGCCCTGCTGCAGAAACTCTCCACCACTTGCACCGCGCCGTCGCGTTGTAGATCCAATCCGTCTCTTCACCATACTTGCTGGACCGAGGAAGGAGGATATGTCGAGGTGCCGCACGTGTGCATCTCTCGGAGGCATCGCCACTTGCGATGTTAGATCGGAGCGGATCACGAGGAGGAGAAGCGAGTACGACTACATCACCCACGTTCCGATTTAACGCTCATTGCGCGAATCTTCAAGGGTATGAAGATCTCATCTAATCTCTCTCGTTGTTTGCATCTCCTAGATTAGATCTTGCCTTTCCCGTTCGCATCCGTAGAAAAAGTTTGATTTACTATGCTGCGAAACCCTTCACTTCTGACTGACCCAGTCCAATTCTTCACCAGCAACACCGGAGACTCCGGCCTTCCAACACCAGAGATTCCGGAATGACCAAAGTCCGGAGACTCCGGAGTAACCTCTGGTGCAGCCTCCGGACCCCTAGTAAGAATGTCCCAACCAGGTCCTGGGAGGCACCACCGGAGCCAGAACCGGAAACTCCGGACCACACCGGAGACTCCGGTCTTGGCAGACCGGAGACTCCGGTCTGGAGTTTCCAGAACAGTGGCAAATGAATGTGGTCTTTTCCCAAGGGTGTGTGTGATGTTTATATATGATAAAACCAACCTGTGGACAATAACAAACTGTAAAATGATCTACTTTTTGTTAACGAACACCAAAAGTGATTATGACAATAAATGTCCTTTCAATCTCCCCCTTTTTGGTGTTCGATGACAACAAGTGCATTGCATGGAATATCATATAAATGTGGCTCCCCCTCACTATGTGCAGCAAGATAATGAAGTAAATCATGTAAGGAAGATGATATCACCAATAGCACACATAGATCTCACATGAGTTACAATAGGTGTTGCACACAAGCACATAGTCATAGACACACATAAGAACAGCAGATAACACACTTAAAGTTCAAGTTCGAATATCCAAATAAAAGGAAAATAAAGGCAGATAGTCGCAAATCCCAACCAAATCCCATGCAAAGCGATGAGAATGTCTTCTCCCCCTTTGGCATCGAAACACCGAAAAAGGGAAAAGACCTAAACTAGCGCCCCAATAACTCAGTAGTCATCGTCATCCTCGTCATCCTCGGCATACTCATCCTCATCCTGGTCATCCTCATCCTGGTCACCCTCATCCTGGTCATAGTCATCATCATCATCCTCAGGGACAGCAGGCCCTTTGCCGTGAGGGCGAGAAGAGGACGTACCCTGGTATCCAAACCCTGAGGTGAAGCAAACGTCTTCCAGTCCACCAGACTATCCTGTTGGGCATTCCATGCCCCAATTGAGAGAGTGTGATCAGACTCTATGGACTGCTGAGCCCCATGCTCATCATTGTATTCATCTTCACCTTCCTCAGTATCAGCAGCACCCTGGTCCTTGATCTCTTTGAGAAGATTCTCAATGCGGGTTTGCTTTGGTAGGATGCATGCTGCTGCTTGCGAATGTCAACGTTCATTCAACAAAGGGTCCTCTCCCAAAAGCTGGCCTTCTTGACCCTCTCATGCACATAGTCTCGAGTCATGGTAGGCATAGGGGCATTCTTCCTCCGAACTCTAGGTGGAGAGGGAGCCCTCTCCGTCTCAATCTCCTCATCATCATCATTCCCATAGCGACGCCTTGGAGCAGGCCCCATGTGCCCCTTCTGCTGCAGAGAGACCAGAGTGTGCACAGTGAGGTGTGGTGGTATGCCATGTGGAGAATCATGCGCCTGGGAGTTGATGAGCCTCATAACCAAGGGTGCATATGGAGGATATTTCTTGTAAAGAATGGCATGAAACATCTCCTCGAAAATGAAGTCCATCACATCAATGGGTGCAGCATCAGCCTCTGGTCCAGCATTGAAGGTCCGGTGAGTATGGTACAGGAGGTTGACAAGCCCACCCCTGATAGCATCATCATTTCCAGCACTTGGAGCAATAGTGTGACGGAAAATCCTCAGCATAAGGTTGTAGAGGGTCTTGAGTCCCTTGGAGCCCCCCACAACACCACCATCATACAGAGGTGCCAGCTTCAACTTGTTCTCACCCAAAGCTGCTTGCTCACCCAAAGCTGTGAGTAGATACTCCATGAAAGGTCTCAAAGATGACATTGGCAAAGTCATGAAAGGTTGTGCAGCGAGTAGTGCCAGTCATCCACACCATGGTCCTGTCAAGATCAGACCCAAACACCACTGTGGCATAAAACTGTTGAACAAGGTGCACACTGTAGTCTTCGCGCAGCTCCATCAAGTTGTAGAGACCCAGCTTCTCACAGATCCACAGGGAATCATTGAAATAAGGGCTCTGGCTCATTTGCTCAATATTCATGAACTTCTGAGGGCAAACAGGTGATTTGGTGAGTACACCATACACATCCTTCATGAACACACCCTGTTCTTTCCTCCAGAAACGAGGGTCATCACTGGTACGAGGCAGTGCATAGAAATCTGTCTTCCTCAGCTCACGGTACTCCTCTTTAGACATCTTGGCTAGGGACTGGAGGTTGTCATACTTGGCTCTCTTTGCACGTTCCTCCCGTTCAGCCCTCTCCTGATCCCTCTTCATGTAAGCTGTATCACGTGCCCGTTGTTTCCGGTTGGACTGAGGCACGATAAACTGACCCTGGGCTTCATCATAGCGAGGATTGCCCCTTTGGGACTTGGCCTTGGTACGGCGAGGACGACTAGAACCATCACCTGTGAACAGCAGTGAGGGAGATAGCATGGAGATGAGTATATATGTCCCAAAGATACAATACAAGAACTTTGATGCATTTATGGACTACTTTGATTCACCCAACACCGGAGTCTCCGCACCTTATACCGGAGTCTCCGGCCTGGACCGGAGTCTCCGGACCTCAGTCCGGAATCTACGGTCAGGAGGCTCGGGTATGTGATGGGGAGATGCTGGTGAGGGTGAACCTAGTAGATCGGGCAATGCAACAAGGCTAAAGTACTAGAGTGCATGCAAACAAGTGATTCCAATGGACAAATCAGCAACAATCCTCAAAAACACATCTAGGGATGAACCCTAGGAGAAAAAGGAGAGGAGAGGTACCAGATATGTCCATGGGATCAATTCCTCCGGTGGGAGTGACCCAATGGAGGAGAGGGGAAGGTTGGCCGGCTGCATGGCGGATCCCGGGGGCTTCTTGACCTCCGGGGAGGATTTTTGGAGGAGGAGGCGACGGGTTTGGAGGTAGGGGACAGGGTGAAGAATGAGGAACTGCTGTTCCAGTTCACCCCGTGCCCCCTTCTTTAAGTGACAGAAAGCGTCCAGACCGGAGACTCCGGTGTTTGTACACCGGAGACTCCGGTCCTCCTCGACCAAAAGTTCTAGGAAAGGTGTTTGGGGACATATATGAGAGATAGATGGTTTTTAAGATAAGGAAAGGGCTTGGGTTGAGACATCAAACTGTGAAGAACCAACAAGAGCCATAGGGATTCAAAAAAATGTTCAGAAAAGCTTCAAGAGACTAGAATCAAGCAAATGACAAACATGAGTAAATGCCAACCTCTCAAATGAGAGAGGGCGGTGGCCTAGGCCACCCTATTTGAGTATACTTGGCTTGGCACCACGAAGATATATCTTGGGTCCATTACCAAAACTCATCATTAAGCTCACATATCACTAAATGATATTAAGAGGAATGATTTTGATTGCTTTGGGCATAATGGGGGGAGGGATGGTCCAATTAATTAGGACCGCACTCCCCCTATATCCATGCCTACACCTAGACCAATTATGAGATGAAACATAGGTGAGAGTGCAATAATATCAAGTCAAGCTCCTTGAATCTAAGATATTTAGTTCATTCCTCAAGTAGCAAAACCTTGCTTCATCAAGTGGGTTCGTGAAGATATCGGCAAGTTGATCTTTGGTTGATACATATGATAGATCAATATCACCTCGAGCAACATGATCTCTAATGAAGTGATGGAGAATATCAATATGCTTTGTCCTTGTGTGATCCACCGGGTTGTGGGCAATCTTGATGGCACTTTCATTGTCACATAGAAGAGGCACTTTGTCACAATGGACACCGTATTCCTTTAAAGTTTGCCTCATCCATAGCAATTGAGTGCAAGCACTAGCAGCTGCCACATACTCGGCTTCGGCGGTGGAGAGAGATATACAATTTTGCTTCTTGGAAGACCAACATACCAAGGACCTACCAAGGAATTGGCAAGCCCCCGATGTTGATTTTTGATCATCCTTGTCACCCTCCCAATCCGAATCCGTGTATCCACAACGAGCAAATGTTGATCCTTGAGGATACCAAAGACCATAAAATGGGGTATGAACCAAATATCGAAAGATTATCTTGACCGCAATTAAATGGCTTTATTTAGGAGCCGCTTGATATCTTGCACACACACCTACAATCAACACAATATCGGGTCTATATGCACAAAGATAAAGCAAAGAACCAATCATAGACCGGTATACCTTTTGATCCACATCTTTACCATTTGTATTTTGTTCAAGATGAGTGTTTGTATCCATGGGGGTAGGAGCTCCATTTAAATCTTGCATTTTGAATCTCTTGAGCATATCTTGAGTATACTTGGCTTGATTGAAGAATGTCCCTCCTCTAACTTGCTTGATCTCAAAACCAAGAAATACTCTCAACTCCCCCATCAAGGACATCCGGAACCTACTAGTCATAAGCTTTGAGAATTCATCATTAAAAGCTTTGTTATATGAGCCAAAGATAATATCATCAACATATATTTGGCATACAGAAAGATCCCCATTGACCCTCTTAGTAAAAAGAGTGGGATCGATTTTCCCAACCTCAAAGCCACGGTCAAACAATAACTCTCTAAGGTGCTCATACCACGTGCGTGGGGCTTGCTTGAGCCCATAGAGCGCCTTATCAAGTTTGTAGACATGGTTTGGGAAGTTGGGGTCCTCAAATCCCGGGGGTTGCTTAACATATACCAATTCATTTAATAGACCATAAAGAAATGCACTTTATACATCCATTTGTTGCAACTTAAAGTTATGATGTGCCGCATAAGCAAGAAGGATACGGATGGACTCAAGGCGAGCCACGGGCGCATAAGTATCTCCATAATCAATGCCTTCAATTTGAGAATACCCCTGTGCCACCAATCTAGCCTTGTTCCTTACTATAATTCCATGCTCATCTTGCTTGTTCTTGAATATCCAGTTAGTTCCAATAACATTGCGGCAATCCTTTGGCTTCTCAAATAACTTCCACACTTTGTTTCTCTCAAAGTTGTTGATCTCTTTGTGCATAGCTTCTAACCAATCCGAATCTTCAAGAGATTCCCACACCTTCTTTGGTTCAATCATGGAGATGTGTGCTTGGTGTTCACTGAACCTCTTCAATTGTGCTCTTGTGGAAATACCTTTCCTTAGATATCCAACAACATTTTGGAGGGTGTGGTCTCTTATTTCCAATATTCTTTCCTTTCTAGCTTCGCGACGAGCGTGGATCTCCGCATTGTTTCTTGGAGGACCCTCTTCATCATTTTGATACTCGTCTTGACCATAAACTTGACCTTGATCTTCATTGGAATCATCCTCTACATTTGGAGGCAAAGATTTACCTTGGTCTTGATCAAGTGCTCTTCTAGCGTCAATTTGAGCTTGTCTCAAAATAGTTTGGATGGATCTTCCTTGACAAATTGACTTGGCACCACTTGACAACCCATCGAATGGACCAAGCTCCATTTGACTAGAGTTCACACAATGATCACTATGTTGAGGGTCCACATCTTGTCTTTGGCTTGAGTCAATGTCCTCTTCGGTAGATGGAGCATGTTGAGGTTGTGAAGATGAGGGCTCCACTCGAGTGGATCATAGTTCTTCTCGATCCGCCATAAGGGGTTCCTCAACGGGGCGGATATATCCCACACCCATTCTTCCTATGGCATCCTGAGGCATTTCATCATCCACATCACAAGCATCAACACGCCCCCCTTGGGGACCATCATATTCTTCGAAGTTCACACTACAAGATTCTATGACGGCTCCAGAGAGCTTGTCATAGATTCTATAAGTGTGAGATTCGAGACCATAGCCAACAAAAATACCCTCTAATGCTTTAGACTCGAATTTAGACAAACGAACACCTTTGATGAGATAGAAACACTTACAACCGAACACCCGGAAATAAGATATGTTGGGCTTGTTACCGGTAAGTATCTCATATGGAGTCTTGTTGATTTTGTTGCGGAGGTAGAGTCAGTTTGAAGCATGGCAAGCGGTGGAGATGGCTTCGGCCCAAAAGTTGTATGGAGATTTAAACTCCGCCAACATGGTCCTAGCCATCTCAATAAGAGTCCGGTTCTTCCTTTCGGCCACACCATTTTGTTGAGGGGTGTATGCAGCGGAATATTGATGTTTAATCCCCTCATCACTAAGGAAATCATTCAAGGTGTAGTTCTTGAACTCGGTGCCGTTTTCACTTCTTATAATCAACACGGGAACATTGTGTTGCCGTTGAACCAAGTTGATGAAGTCGATAAAAGTCTTTTGAGTTTCACTCTTCAACTTGAAGAAATAAACCCAAGAGTATCTTGAAAAGTCGTTAACAATCACCAAACAATATTTCTTCCCTCCAAGACTTGCATGAGATGGAGGACCAAATAGGTCCACATGGAGGAGTTCCAAGATCTTGTTAGACTTGATTTGGTTCGTGGGCTTGTGAGGAGCGTCATGCATCTTCCCTAGAACACATGCCCTGCAAACACGATCTTTGGCAAAGGAAACATTTTCTTTTAGTCCAACTATATGGCCCTCTTTATGGAGACTTTGCAAAGTTATCATATTTACATGGGCTAGTCGGCGGTGCCATAGCCAACCCACATCGGCCTTTTCTTATAAGCACATCGGACCTGCAGTGGCTTGCCCCAAAAAGTCCACCACATACAAGTCATTTTCGACGTACCCAACGAAAGTGACCTTAAGAGACTTGCTCCACATGAGGACCACAATATCATCATCAACAAAGACGGCAAAGCCCATCATTCCAAGAGCACGAACTGAAAGTAAATTGTATCCAAGGTTTTCAATAAGCATGACGTTCACGAGTGTAATGTCGTAAGCCACCACTACCTTGTCGAAACCCATTACCTTAGACTTTGACTTGTCAGCATATGTGACGGTGATTTGATCATCATTTGGCACCAAGTCCTTGACAATAGACGAGCTTCCGGTCATATGACTTGTGCAACCACTATCAAGCACCCACTTTGACCCTCTGGAAGCATAAGTCTACAAAAGATCAAGATAATTTTTAGGTACCCATTTTTCAATGGGTCTTCTTTTGTTAGCAACAAGGGTCTTGGGAACCCAAATAGACCAAGCAATATAACCATCATAAGGACCAACATATTGTGCATACACATCACCATAGTAATCACGCATTAGAACATAGTGAGGGTTAGCACTTCCCGCAAATTCATCATGTGACATAGTTTTACCACTTGTGGTCTTACTCTCCACAATGGTCTTGTTGGTCTCTTGTGCGGGCTTGTCCTTCTTCTTATTGTTCTTCTTCTTGGTTTTAACCAATGCCCCCTTTATCACCACTACGCCTTTGCTTGCTCAAAAGATCATCAATGGACTTGTTGCCTTGTGGTAATGTGGCCTTAGCAAGCTCCCCCTTCAACCTAGCATTCTCTTCAAGAATGTTGTGCTACTAGATGGAATGAAGTTACTAGGTGAAGGAATATTGGCCAATTGAGTTTGAAGTGTTTCATGGGACTTTGTGAGTGACAAGAGTTCACTCTCCAAGGCCTTGTGGGCCTTGTTAAGCATACTAAAGTCCTCGGCAAGTTTTTCATGAACCACACCAAACTCAACCTTGTCCTTTTAGCTCTTTTGTATTTAGCAATAGCATGATCACGCTCTTTGATGAGTTTGTTAACAATATTGTCATTGGCCTCATCAAGCCCTTCAAGTTTTAGCTCAAGTGATAACCTAGTTTCTTGTTCTTCTTCTAGAGCATTGTTTAAAGCCTCTAGCTCAATCATGTGATCATGCCCAAGTTTACATCTAACATCTAGAAGCTCTTGAGTATGGGAAAGTTGATCTAGGATGTTTTCAAAGTGTAACTTAGCATCTCCTTTTAGGTTAGTCATAAACTCATCAAAGGCAATTAATTCCTTTTTAACATCAAGAGACATTTCATCATCAAGTTCATCATTATCTAAGGGAGTAGAGTGGGATGATGAGGATACCTCCGTTCCTCTTGCCATAAGGCAAGTGGCGTTCTTGTTGGGAGAGTTATCATTTGGAGAATCAAAGAGTGAGAATGTCGGAGTAGAGGTAGTGGATAGAGCAGCCACACCATGTGAAGTTTCCTCTTCCTCATCTTCATTGTCTGAGGAGTATTCTTCATGAGTGATCAAGAAAATTTCTCCCGACTTCTTGTTGATGGGATTCTTCTCGATGAAAGGTTTCTTGTAAGGTGCCTTGAGAGTATTCTTCAACACAAGCTTACCCCCATGATCTTCTCTCTTTTCATAGGGACAACTTGCTACAAAGTGATAGCGATCACCACAATTGAAGCAAGTTCTCAATCTCGTTGTATTTTTTCTTTTCCCATTTGGGTTGCTCTTTCTTTGCATTTCCATCTTGGCCTTGGCGGGGTTCTTCCAAAATTTCTTTGTAGAAATCCATATATTGACTATGAGCAATCTTGACTTCATCGGGGTGGTCCATGGAAGGCCCTTCATCACTATCATCTGCATCCACATGGTCCACAGCTTTGGCCTTTAATGCAACATTGACAACATTGCTCATACCAAGGGCACGATCACGGGCATCTTTGGCATTCTTGGCGGCAACCTTGAAAGCGGCCATCTCCTGCATGACTTCATTTGAGGTCATGAGATGGTAGTTGTGTCTTCCTTGTAGACTCTTCAAGTCGGTGGGCTCAAACGACATGAGTGCACTCACATATTTCCTTTTTATCCATTCATCATCCACATGTGAGGCACCCACATTTCTAAAGGCGGTGGTGGTGGTCTTGAGCCTTCGGTACATGTCTTCATGATCTTCACCTTCTTTCATGTAGAAGCCTTCGGCTTCATTGCTTAGAGCATCATATCGGTTCCTCCTCATACTCTCATTTCCAACAAACAACACAGTGAGAGCATCCCAAGCTTCCTTGGCAATGCTAAAGTTCTCAATGTGTGGGTAGTCCTTTGTTCCCAATCCTTGTTGAATCATATGCAAAGCAGTGGCATTGAGTTGACTATTGACAACCTCTCTTCTTGTCAAGTTGTTTGGATCCCCAATAAAGAGTCCATGCTCGATGATGTTCCATAGTTCAATGCAAGAGTTGCGCATATGAGTCCTCATTAGTGATTGCCATTGAGCAAAAGTAGCAGATTCTTCAAGCTTAGGTGGGTCATCTCTATTGTATACATGAGGGTGAGGGATTGGAGGGTCGGGAGATGTAACACCCTCAGAATCGGACCTATGCAAGTTTTAGCAAAACTCGCCAAACCCGCATAGAAACGATTCAAAGGTGCCCACCAGGCACTTTCGTGCGGGTGGAAAACGAAGTAATAACATTACACAACAGTCCTCGATGGGACCCACAGAACAGATATACAACAGCGACTCAAAGAGTCAAGAATACAGATATAATATACAAAGATCCAAATCACCTTAAAAATGATAGAGCGTCCAGCTACGGACAAGATGCAAATGGGGCTAAGAGCCCTGAAGAATAACCAGTGGCGTCCATAACCACCTTGTGCCAAGGAAGGGTAACCTACTTGGCGTCGATCTCAAAACACCTTAAACAAAAGGGGTGACAAAGGGCAAAGGAAAAAAAGCGTCGATCTTGAGGCCAGATTACATGGCGAGGCTAGAATGGCGGTCCTCGCCTACATAGGTATGGTGGTGGCGGCGGCGGCAGCATGCACTAAACAACCTATAGAGACTCGATACAACTGGCGGTTATCAGAGAGGGGTGAGAATGACCTATCCGGATCCAACCTGAAGCTAACACCAAACAAACCCATACTGGTGTTTCCCCCTCGAGACCAAACGAGAGGAAGTCGAGGAACTCACACCGTTGGCGCTTTTATTGATTATCATTGCAGCAATTACTAGTCGATTTAGATACTCATCACGATAAAGTAAGCGGTGGGCACTTTTAATTAACCATTCCGTTATAGTTGTAATAATTACTAATCGGAATCTGATAGCATGAGATAAACCCAAAACCCAAAGTTGTTGGTACTTTTATTCAGCCATTCCGTTGTAGTTGCAAGACTTACTAGTCAGTACAATGTGCATGGCGACACTCAAACAAGCTTGTGGGCGGTATTAATTAGCCATTCCATTATAGTGAATGATTACTAGTCATTATAAAGTCAAATTTATAGCAATAAACTTTAGTTATGCTTGTCTATGATCGAGATATCGTGCTCCAAGTCGTCCATATCCGGACACGGCTTTGAAAGTTTTACCGGCCGGGTGCACCAATAGCAACACACGCCGATCAACCTCGGAAAAACCAAATCAAAACCCAACGAGGCTTTCACGGTGAACAATCACGAGATTCAGAAATATTTCAGGGGCCACCCTTAAGTAGATCCCCAATGAAGCCAGTGACTCGAGACGGACTCAAGGTATGGTTAGGCGGTTGTGAGCATTGGGAACCGAAAGTGTGGTGGGCTTGTCGACACCGGAATCGTGTCCCGATCCTAAACATGAGGTGTGCTCCTCGCACAATTTAAATACATAAGTAGCATGGCATAAATACAGATCGTAAATAAAACCTCAAACTAGTTTGTGGCCCCAAGAAATAAGACCGAATCAAGCTCCAGCTCGGGGGTCCCATATACCTCCCGGATGTGGATAGCGCGATAAATCAAGGAACAAGTATCAAGTACTCGGGGTCTTACGGGACACAAGTGGGCGTTCGGAAACCAAATATTTTCTATCACCCACCGATGCCTCTGCTTATTTCAATTTTAGTTGTTAGACAGGAATTAAAGTATGCGATAAGTAAAACTATGATCAGCTCCAACCTCAACATGCGGCAATACATCAACAACTGTGGCATTTAGACGACACGCAACAGCACTTGAGCAAGCGACTAAGACGCGCAGGCCCAACTATCTACCAAACAACAGGTAATAGGGTGTGTCCAAGGCAATATAGGGCTGCAAGGGATATCACGGGTACGAAAACTAGAGCATCGCAACACAGATAGCAATAGATCAACAGGAGGGAATAAATACTATAAAAGTAAGATAGGTAGAAAAGGGGAGATGCTACGAAAACATTGTCGAAGGTTCATCCAAGATCGGTGACTCACACCAACTCAACGGCCTTATCCGCGAAGAAGCAAAACACTAGAAGAAACACCGGATGCAATATTTAATACACGGCAGAAGATCGGCATGATGCATGTATGATGCATGGCATGGCAAAGGTGCGATGCAATTAGGTCAATATTAAGCGGAACCAGGGTCCCGACAATTATTCAGATGGTTCGAGTTGTTTAGAACCCCCGCAATTAAATGTTGTTGTCACAAGGCAAGATAAGATACCGGTTCGCTACACAAATTTAAATGAGGCCAATATGAGACTAGATTTGCCCGCATATGGGCCCCATATTTAATTATTAGGTGAATCGGCCTAAGGCCCCCAAACCAAAGATATGCATGCGAGATGAATGACAATTAAATATGCAACAATTTATATAGTTGACCATTTATAAAATAGGGTTCCCGGAAAAGGGGTTCACACATTAGGGTTCTCGACGATCTTGGGGTTCCGGGGTTCGGGGTCGGTCTCGGGGTTCGACGGGTTCGTCGGATCTTGGCCCGGGGGTTCGACGGGATCGGTCTCGACGGGATAGGTCTTGGCGCATCCGGGGTCTTCGGTCATGTTGTCGGTCTTGGCGTCCGGGGGGGAAGTTCTCGGTGTCCGTGAGGTAGACCTTGTCGCGTCCGGTCCTCGGGGTTCGACCTTCGGGGTTCGACGAACTTGGCGTCCCACGGAGGCGAACTTGGCGTTAGATGGTAGATCTTGTCAACTCCAATCCATCGGCCTTGTTGTTCCGCAACGTGGATCTTGGGGAGTTTCCGGGGTTCCACGGGTTCGACTCGACAAACGGACTCCGTGAGCGGGTCTTGGCGCATCCGATCTTGGGATTCATGAGGAAGACTTGGCGTATCCGTGGCGAAGTACTCAACATCACCACGACACCACCACACCATCTGAGGTGGTCGATGTCACTGCATGGAGCCAACACGAACACACCCGTCCAGAAATGGGCGGCGGCCTTGACGTTTATGAGCGGACGGAAGACAGCGGACCTTGCTGATCGCGAAGGCAGCGAGGCACCGGCTGCAACGACAAGATGCAGGCGACGGGAGCCTAGCGACGCCAGGAGGACGGTGGCGGGCGCGGGGCGGCGAGGGTCGAGGACGCGGAAGGAGGGGCCGAGGCGGCAGGCGGAGCTGCTCAGGAGGCTGGCCTTGAGCGGCGTGGCTTAGGCGAGGCGGGCAGGCCTTGAGCGAAGGAGGCCCAGCGGCGGAGGCCTGGGCAGCGGGCGGGCGTGGCCGAGGCGGAGGCTCGAGGCACAGGCCTTGGAGGTGGAACGGCAGCCTTGGCCAGGGCGAGGCGCAGGCGTCTGTGTGAGGGCGCATGCAGGAGGAGGTCGGGAGGCGTGGCGGGCTCGGGCAGGCGCGTCTTGTGGCCAGGCCTCTGGCCTTGAGGCGGAGGCCAGTGAGGCGGCGGCCGTGAGCGGAGGGAGGAGGATGGCCGAGGAGGGGTCACCTGCTGAGGAGCGGAGGAAGCGAGCCGGGGTCGGGGAAGGGAGGAAGGGGAGGGAGGGGAGCGCGTGCAGGGGAGGCTGGGCCAGGGGGTGGGCCAGGCGTGGGAGGCGGGATCCGGTCTTGGTCGTCTTCTTGTGTCTTGTGTGGTGTTTGGGGTGTGGGGGTGAGGTGAGGGAGAGAGGGCTGGCTGAGGTGGCAGGGTGTGAGTGGGTGGGTCTTTGGGGAGAGGTGAGGTGGCGAGAGGCTATTGGAGGGAGTGATGTGGAGGGGGGGTGTGGGTAGATAGATGGGTAGGTTTAGGATTTGGAAGGGCGGGTGTAGTTGGACCGTTTTAATTTCAGATGATCGTTCGGTCAATCGGCCCGTTCATTTTGCTAAAATAATAAATATTTTTATTTATCTCAAACAAGGCTTTTGCAAACCGATACCGGGCAAAACAAAATATTCCGGCGACCCGGATTTTTGGCGTTTGAATAAAGACGAGGCATTTGGAAAACAAATCGGGCTTTGCAAAAATAGTTTTAAGCAAACAATGCATGATGATGACGATGCAATGCACAAATTCAACGCGATTTTCTAGTAGTGGTTTTGCGGGATGCCACAGGAGAGTACCATGAGTCACGGTGCTCACCCTTCCCACCATCATTGTGTGTGGAGGAATTAACGTTGTCAAGTTTACCCCCCACCACCATACCCTCGGGGGATACCAATGTATTCCCTTTAGGTAGAATGGATGGTTGATCCTCTTGAGGAGATGGAGGTGATGAGCTTTCTTTGTCTTCAAGAAGTTGCTCGAGCATCTTCTTGACTTCGTTGACCAAGGAAGAGCTCAATCTTGTTTCCAAGTTTTTGAGATCTTCCATGGTCACCGGTGTCGACTCACTACCACCATCCCCTTCGTTGCTACCCATATTCTCTTAGGCGGTAAAGCCCGAATAAAGAGGCGAGGCTCTGATACCAATTGAAAGGATCATATGGGCACCTAGAGGGGGGTGAATAGTTGCTACTTCAAATTTTACTCTTTTTTAAATTAGGTTTTGACAAGAAAGGTAAATTCTCTAGAATATGCAGCTATGGTGAATTTACCTATATGTCAATCAAGCACAAACTAACACAACACTAAGCAAGAACAAGTAAGTAAAGTGCGGTAAAGGATAGAAGTAACCAAGGGAGTGGACGCGGAGACACAAGGATTTGTTTCCCGTAGTTCCTTCCTTTTGAGGGGAAGTACGTCTATGTTTGGAGAGGGGGTGGTTTCAAACCACCAACGCCACGAGAGGCCTCCCTTGTTCTCCGATGAACCTCACCCCAACGGGCTCGATTCACCTTCCACTATATCGGCAACCTTCGAGGTGGAAGTCGACACCTTTACAACAAGTTCGGGTCACACATCCACAACTGAATTGGAGGCTCCCAAATACAAGCAAGCTGTCAAGACAAATCAAAGACAAGCTTGTAAGAACCAAATCAAAGTTAGGGTTTCCAAAGAAACACTAGAGCTTGGGGGACCTCAAGTGAATGAGGGGGAAATGAAGATCTCTCTTGGTGAAGATGTAAATCAAGGCCTCCTCCTTCGATTCTCCAAAGATCGATGACTTTGGTTGGTTGGATGAAGAGATCTTGTGGATTTGGTGGCTCTAATGGGGTTGGTGTTCTTGAGCAGCTCGAGCAGCTGGAGGAAGAAGATAAGGGTCCCTTTTTATAGGCAGCCCCCTCCACGAACCGTTTTCTGACCATTGTAGAAAAGTCAGACCGGAGACTCCGGTCTACACGAACTCGGCCAATCTCGGACCAGCCTCGGGACTCGCCTTCTTGACCCAGTCAATTCTTCACCAAGAACACGGAGACTCCGACCTTCCAACACCGGAGACTCCGGACTGACCAAAGTCCGGAGACTCCGGAGTAACCTCCGGTGCATCCTCCGGACCCCTAGTCAGAATGTCCCAGCCAGTCCCGGAGGCACCACGAGTCAGAAGGAAACTCCGGACCACACCGAGACTCGTCTTGGCATCGAGACTCGGTGCTGAGTTTCAATAGTGGCAAATGAATGTGGTCTTTTCCCAAGGGTGTGTGTGATGTTTATCTATGATAAAACCAACCTGTGGACAATAACAAACTGTAAAATGATCTACTTGTTGTTAACGAACACCAAAAGTGATTATGACAATAAATGCCCTTTCATGGGAGCTTCACAAATCACTTTTATCGGATGTTCCTCAAATAAATGTTTAAGTTATTTCGTCGACATGTATACTCCATAAGCCATCTTTTGGTAGTGCGGGTAATTCTGTTTTGAGGCTGACAGCACCTCGCTTAGGTAGTATACCGGCCTTTGTACCGACTTATCATCTTCATTCTGTTCCACGACAACCACCGCGCTTACCACTCTGTTAGTGGCAGCTACATAAAGTAGCATGGGCTCCTTTGATAATGGAGAGGCCAGAATTGGTGTCGTGGCCAACATATTTTTTAATTCATGAAATGCATTATCTGCTTGCGGTGTCCAAATGAACTTATCAGATTTTTTCATCAGTTGATATAGGGGTAATGCCTTTTCCCCAGCCGACTTACAAATCGACTAAGCGAGGCTAGGCAACCCGTGAATTTTTGTACATCATTTAGACACTTCGGCAATTCCATTCTTTCAACTGCTCGTATTTTAGTTGGATTTGCCTCTATAACTCGGCTGGATACGAGAAAATCGAGAAATTTCCTAGTCGGGACACGGAAGGTACATTTCTCCGGGTTAAGATTCATTCGGAATCTTCTCAAGTTTGCGAATGTCTGCCGAATATCATCCAGCAGTGTTTTACTTTCTTTGGTTTTTATAACCACATCATCCACATATACTTGCACATTTTTCCCTATATGATCATGTAGACACTTTTGCATGCATCTCTGGTATGTTGCTCCTGCATTGCGCAGGCCGAATGGCATGGTACGATAGCAATAAGCCTTATACGGGGTAATAAACGCAGTCTTTATTTGATCGGCCGGATTTAACGGTATCTGGAGGAAACCAGAATACGCGTCTACAAATGACAACAACTCACAACCAGCGGTCGAATCAATGACTTGGTCTATCCTCGGTAAAGGAAAAGGATCTTTGGTACATGCCTTGTTTAGGTTCGTGTAATCAATACACATTCGCCATACAACGGCTACATTTGGGTCATCCTTTTTATTTTGTACTAACACCGGATTTGATAGCCAATCCGGATGAAGTACCTCCATGATGAAGCCGGCCGCCAGGAGCCGAGCTATCTCATCCCCTATTATTTTTCTCCTGTCTTCGGCGAAGCGGCGGAGAGGTTGCTTCACCGGCCTTGCTCCTGGCCTTACATGCAAAGAGTGCTCAGCCAACTCCCTCGGCACACCTTGCAGGTCTTGAGTTGACCATGCAAAGATATCCCGATTCTCACGGAGGAAGTTGGTGAGCTCGCCTTCCTATTTGGCATCTAGGCCGGCACCAATGGTGATAGTGCGTTCGAACCGCTCATCTATCTGGACCTTTTCGTTTCTTTAGTCGGCTGAAAAAACACTTCCATGTGGGTTGGCCATGTCTCTTGGCATATTCATTGTCTGTGGAGCGAGAGCCGCTACCTCTTGAATCCTTATTTCTCTTGCGATTACCAATGACTCGGCCAGGTTTGATCCGTCTGAAGCACATTCCATTGACTTCCTGTAATCTCCTGCTACTGTTATCACCCCTTGTGGTCCGGGTACCTTCATTTTCAAGTAAGTGATATGGCAGCTGCTCATGAATTTGGCCAATGCCGGCCGCCCGAGTAAAGCATGATAGCAGCTTTCTAGATCCACCACCTCAAATTCAAAATTTTCCGCTCTGTAGTTATCCCCTGTGTCGAATAATACATCTACTCGAACCTTCCCAATGGGTTCGCATGAAAGTCCCGGCACTATTCCATGGAACGTGGTTCTCGTGGATTGGAGCATATTCTGCGATATTCCGAGTTTATGCATTGTATCTTTGTACATGATATTGATACTGCTCCCATTGTCAATGAGTACTTTTGAAAATTTCACATTAATGCTGGGCCCGACATATGTCGGATCTAGTACCAGTGCATAGGACCCTAGATTTAGAATTATTTTGGGATGATCCTTTATGCTCCAAGTTACTTCTTGATCTCACCAAGGTACATATCTTGGTACTGCCGGCATAACTGCATTCACTTCCATATGCCGACGCTGTACACTTTGCCTGTCTTGTTGTTCTGTTGTGAACACGCAATATGATTGATGATGTTCCCTGTAATCATTGCATCCATTATTTCCGGGGTTTGTCCTTCCATCCTGACCCTGATTTATTACTTGATGCATCTCTCGTCCGAAGTTATCATACCTCGGGGAGGAGGGTAACATAATCTTTGTGCATTTGCCCGATCAGCTGCACGCTCTTTGATGTGCCTGATGAGGAGGTGCTTGCATGCCTGCCGAGTTTCCCATTGCATTTTTCATCCAGGCGCATTGCCGAGTTGTATGATTAGCGGGCTTGGCCTGGTTTGGAGTGTGAAACTTACATGGTTGATCCAACATGGATTCAAACGTGTACTTTGGCCTTTCCTGCCACTGCTTCTTCTGTTCTGGTGTCCACTGTCTCTTCCCTTCATTCCTTGGTGTCCATTCTTTGAGGCCATTCTTACGCCGTGGATTTCCGTGACTGGTGATCTTGCCACTTGCACCGATTGAGGCATATCTGTAATTGTAGGGGTTCGTAGCATGGAAAACAAAAATTTTCTATCGCATACAAACAAACAAGCCAAGATCTATCTACTAGATTATAGCGAGCCGATGGAATAACACCTCGAAGATTCCAAAGCGGTTAACGAGAGCAGATTCTCGTGGGTGATGTAGTCGTACTCTTTTCGATCTCAAGATCGTGAGCGATCCTTCCGGCTGCGTTCAGCGCTCCCGATCGGTCACTGCGTTAAATTTTCGGAAGACCTTCCTCTCCCTTGTTCCAGTGAGGCGGAGGTTGTAGCACTCTCCTCGCGATTCCTAAGACTGTAGCGTGGTCTTTGGAAGTAGAGGGAGATCTCGCCTTAAGCTTCGCGGGCGAGTATAGTGGAGTATGAGAGAAGCTTTAGTGGTCTAGGGATTAGACACACCAATTAGAAGGCTCTAAACCGAAGGCCAGGGCAATTAGAAGCTCTAAACCAAAGCAGCTCTAAACCGGAGGCTGTGGCTAGGGTTTAGATTAGAGGATAGGAACTTGTGTGTCTAGAGGAGGGAGCCCTGCCCCTCCTTATATAGGTGGGAGGGTGCGTCAAGGGAGGAGTCCCTCCCCAACTCGGCCTTGGGTGGTGCGCGGCTTGGAGAGGACTCCTCCCCAAGTCGGTTCAACCTCCTCCTTCCTCTTTCCCTCACTTTCTGTTTTAGCCGTTTGACTTTCAAGCGGCCGTTTGACTTTCAGTTTGGGATTCAATTTAATCCTTTATTTGGAACAGCGAGAACACTTAGTACATGATGCAATCATTCCAATATGCAATGACACATTCATGTACCCCTTCCTCGGTCTTGGGACATTCCGAACCTTCTAGAACATTCCCGATGAAAACAGGAATCATTTCCGAACTCCAAAGCAGGACTTTCCTTATATGAATCTTATTCTCCGGACCATTCCGGATCACCTCGTGATATCCGGATCCCATCCGAGACTCGAACAACATTTGGTATCTTTCTCATAATACCATAACTACTCAAACAACGTCGAATCCTTAAGTGTGTCTCCCTACGGTTCGTGAATTATGCGGACATGATCGAGACACTTCTCGAACAATAACCAATAGAGGAATCTGGAAATTCATATGGCTCCCATATTTCTCACGATTACTTTGCGATCGAATGAACCACTTACATCGACACCAATTTCCCTTTGTCTCACGATAGTTTACTTATCCGAGGTTATGATCGTCGGTATCTGCATACCTAGTTCAACCTCGTTCTTGATAAGTACTCTTTTCTCGTTCGTGATATGTGATCCCTTGTGAGCAGTCACATGCTTGCAATCTAATTGGATGACATTTCACCGAGAGGGCCAGTATATCTATCCGTCATATGGATGGACAAATCCCACTCTTGATCCATGTGTTTCAACCAATACTTTACGAACACTCAATGCCACCTTTATAGCCACCCGATTACGGCGTGGTGTTTGATGTCATCAAAGCATCCATCCGGTAAAGGTTATATGCATGATCTCATGGTGAAGGAATTAGGTTACTATGTATCGAAAGCATATAGCAATTGAACTATTGAAATGACTTGATCTTTATGCTACGCTTATCTATAGGAGTATGTCCATCACATCATTCTCCTAATGATATGACCATTGTTAATAACATCTCTATGTTCATGATCGAAAACCATGATCATTAACCAACAAGCTAGTTTAACAAGAGGCTTTACTAGGGACTCTTATTTTAGTTTACAAATCACACAAGTATTAATGTTTCCGGTTAATACAATTATAGCATGGTATGTAAACA
This sequence comes from Avena longiglumis, assembly GCA_030063025.1. Classification (NCBI taxonomy): domain Eukaryota; kingdom Viridiplantae; phylum Streptophyta; class Magnoliopsida; order Poales; family Poaceae; genus Avena; species Avena longiglumis. The sequence goes on from CP125976.1 coordinate 91,900,462, forward strand.
TTTATCATAAGTGTGAAGATATGATAATAACCACTTTATTATTGCCTCTTGGGCATATCTCCAACAGTCTCCCACTTGCACTAGAGTCAATAATCTAGTTTCAAACCTTTGTGTATATAACACCTATGGCTTTCCGTGTTGTATGTACATGATTGCTAGTGGTCAGCGATCTCCGGATCGACACTTCCAGTCGTGTGTAATTGCATGTCTTTGCGTCTCTCGCATCACTCATTCTCTAATGAGATGGCTTTGTATAAATTTGGTCTTTCGGTGTGACCTTTAGTTCTTTGGGGTTAAAACATGTTGATAATATTGTCGCACAATATATCTTCATAGTATTATCCTCTGTGAACTACACCTAGTTTGATAACAAACTACTTGACACAAATGCCCTCTTTTAACGCTATAATAGCAGGTATACTTAGCCTTTTGTTGTAGTATCATCACAATGTCTTAACTTTGGAACTCATCCAAATCCATTATGGAACTCACTTTCCATTATATTGTGCCACCCTTAGTTTAGATTGAGATAAACTTAATTTGTACTTTGTGACAAAGCTAGTATCAATGTAGTACTTTTACAATGAACTAACCATCTATTTGTCACTTCTACAAATAATATACTCTTAGTTCTTCCAAAAGATCATAAGAATATCCTTACTATTGTCCAATGATCATCTTAATCATCTGGTATATGCTCACAACATTTTAGAGCATAGGACATATCTGGTTGTACATATTCAATTATGATTGATATAAATACTCTTTGTGATTTCATACATCAAGTATCAATCTATACTTGATTATTTGTTTCACTTTACCAAATGTCAATACACTTTAATATATCATCAACATTGAACTCTTTCAATCCTTTCTGTGCGACAAGAACCTTTTCTTGTAGTTTCTATATTGAACTCATTCAATATCTCGTCTATGTATACGGCACAACCATATTAGCGTCTATTGATGCCAAATATTTGGGTTTTGCCTAAATCTTTCATCGGGATGAAATTCTTAATATGTGTTAATAAAAGATACATTATTTCCAATCAACAATATGTCTTCCACATAATGTATTAGAAACATGTCTTAGCGCTCCCACTTAATTTCTTGCAAATGCAAGCATCTTCATTGTCTCTAATGAACTTTTAAACTCCTTTAACAGTTTCATCATAGTGAAGATTCCAACTCCGCGATGCTCACTTCAACCATTGAAGTTTCCATATGCTTTTAGCATCCTATGAATTAACAAAACCCTATGGACCGTGTTTAGCACATGTCCTAGGTAACGATTCTCTTAGAAGAAATTGTTTTGTTTATTCAACTACCATATAACAAAATTATATGTAGTGGTTGCTACATTAATCCGTCTAGACTAAATATCACTATGAAAGATCAAATCTTGTCATAGTCAACCTTTGAACATTTTGTGAACTCTTTCCCAGCATGTCGACTATTTCATAGATGCAAAACATCCATGTCTATTTCTTTATAGATCCAGACACAACTGTAAGGTCTTACACCTTTCTCGAGGGTCCTTCAAGTTCAAAACTTGATTTCTCGTGTATGGAACTATCACGGATTTTATGGCTTCAAGCCATTTGACGGAGTCAGGGCTCATCATCGCTTCTTTGCACGTAGTCGGATCATTATTTTCAAATAATGATTTAACTCTCAAATCTTGGTATTTGATTGTTCACCCGACCTACTTGTTTCAATAGGAACTTTAGATCTCCGCGACCACAACCTTTGAGGTACGCGAGCCATGAGCATTGTTGCTAACTCCGGAACACTTTTCCGCGCTGCGCAACTTTGCACATATAGCTAAGATTCTTTTAACCTTATCAAAGTTCTATTGTCCTCCCACTTAACTTTTCACGAAAAATTCCTTCTCAAAGAAACTTGACGTTCTAAGTGACAAACACTTTTGTCTCCGGTGTTTATGGAGGAACACTTTAACATTTATACAAAGACAGGTTCATCCGACTTTGGTTGCACACATCTTTATTATGCATAGCATACCAATGTTTTAAGAAAGGACTACTTGGGTTTTATCCCAAACCATAACTTTATATGGTGTCATTTCAACGGATTATGATGGAGCTCTTTTCAGTGGAAAAACGGTAATCTCTAAAGCTTTTAATCTTTAAAATATAATGGCAGTTTTATGAATTATACCTTTGATCTTACCATGTCAAACAAGGTTTAATTACATACCTCGAACGCTCCATACCCTTATGGTGTTTCGGGAAATGCAAATCCATGGAACGATTCCTTAAATCTTAGGTATTATGCTAAACTTGTAATTCAAATATATTCCTTTATGATCTTATCATAAACTATTTATATTCTTGTTGCAATGATCTTGCACTTCATCTTGAAAGTCTTTGAACTTTTCAAATGTTTCATATTTCATCCTTATTAAGTAAATATTCATATATTCACTCAATTTTTTTCGGAGGAAGCATATGAAGTTGAAATCCATCGCTCTTGACTACACATAATGGACTTCGTACAACAATATGTACAAGTTCCAATAAGCTAGTCATTCGTTCCCTTTTGGCCTACGAACGAAGTTTTAATTATCTCTGGGAAAGTTTCACAAGCGTCATGTGATCAAAAATCAAAAGACTCCAAAATTCCATCCACATGGAGTTTCTTCATGTTTTCTTTCCAATATAATTTAAACGGCGATGTCACTTCCTAAGTGATCTTTCAATCAATTTGTCTTTCGACATTTTTAGCACTAGTTTTATGGATGTGATTTCTCCAACGAGATTTGCGAATCCATCTTTTATGGATTATGGCAATTATTTGAACAACCCTTTTGTTCTCATAATACCTGATAAAACAAATCTTTGAAGGCAAGCTTTGATGTTTAACGAGCAACACAATAACCCTTTATTTGTTCTCGATGAACATCATCACATATTCTTTTGCTAGTTACTTAGGCCATTGTAGTTCATGAATTGTGTTGTTTCGTATGACGATTCACACCAACAAATTCAGTATTAAATACTTAAGAACCACATTGTTTAATAAGCAAAGAATATAGCCATAACATGTATATCATCTATATACTTAAACTGAACAATTCTAGTCTTTTCCTTTCTGCCATATATTTATGAGATTCTCTTTCAGTATTTCCTTTTCTGTTTGAAAGAATCTATCAACATCAATAGTGGAGTCATACATATGACATATAGTCCAAAGCGTGTATAATTAAATACCAATGTCTTTGGACTTGCACTTGGAAGTAGATCACCATCATCAAATGTTTGGTGTTCTTTCAAATTCCTTTCTTTAGTAATCTCTTGGTGTAGTAAACATTTTACCTACATCAAATATTCACCCTTATCATGGAATCGTCCATGATCAAGCTACTGTTAGCTTATAACGATGAATTATGAGTATAATGTTGCTATCCAAAACCTTTTGGAGGATTAGGACAACAAGTGTCTCCAACCTTTTGCAACTTCTCATCAAAATATGAGAACATGAACTTTGCCATATTATACTCTATCATGTTGTAACCAAAACTTTGTTTCAGATATCACAATATCTTCCATACATCATGGTTTCTGAAACAAATCTTTCAGATCCTAGATAACCTTGATATTAAGAGAATCCTTTGAATATCAAGAATCATGGAGACAAACATGATACTCATATACTAACACTTGGAATTGTTACTCTTGATTTAATACTAATTATTAAACTTCATGGAGTAACTGAACTTCTTGAAAGTTTGCAATAGGACTTTTAAACTTTAGATTAACACTTCAAAACAATACGATACCAGTTAAGTAAAGTAACTAACAGAATTCTATAGTTCTATCATCTCAATTATAACTAAGCGCAAGGTGGTAAACGGATGCCAATGACTACAACAACTATGCAAATTCACTTTGATTTAGTTTATGATAAATTGAGTTCTAATTAATAATTAAATTAATCTAGGTGAACTCCCACTCAAAACAATATCCCTCACATTGTTTTAGTGATCACACGAACCAAATCCACCACATCAAAACCGATCATCACGAGAGTTGATGCAACTTCAATGGCGAACAATCAACATGTTCATCATATCTACTATATGATTCATGCTTTACCTTTCGGTGATCCGTGTTCCGAGACCATGTATGTACATGCTAGGCTCGTCAAGATCAACCTTAGCTTCTGCATGAGCAAATCTGGCTTGCTCACGTTGTATACACTCGCAGAATCTAACACACCCGATCATCACGTGGTGCTTCGAAACAACGAGCTTTAGCAACGGTGCTAACTAAGGGTGAACACTTTATGACTTGAAATTGATGTGCATGAGGGATCATCTTATAATGCTACCGCTGCCTACTAAGCAATACAAGATGCATAAAGGATTAACATCACATGCAATTCAATAATATGTGATATGATATGGCCTTTCTTCTTTGTGCTTCCGATCTCCATCTTCAAGCACGAACATGATCTCCATCATCACGGCATTGCATCAAGGTCAATGGCTTCTCCATGGTTGTCGTCCACCGGCTTCAACTATTACAACTACTTTGAATAGACACGCGGGTCTTAACATAAATTAAAGACAACCAAATGGCTCCTGCCGGTTGCCAACTTACAATAAGGAACATTGCATACATCAAATATTATCACAATCATGGCCATATCACATCATCGCACACCCACGCAAAACAAAGTTAGACGCCTCTACTTTCTTTGCATATTTTACGTGGTTTGGGGCTTTTAATAAGTGTCGTTCTAACTTACGAACAAGAACCACAACATTGATACTAGCATTGTTGATCACCCGTTGTAAATTGGATCTTAACTATGCTAGGAGAAACAGGCACCCGCAAAGCCACTTATGCAATACAAGTTGCATGTCAAGCATGGAGCAAGTCTCATGAACGATGTCATGTAAGGTTAGCGGGCTTCATCCCAACATACCGCAAGATGCAAAGTACACAAGAAGCAATTGACAATAAAGCATCAACGCCCACAATGACCATTGTGTTCTACTCGTCAACAGATCTACATATAGACAGCTCTCGATACCCTTTGGGGGTTCGTAGCATGGAAAACAAAAATTTCTATCGCATACAAACAAACAAGCCAAGATCTATCTACTAGATTGTAGCAAAGAGTTGATGGAATAACTTACCTCGAAGATTCCAAAGCGGTTACGAGAGCGATTCTCGTGGGTGATGTAGTCGTACTCTTTCCGATCTCAAGATCGTGAGCGATCCTTCCGCTGCGTTAAAGTGAGCTCCCGCAATCGGTCACATCGTTACTCGGCGAAGACCTTCCTCTCCCTTGTTCCAAAGGTGACGGAGGTTGTAGCACTCTCCTCGCGATTCCGGCAACTGGCGTGGTACTGGAAGTAGAGGGAGATCTCGCGAGGCCTTAAGCCGGGCGAGTATGGTGGAGTATGAGAGAAGCTTTAGTGGTCTAGGATTAGACACACCAATTAGAAGGCTCTAAACTGAAGGCTAGGAAATTAGAAGCTCTAAACCAAAACGGCTCTAAACCGGAGGCTGTGGCTAGGGTTTAGATTAGAGGATAGGAACTTGTGTGTGTCTAGAGGAGGGCCACGCCCCTCCTTTTATAGGTGGGAGGCGGCCAGGGAGGAGTCCCTCCCAACTCGTCCTTGGGTGGTGCGCCGGCTTGGATAGGAGGGACTCCTCCCCAAGTCGGTTTCAACCTCCTCCTTCCTCTTTCCCTCACTTTCTGTTTTAGTTTGACTTTCAAAGCGGCCGTTTGACTTTTCGGTTTGGGATTCAATTTAATACTTTATTTGGAACAGAGAACACTTAGTACATGATGCAATCATTCCAATATGAAATGACACATTCATGTACCCTTCCCCGGTCTTGGGACATTCCGAACCTTCTAGAACATTCCCGATGAAAACACGGAATCATTTCCGAACTCAAACAGGACTTTCCTTATATGAATCTTATTCTCGGACCATTCGGATCACCTCGTGATATCCGGATCCCATCCGAGACTCGAACAACATTCGGTCTCTTTCTCATAATACCATAACTACTCAAACAACGTCGAATCCTTAAGTGTGTCTCCTATGGTTCGTGAATTATGCGTACATGATCGAGACACTTCTCTGAACAATAACCAATAGAGGAATCTGGAAATTCATATGGCTCCCACATATTTCTACGATTACTTTGCGATCGAATGAACCACTTACATACGACACCAATTTCCCTTTGTCTCACGATAGTTTACTTATCCGAGGTTATGATCGTCGGTATCTCTGCATACCTAGTTCAACCTCGTTACTGATAAGTACTCTTTTCTCGTTCCCGTGATATGTGATCCCTTGTGAGCCAGTCACATGCTTGCAAGCTAATTGGATGACATTTCACCGAGAGGGCCTAGAGTATATCTATCCGTCATATGGATGGACAAATCCCACTCTTGATCCATGTGTTTCAACCAATACTTTCTGAACACTCAATGCCACCTTTATAGCCACCCAGTTACGGCGTGGTGTTTGATGTCATCAAAGCATCCATCCGGTAAAGGTGATATGCATGATCTCATGGTCGAAGGAATTAGGTTACTATGTATCAGAAAGCATATAGCAATTGAACTATTGAAATGACTTGATCTTTATGCTACGCTTATCTATAGGAGTATGTCCATCACATCATTCTCCTAATGATATGACCTTGTTGTTAATAACATCTCTATGTTCATGATCAGGAAACCATGATCATATATTAACCAACAAGCTAGTTTAACAAGAGGCTTTACTAGGGACTCTTATTTTAGTTTACAAATCACACAAGTATTAATGTTTCCGGTTAATACAATTATAGCATGGTATGTAAACATTTATCATAAGTGTGAAGATATGATAATAACCACTTTATTATTTCCTCTTGGGCATATCTCCAACAGTAATCCGGTCTTTCCTCTCTTCTTCTACCTCTGAACTCGTTGCACCTTGATGATCCGGCCACATCTCTTGCATATTGATCTTGATGCTCCCGATGATCCGCCGACATTAGATCTGGTTGTGTCGGATCTCCTAATGCATACGAATCCGCTATCATGATGGTTTCTGCCAAAGTGGTTGGCATATCTCTTTGCAGTCGCTGCCACAAAACACTGGCATATCTGCATCCCTGAGCGAACCAAGCTATCGCTTGCGATTCTATAACTCCCTCACATGAATTCCTGAGGTTACACCACCGAGTCAAGAATTCTCTGTCTGTCTCATTCGGCCTTTGCTTGCACATTGCAATCTGTTGTGGCCTGTTTGGTATCTTGTAAGTACTGGTGAAGTTGCTGACAAACATCTCTTCAAAATCTAGCCAATAGTTGATACTGCTCGCTGGCAGATTATTCAGCCATACTCTGGCCGGTCCTTCCAGTATTTGCGGGACATATCTTACTGCCCATCGCAAGTTTCCGCTAGCTATTTCTACTGAAGTGGCATAGTAAATTAACCAATCTTGTGGTTTGGTACTCCCATTGTATGTTTTCGTTCCCCTTGCCAGCTGAAAATTCGGCACAGGCGGCTCGCCCATGATTCGGGGTCCAAAACATGCCGGACCTGGCGGACCTTGCTTCTCTAACAACTCGGACCGGTACAACCTGTCCAGTTTTAGTCTTGCATCATTTGATGGCAAGCTTCTGTACATGACTCTCTCCTGCATTCCATAATGGTCATTTCTACCATGCCCTGCATACTCCATATCCGAGTAACCATCATTATACCTCTCACTTGCCTGATTATGGCGAGCTGGTCTCACTTCTCTTTCCTGTCGAGGTTCACACCTCGGCTGAGGATTGGGCGGCGGATCCCTCCTTCCTTCTGCTGGGATATTGTTCTCATGATTTCCTCTTCCGAGGTCTCCATTACCTCGGCTTCCGTTGCCTTTGTTGGCACGGTGGGGGTTTCTTTCGCCACTGTCACCTCGGCTTTCATTGCCTCTGTTCTCATTAACCTTTTCGGCTACCGCCGGATCATACGGTACAATCTGCTTGTTTCTCTTTCCTGAAGTTATCGATCTATCTTTTCGCCTTGTTTAGGGTGAAGATGCGGTCCGATAGGTGCTGCTTGACCGAATGAACCATGCGTGAGGCACCGGTCTTGTCGGTGCCTAAGCATTTCTTCATTCTGCTGGTTCGCAATGCGCACCAGCTCATTCACTCTTTCTTGTTTTTTCTGCCGAGCTTCGCCGGTCAGTCCTTCCAACTCTAGTGCAGCGGCATTCGCCGCCCTTAGGTTCTTTGCCGGGGTGCTATACCTCGGCAAGCCTAGATCGACTGAATCTGCCTTATGAGTCTCATGCTCTTCATTGATATCATTTATGAGGTTTTTCCCTCTCAATCTTAATTCATCGACGCTCAGGGGCAACATCTAGCTTATTTGCCTTAGCATATTCTCGTAGGGTCCTGTTTAAGGATTCCCGCAATGCCGACACCTTTTTTGCCTCTACTAGTACTTTTTGCCTAGTTTCTTCCAGCTCTGCCTGAGAATTAGCCGGATCAAGTATCGGTGCCACAGGTGTGGTTAAGTTATCTATGGTTGCCTGGAGGATGTTTTCTGGTCTTTCCAGAGGTGGCCATCTTACCCTGGTGCCTTCGGGGTTGTCTCCTGCACCTCGGTTGGCTTGGCTACTGGCAGATCTACCTCGGTGGGCTGTGGAGCTGCTTGCTTTGTGGTCGCCTGTTCTCTCGTCGTCTGGTCCTTGCTTGATCCGGCGCCTTATTCTTGCACCCAGTGTGACCATCACCTCGACGCCGACGGGCGTTCTCCACGGACCATTTGCGGCCGAGAGGAGGATCTCTGCATCAATAACTGGTGAGGATAACGCATGATGTGTCGACGCGACGTAGATCCGTGCATGCCTGGTTGATGAAGACACCGTTCTTGAGGAACTTTCTCCTAAAGCTGCTGCGTTATCGCCGACATAGTCCAGAGATCAAATCTGGACTAAGCGAGAGAAAACGCTGTGTGGATGAAGTTTCCGTCGGATCTTGACTCATTAGCACCGCTGCCCCTGATGGCGCCAATCCGTGGTGGTGGCAGCGAGATGCCATGGGTAGGCTGAAGTTTGGGGTCAATGGATGCTAGAGGGATCCAGGGAGGGAAGATGTAGTTGCTTCTACACACAAATGACTAACTTGCAAATCTTTATTCCTCCTCTCTTGGACTACAATTGCTCCTCGAGCTGTTCGCAGAAAGAGAAAAACTAGACGAGCCTTGTGGCCTGAATCAATCTATCCCCTTCTCAGGAATCCATGCCTCTCCTTATAAGGGGGTGCCCTGGTTCCTCTAGGGCTGATGTGGCAAGTTCGAATATGCTTGTCCCAATATAGTAACTCGGCGACCTCCTTTTCGTGTCGCCCTTCTAATGACGGCAAAGTTTCAGAGAACCCCACCTGCACACGCCTCGGGCTCCAGGACTGTCACCTCCGTGACCTCCTTCTGTCCTTCTGCTACTCTGCGCCTTGTCCTTTGTGCTTGGCCTTGTTCAGATTCTTCCTAGCCCGTGGCTAGGGTTTGACTATTGGCACCTCCTTCTCCTGCAAGCTTCATGTCATTTCGCCATGTCTCGCTTAACTCGTCTTGGCCTTCACCTGCATTTAGGTTATTCGGACTTACTCGGACGACTTAACTCGTATGTCGGCCGGGCAGTGTACATCTCCTCTCATAGGTGTCATGATCGTGCTTATCTCGGCCGACCTTTACATGACTCGGCCAATATAGACAGTAACTCGGCATATGACAGGGAAAACTCCTTTTATCTTCCCTTTCTTGACCCTATCCGGGATCAACTCCCGAACAAGTTTATAACGCGAAGGCACTGCAACTTGGGGCTAGCTAGCTAGCTACGTAAATAAACATGCATGGCTATGCTAGTCGTACTGTGCGTGCTGGGTTTGGTTGGACAGAAAGCGAACACCGCCGCAGCGCTTCCAAAGCGAACTCTAGAAAGGGAAAGGGTTATTTTTTTTATGTATATACAAAGTGTATTCTTCTCGTGGCTGCGCTACGTCCATGTCATACACACACACGTATGTTCATGGGTATTTTCTGGCCGTGACGGACGCCGACAGAGGGGTTCAGAACGCCATGGGAATTGCACTTTCTGCTGCATACTCGACCGTTTGGACTGTTATCTCGTACAGTACCATATCTGCGCGTGTCCTCATCTTCAGATCTTCGGGGTTCAGAATTGTGTGCCCTCCCGATGGCACGGTAAATTCTCGTTCCTCTCCATGGAAGGAAAACGAACTTCACGCTGCATGTAGTACATGAAAGTACATGCCTTTTCCCTTTGCACGCTTCTGCAGCATTTCATGAAAGGAAACGTCACTCATCATCAGGCAAGAGGGGGAGTGTGAACGCAAAAAAAAAAGATGCACCAGCCGGGAATCGAACCCGGGTCTGTACCGTGGCAGGGTACTATTCTACCACTAGACCACTGGTGCTTTGTTGAGTAAACTCTGCTTGCAAATTTTATGATCATTTGTCTATCGGCCTTGGTCATCTTATTTGCACCAAGTTCTAAATACATAGTGCAATCGGCAGAAGATCGTTCGATTCTGAAGCACGCGTTGATGTTGGGATAACACCAAACGCTTTTATCAGGCACCTGCTGTTCACTTGTCTGCGCGCAGAGGAAGTCTGGAAATTTTTTAGGTTTATCAAATTATATTGCTCGATCTATATCCGATGAAAGATCAGGGTCATGTGTGTGTTCCAGAAAATCTTCTATGGAAACCAAGACAGCAATCACCGTTTTGGGGAGTGTTGAAAACTAAGGGGAGACTTGTTGTGGCTTGTTGGTACATTTTGTGGCGACGCGGGGAGTTGGTAAAAGGGGAGACGGTGATGGTACTGCTTTCTCCATAAGGGCGATTACGTCAGGCGCCGGTGGTGAAAGATGTTATGTGGGAAAAACCAAGTTCAGGTTGTTTGAAACTGAATACAGAACGGGTGTTGCGATCGTGGAGATGGAGAAGCTATTGCCGGGTTATGGCTGTCCTATGGAACATGTTCTTAATGCATCAACTGCAGATGCTTTAGCGTTAGTGGAAGGTATGGAGTTTTTGGAGGACTTGGGTGCGGCTGTGATTACGATTGGATCTAATTCACCAAAACTTATACAAGCCTGCGACTTGGAGATTGAAGTCCCTTCTCTGCGATTTTAGCTGAATGTTTCATGAAAGCCCATACTTTCAATGTTGTTTCATTCATTCAAGCATTGCCCAAGAGAAGCAAATCAAAGTGGCACATCATCTAGCTAGATTTTCCTATGATTCGCATTCAATAGTAAGCTGGGATGGTTGTGTATATTATGCAATTTGTAATCAAGGATGTAACTCAGTTGGCTTCTGAATGAATGAGTATGGCTTTCCCATATAAAACAAAGTGGAATTACATGAATATTGCAGATGAGCAACTGACAGGTCTGAATGCGGACAAGTAAGCTCAAACCTCAACCACAAATTTCGCTTGTAAGTAACTATTTAGAAAAATTCATGTATAAATGTTGATGAAAACAAGTAGCAACAGTCAATCTAACAGCATTCAGTATTAGCGTTCCAAGGAAAACAAATCAATATGCAAGACTACAGGTAGCCTACAACTCAACCCCATAACCACCACCATCTAGCAGAGTAAACTGGTCCATCGTGCCTCCTCAAACAGGAGGAACAAAACATGCTTCCTTTCTTGCTGGCGCTGCTGTACAAGTGATATCATCCAACCAGTGTAGCACCGGAGGAGATTCAGTCTGTACCAGCACCAGCTTTTGTGAAGTCTACATCCCCCATTCCAGTGTCTTCCTCCTCTTCGCTGTCCTCGTCGCCATCAACCTCCTCGCCTGCCAACTTCAGCTTCAATATTGTGTCCGCAAATAGTTTATCATCTTTCTCGCTCACCTGCGCAACATACAAACAAATATGGATTATGGTTACCACGGAATAGAGGTGATGGTTCTAGTTTTAAAATAGAAAAGGCCTTCATAATTCAAGACTGCATATATCTGAAGATAGTGGTTTCTTTCACTGATTATTTGTTGAACCACAATGACAAGAAACTTACGGCTCTAGCTGCTTCCTTCACCACCAATTTCCCCTTGTGCTTTTCGATAGCATCCGCGCAAACTTTGGTTGCATTCGTCAGAACTGCAATCCCTTGGTCCTGTTCACAACAGCAGTATACAACAACAACATTCATATCATTGCATTACATACTAAATGTGCAGTCAGCCACCCATGATTGAAACCTGACACCCGCACTCATATGATCGAGGAACCTTCGTGACAAGTAACCCCAAAACCATAAATTAATATCATGGGATGTACGGATACAAAGTGCCCACTGCACTGATAAAAGAAGGCTGCATCATAGAAAACCACCCAATGAAAGGGCATCTGAATTTTAGTGAGATTTAAGGATCCCAATTTTTCTAATGCCCAGGTCATGAAACTAAAATGAATAGCCCTCCCAGACTATTTCATAAGGTTATAAGGTGGACCTTAGAGAAAATGAGCATATTCCTTGCGACGAGTTTTTACATATATTTTCTAATGTGGAGCAAAAAAACAAATTTGTAGTGAAGAATCAACATCAATCATCAAATGAATGGAAGAATCACGAACCTTGTCAAGTGTCTGTGTGGTTAGAACATAAAGCGGAGGAGCAACGAGCTTAATCTTCACAGGGCAATCAGCGTTTCCAGCAGCTTCAGCTTTCCTCATGGCTTCCTATAGAACAGAATCAGCAACTCATAACCAAACATTACACTTGGAAACCAAATTGCATGGATGGAAGCAAACAGAACCTTAATGTGGAGAACACCATCGAACTGGAAGCATTTCATCTCAACATCAGCACGTATCTTCAGTGGCTGTGGCGTCATTCTCCTCCTTATGTTCTTCACCAGGGCATCCTTAATTTCAGGTGTGACAGCCGGCACAACTTTAGTCACCTGTAGAAAATGTCAGCACAAATGAGAATTGAGGAACATCAGTTTGAACTGCCACATACTATAGGTTGGTTTAAGCATGCATACATCAGCACCAGCCCCATGTCAGTACAAGATTTCATGATATGCACCATAAGCTAACTTAATCTACAAGATGACTATTTGCCGTTCAAGAACCAAAACTATTATAGCATACACTGTGGTTCAATGTTAAAACACAGCACCGTGATGGTTATTTCATCTCAAATGTATCTGACAATAAAATCATGCTACCTAATTTGTTCGCGGAACTTATGCTTATACAACCTACTAAGTTCACATTGGTCCAATCGGGTGTGCACAAAAAAGCAATCAAAAGCATCTTTCAACCAACCAACTTGAGGCCAAAGAAATTCTTCAATCGACCAATTCTATTCACTCTTTAACCACGGACTTCAAATTGGCTACTAGGAATTGGCTTAAGAGGTAAAATCAATGCAGGACACATTACAAACTGCAGTAGCAACAAATACATAGTTAAGAAACACATGTAAATGGATAATTGGTAGCAAGACATTGGCATTGGCCTGAACAACCAAGTAGACCCTGATTTTACTAATGTGTTTAACTTTCTGTACAAGAACCGAAGCTACTATACCATATACTGTGGTCGAAGCACACATAATGATTACTTCAACTCTAACATGTATGACAGAAAACCAAATGGCAGTACCTAATTTTAGCATTCAAATTTAGGTTTATACATGCTACTGACTTGCAATTACTACTTATTACCTAGAACTAGAGAACCAATAACAGGTTCACATCACTCGAATGGACAGTACAATAATGGATCAAACTAAAAGCCTCTTCCAAGTTTCCACCAACCAATTTGAAGCCACAGAAATCATTCAACCAGCTAAGTGCATACACCAACTACAGACTTCAAGCCAAGTACACCCTAATTTTATTAATGTAAACTGTGGTCAAAGAATAGAGGCATAATGATTACTTCAACTATAACATGTATGACAGACAATCAAATGGCAGTATCTAATTTAGCATTAAAATTTATGTTTATACAGCCTACTAACTTGCAATTACTAACTTATTACCTAGATTTAGAGAACCAATACCAGGTTCACATCACTCGAATGGATGGTACAATAATGGATCAAACTAAAAGCCTCTTCCAAATTTCCATCAACCAATTTGACGACACAGAAATCTTTCAGCCAGCTAATTGCATACATCAACTACAGACTTCAAACCAGCTACTAGGAAATAACCATTCCAAGGGTAAGTTGATGTATGCAATTAGCTGGCTGAAAGATTTCTGTAGCAATCTGAAGTAGCAACAAATTCATACCTGATTACACGATAAAACAAGTTGAGTGTGCATGCACAGGCACACGTTGATGCTTAATAAGTTGCAAGATATAATCTCAATGCATAACACTACCAACCTAAAGTGGACTGAAGACGTAGCTTCAACTATAGCCTCCAATTTTAAGCAACAGATCTATTTTCTATACAATTAGGTAATTATGTACAGACTTTAAATCAGCAACTAGGAATTGACTATTCATGGGAAAACTATGATGCAGGAAAATTTAACAGACTTCACTAGCAACTTGAAGAACACATGTAAACCTCTCATCGTTTGCAAGATATTAGTGCCAAGTCATAAGTCCTGAAGTGAGCCGATGGCATTGCTTCTAGTACACCGAATATTGAGCATTTAATTGGCAATTAGCAGCAAGGGGAAGTTATGGGAAGGGGTCGGAGAACGAACCTCCTGGCCATCGGGGCCAATCTCCTTCTCCTCGTAGGTGAGGACATCGAGCACCCCGTCGGGGTCGGTGACGACGAGCTTGAAGGCCTCGAAGGCGTGGCCGTACTTGCGGTAGAGGGGCCACCCGATGCGCTCGTAGAGGGGCTCGAGGTCGACGCCCAGGGTTTCGGCGGCGTGGCGCATGATGGAGTGCACGAGCTTGGACTTGTTGTAGCGGTCCTCGCAGGTGAGCGCCTCCTCCTCGGAGACCCGGCGCTTGGAGAGATCGATATAGCCCTTGTCGCGGTCGACACGGAGCACCATCGAGGGCTCCTGGCGGCCGACCTTGATGAGGGACGAGATCGAGCGGATCCGTCGGCGGGAGAGCTCGGAGAAGAGGATCATGCCCTCGATGTTGTTGTACTCGAGGAGCGAGACGTAGGCGCCCATGTCGGCGATGTGCTTGACCTGGATCATCACCGGCGCGTCCACCTCGGGGAACTGCGGCTCGTACATCCGGCACTCGAGGTTCGGCATCGCGGCGGCCGGAGGGCGAGCGGGGAGGGGAGCGGGGAGGGGAGCGGGGGGAGAGCTAGGGTTTTGGAGGATGCGGCGGCGGAGGAGGACGGCGCGCAAGGGTGTTATGGATTGACTGGATTGGCGACCGAGAGCGTATCGACGATGTGACTTGGCTACGGTATACGTGAGCCTGTCTTGAAGACGCCAAACTGATATGCGTGTCCATCTTTCGGTGAATACCTTAGATATTACCCCTGGTATTTTTTAGGGAAATAGAGATTTTATTTAATAGGCATAGTCAAAGATACAAAGTCCATAGAAAAAAATACAAATTTATCAGATCTGTAACACGGTTTACTCTAGACTTCAATAAAGTCCATTAGATCTGGCAATTCCTCGTGCCCCGCTCATCATAGTATCACAAGCGATATCTGTGTTAATTTTTACTAGGGATGGCACCCGCCGGGTTCGGGGCCGGGGCCGGTCCCCCATACCCGCCCTGTTTAAGTTGTCGGACTCATTTCTTACCATACCCGTGACCCGGCCAGGTTCAGGGTCCCGGCGGGTACCCACCAGCACATGAGACGGGAGCGACGCCGACACATGCGGGAAGAAAACAATAGGATATTAGAATGGGTTTGGTGGAAATGGACGCGCGTGTGTGTGTGCTGTCTTCAGGAATCCATATTCCAGCGTGTGCATGTGATGTGTGTTGTCTGCGTGCATGGCCCGCGTGAACGTGTGGTTAGTCATATGATTATTAGGGATAGGATTAAGGCTTAGAGCGGGTCAGCGGGTCTACAGGTACGGGTTTGCCACCCTCATACCCGCCCAATTAAACTTGACGGGTCTAACTTTTTACCAAACCCTCCCCATTTAAGGCGGGTATCCATCGGGTTTGCGGGTTTCGGGGCCCTATTGCCATCCCTAATTTTTACCCACACTCTATCTGATGGCCTCTAAGAGCGTCTCTAGCAGACACCGGAAAATCACGAACCAATGCTCGAAGAACATGATGGCCAGAACAGAAACTAGATATTCGAACCGTAAACACGAGATTTTTGAACATTCGCGGAATATTTCAAAACACGAGCATAGTTCATACATAGTACTGACGCGATCATATATACAAACGCGAATTAAATCTAAATACTGAAAGTACCGACTAGATACGACTAGAGGGGGGTGAATAGGCGTCTACCCAATTTTAATTTGTTTCTCACTTTTAGGATCAACGAGAACGGAAGTTATCTAGAGATGCAACTAAGTGAACAACCTAAATGCAAGAAAACAAACACCAACAACAAAAACAGAAAATAGCAAGGAGTAAAGGAAGGGAACGAAGTAACCGGCGAGGGAACGAAGCTACGTCTACGTTGGAGAGGTGTCGGGGCCACACAAGGTCACCCGAGCGCCACAAAGGTCTCACCTTCTTCTCCGGTGAGCTCCCCCACAAAGGAGGCCTCACAATCCACTAACCGGTGACCTTGAAGGCGCCAACCGAAACCTTTACACCAAGGTTGAGGGGGAGGCTCCACAACTCAATCGGAGGCCCTCAACGACACCTCGAAGCTTTACAACACACGCTTCCGAGGATGCCCTACCGCCTAGGGTTCCAAGAAACCCAAGAGCAACAAGATCCACAAAGGATGGGTGGAAATCAATTCTTCTTTGGTGGAAGTGTAGATCTAGGTCACCTCCTCACCTCTCAAAAGATCAAGTCATTTGAGTGGCTAGAGAGAGATCTAGTGAGGTGAAGCTCAAGCATTAATGGAGGAGAGAGAAAAATTTGAGAGAGAGTGGGAGAAAGAAGGGGGTGCCTTAAATAGCCCCCCACGCTGAATTCTGACCCCTCATGACCTCACCGGAAGTTCCGGTGAGGCCTAAGTTCCACCAACTGGCTCCAACGGTCATCGCACCGTTGGCCAACTCGAGCATACCGGAAGTTCCGGTCAAAACGGACCGGAAGTTCCGGTGAACTTCCGAGCAAGTTCCGACCACCGGTGAACTTCCGAGCAAGTTCCGACCAAGTTTTGGCAAATAGCACACTTCGAAACAGAAGGTTACTGAGCCTCCACCGGAACTTGAGGCGGAACAAGAGGCGGAACATCTGGTCATGGCGAAATCGGCCGGAAGTTCCGGCTTCATGAAGTTCCGCTAGGAACTTTTAGCAGACAAGTTCGATGCAAGTTCGCCAAGTTCGGCAAATAGCACACTTCAAAACAGAAGGTTCTTGGTATACCGGAACTTGGGCGGAACTAGCGTCGAACAAAGCGTAGAATGTACCCATGAAAAAGTTTGAGCGGAGCTTCCGGCCTATGACCGGAAGTTCCGGTGAGACACAAAAGGCCCCAACATAACAGGAACACGCTCTCTCTCACGGGATAATGGGATGGCTGTGGCGGTGCATATAGGTTTGTGCAAGAACAAGTCATTTCCCATAGCCTTCCAAAATGGACCCCCTCTTAATAGTACGGTGACCTAAAAACAACAACCGGAAAGAAACTAGGAGAAGACTAAAAGGCCACCGTCTTCAAAAGATCACAAGAGAGCATCCATCACAATAGAAGGAGACATCAACGACGTTTCCCCAGAAACTCAAGAGCACAGTTAAAAACACAGTTTGGATTGTCATTTTAACACCAAAAACATCATGGGAAGATATAGTCCTTTCAATCTCCCCCTTTTTGGTGTTAGATGACAATCCCACGGATTTGCATAGAAACAAAGCAATCTTTGCAATGTACGAGGCAAGCTCCCCCTGTATGTGTGCAAGGTAGAGAGAAGACCTCTAAGGACAGGACTAGCACACATACACGGAGGCTCCCCCTAACAATTGCAAAGATAGCACAAGTGCAAGGTACAAAAAGGGATAGAGATCATACCACAACCAACTAAATGTGGTGGAGACAAACGGAGTAATAATAACAATAAGAGCAATGAGGCTCCACCACCATGGCAACAGCTCAAGAGATGACAACAAGATACCACACTCACGGCAAAGTATAAGATACCACAAAGATACCACATAGTAGATACCACATAGTCTCAAACATAACATATCACATGGTCCACAAGCACACATAAGTTCACGGACATAAAACCACAAGCACACAAATAAACTAGAGAGTTCGCGAGTAAGAAAAGATCAAAGGCAAGAACAGGCTCGCGAGTCATCCCATGCAAATCCCGTAGACAACCTAATAGACATCTTTCTCCCCCTTTGGCATCGAGACACCAAAAAAGAAGAAGAGATCAATCTACTCGTCCCAGCCACGAGAAGGGGGAGGAGGAGAAGACTCAGGCGGACCAGTGACCTCCTCCTCAGACTCATCTTTGGACCGATTCAGCTTGTTGCGAATCCAATCCTCCTTGGGAGCGATGATGAGCTAGAGACCGGTGAGCAAGGAATGTTGAGGCTGCCATGATGGCCTTCAAGGCCC
Organism: Avena longiglumis; assembly: GCA_030063025.1. Lineage (NCBI taxonomy): Eukaryota > Viridiplantae > Streptophyta > Magnoliopsida > Poales > Poaceae > Avena > Avena longiglumis. The sequence goes on from CP125976.1 coordinate 91,919,154, forward strand.
GAATATTGTGATTGATCAACATAAGCCTGATACTCGCATGGTCCTGCGAAAGCGAAAGTTTTCTTCACTTTCCCAAGCTTCTTTGCCCAAGATGGCTGCCTCGGAGAAGGACCACCAGCACTAGAGCCACCAGGAGCAGAGGAGGGACCACTAGCAACATCTTGAGCCTTCTTGAGAGCAGCTTCTTTTTCTTCCTGAGTACGAGGCTTCTGGTGCTTACTCACACGGAACTTTTTCTCTTCATGAACGGTGATGTTGTCTTGAGGGAAGGGGTTGCCAGTCTTCTCGAGCCACTTGTGATTGATGAGAGTCTGAATTTAGGGAGCATAGATGCAGGAGGGCTTTTCAATGAGATCCGCCCACATCTCTGAGTAGATGAAGTGCATAACATCCATTGACCTGTCAGTGTCTCGGCGAAGATAAGTCTGATGCATGAGGTCAACCTGATACCCATGAAACTGATCAAAGTTGCTAGCCTTGGGAGAGATGGTGTTCAAGTACACCCTGCGCATGATGTCAAAAACTGGCAGCAGATGATTCACATACCCAACAATTCCCCATCCTTCAATGTAGAGAGGCTCCAGGACCTCAGGATCAGCCATCTGGGACCATGAACACGCCAACCATTTGCCCAGCGTCAGCTGAATGGGATAGCCAAGAAGCTCAAGAACTCAGCAAGTAGCGAAGAAACACGTCCTGGTCATCCACTTCATCACACCTTGAGAGGACCCATGTGAAGAAAGCGAGTTGAGTAAAACTAAGCAATAGCAGTCACATCAAAGTTACGGTGCTCCATGAGGGAATCAGCCCAAACTTCGCGGATATCAAGAGCCTCTCCAAAGTAAACTTGCTTCTCTTCCATGTGAGGCACATTGATGTACTTTTGAGGAGCAACCACGAACTTCTTCTTTGATGCATAAATTTCTTCATAAATCACTCGGCATGGTGTGAAAATGAGGGTCCAAGAAAAGACGATCACGAGGCACGAGGTAGGCATCCGTAGCCACGAATGCGAGTAAGCTTTACGAGACCACTTGGAAATATTGGCTTTGGTCATGTCTAGCCCAAAGCGGTGGCCTTCGAGCAAGCAGTCCTCTTCCTGCAGAAGCAATGACAAGACAGCGAGAAGTCCGAGCGGTCGGACGACAACCTCAGCATCTTCCTCATCAATCTCGGGAGGAATGTCGGTGGATGGTCGGTGCACGCTTGCCTTGGCGATATCTCCTTCCCACGAGAAGAAAGCACAAGAATAGGGAGGGAAGGTGGGATAAGTGCACAAGTTCGGAAGAGGAAACAAAAGAAATAGATTGGAAAAATACAAACAGAAAAAGTTGCATTGTGGCCGGAACTTCCGTTGAATCGCCGGAACTTCCGGTGAAAATGGTCCACCGGAAGTTCGGTTCCAAACAGGAGTTCACTAGATGTAGATCTAAAAACCACAAGTGCATAGATTTTTCTAGGATGTATTGGACCAATCTACTCAAGCATGATACCCTAGACCTACCAAGATCTTCCAACAAGTTCTAGCCAAAGAACTAGCCTAGACAAGGTGTGCCCTAACTCAAACCATGGTGAGAGCAAGCTCTCCATTAATGGAGGGAGTTGAGGGCAAATACCGGAGTCCATGGCGGGAGATCGAGGTGGGGAAGGATCCCACGGAGCAGATCTGCGGAGGAGAGGTTGGAGATGAAGGCGGGAGCTCCTTCGTGGAGGTCTGCCGTGGCTCCAAATAGAAGATGGGTCTTGGGGAAAAAGGAAGAAGATCCCGTTTTCCCCGTGGCCCACCTTATATAGGACAGGAGCACCAGGAAGTTCTCGAGGCGGAAGTTCAGTGGGCCGAACTTCCGGTCGATGACCGGAAGTTCACGACGCCAGAAGACCATATCAGGATAGGACAACAAGGAAGAACTTGTGCAGGGAATAGAGAGGGCTTGAGGTAAGGAAAGGCTTAGGATAGATAGCTCAAACTGTGAAGAACCAAAACCAACAAAAACCAAGAAAAACAAAAAAGGTCAAAGAACCAAATAAAACGAGTCGGTGGCCGAAGCCATCTTATATAAGAGTAAATGGCTTGACACCGCGAAGATATATCTTGGGTTCATTACCAACACTCATCATGAAGCTCAAATGGTCTCCTTTAGAGACTATAGAGTATGAAAACTTTAATGTGCGCATAATAGGGATAGTGTTTGTTCATAAGAGGAACTACACTCCCCCTAAATCCATGCCTACATCCAAACAAGATACACATTGAGACACGGGTAGGTGTGCAAGGGCTCAAGCAACATTGCTCGAATCAATGATATTTAGCTCATGCCTTAACTCTAACCTTGCTTCATCAAGAGGCTTCGTGAAAAGATCCGCAAGATTTGCCTTGGTGGGAACATACTCCAAAGAAATGTCTCCTCTAGCAACATGGTCCCGAATGAAATGATGACAAATCTCAATGTGCTTGGTCGGTTGTGTTGCGGGATTGTGAGCAATAGCGATGGCACTCTCATTGTCAAAGAAGAGGCACCTTGTCAAAAGATAGTCCAAGATCCTTCAAGGTTTGCTTCATCCATAGCAATTGAGCACGGCTTGCGGAGAGATGTACTCGGCTTGGCGATGAGACATAGACACAGTTTTGCTTCTTCGAGGACCAAAAACCAAAGATCTTCCGAGAAACCGACAAGCTCAGGAGGTTGACTTTCTTCCCACTTTGTTACCAGCCCGAGTCCGTGTAACCAATGAGATCAAAGTGGCTCCCTTGGGGTACCACAACCCAAAGTTTGGGGTATGAACTAAATATCGAAGATCCTCTTGACAGCCACCATGTGACTTTCCTTTGTGCGGCTTGAAATCTTGCACACATACCCACACTCAACATAATATCCGGTCGGGATGCACAAAAATAGAGCAAAGAACCAATCATCGATCGATAGAGTTTTGATCCACCTCCTTACCCTTGGGATCGAGATCAAGATTAACCTTAGTTGGCATGGGAGTCTTGGCACCTTTGACTGATCAAACTTGAACTTCTTGAGCATGTCTTGGATGTACTTGGCTTGGTTGATGAAAGTCCCTTTCCTCAATTGTTTGACTTCAAACCCAAGGAAAACTTCAACTCCCCATCATGGACATCTCGGCGGTCGGTCATGAGCTTGGCAAAATCCTCATTAAAAGTTTTGTTAATAGACCCAAAGATAATGTCATCAACATAGATTTGGCATACGAACAAGTGGCCTCCAACTTTCTTAGTAAAAGAGTGGGATCAATGAGGCCCACTTCAAGCCACTTGCCTAACAAGAGCTCCCTAAGGCAATCATACCACACACGTGGGGCTTGCTTGAGGCCATAGAGTGCCTTATTGAGCTTGTAGACATGGTTCGGAAAAAGTGGATCCTCAAAACCCGGAGGTTGCTTGACGTATACCAACTCTTTCAAAGGACCATTAAGAAAAGCACTCTTAACATCCATTTGATGCAATTTAAAGTTATGATGGGTAGAGAAGGCAAGAAGCATACGAATGGATTCAAGGCGAGCAACGGGGGCGTAAGTCTCAACGTAGTCGATGCCCTCAACTTGTGAGTATCCTTGGGCAACTAACCTTGCCTTGTTGCGCACGACAATTCCATTCGCATCGCACTTGTTCTTGAAGACCCACTTGGTTCCAATAACGTTTTGACAGTCTTTAGGCCGCTCAACCAATGTCCAAACATTGTTCCTCTTGAAGTTGTGAAGTTCCTCGTTCATAGCATCAAGCCAATCATCATCTTCAAGAGCTTCGAAGACTTTCTGTGGTTCCACAAGAGAGATAAACGCATGGTGAGAGCAAAAGGAAGCTAGTTGCCTCCTAGTAGTGGAACCTTTATTGAAATCTCCATAGACATTATCAAGGATATGGCCATCTCGAACAAGCTTGGCGAGACGATGGAAGCAGCGGGCTTGTGCTTCAATTCGAGATTCTTGAGCTGCCACTTGGTCATTTCCACCAATTGAGCCGCCCCCTTGACTATAAGCACGAACACGAGGATCATCTTCATCAATTTCCACTTCGGGGGAGTCATCACTTGGAGAGGATCCTTGAGGATCATTGACTTGCTCTTGATCTCGACGAGCTTGACCTTGGGGAGAAACGTGACCTTGAGGAGGAGCCCCATCTTGGGGAGGTTGATGAGGTTGATGAAGAGCTTGTTCGTGGGAGGTGCCTTCAGGAAGAGCCCCATCGTGGGGAGGTTGATGTTGTTGATGAAGAGCTTGTTCTTTAGAGATTGGAGAGTCATGAGTATGGGAAGCTTCGGGAGAGCTTGAGGGAGCTTGTGCCAAGAAAGTAGGTCCTTGAGGTGCAAGACGATCTTGTGAGAGTGAGGGCTCCACTTTAGTAGAGCTTGATCCTTCTCCTTCGTCCATAAGGGGATCCTCAATGGGGAGGTGGAAGCCCACACCCATTCTTCCTATGGCCTTGGGAGGAATTTCATCACTTGGATCACAAACACCATCTTGCCTAACAAGAGACTCATGATTTTCATCAAACTTCACGTTGCTCGTCTCTTCAACTCTTCCATTGGCTTTGTTGTAGACTCTATAAGCATGGGACTGATTTGAGTAACCAACGAAAATTCCTTCTTGAGCCTTGGATTCAAACTTTGATAACCGAACTCCTTTCTTGAGGATGTAGCACTTGCAACCAAACACCAGTAGCTAACATTAGGCTTTTTCCCGGTGAGAAGTTCATAGGGGGTATTGTTCTTATTCTTGCGGAGATAAAGCCGGTTGGTTGCATGGCGAGCGGTGGAGATGGCCTCGGCCCAAAAGTTGTATGGAGACTTGAACTCAGCTAGCATAGACAGCGCATCCATCAAAGTGCGATTCTTCCTTTCGGCAACTCCGTTTTGTTGAGGGGTGTAGGGAGTGGAGTATTGATGCTTGATTCCTTCATCACTGAGAAACTCATCCAAGGTATAGTTTTTGAACTCGGTGCCATTGTCACTTCGAATTGAGAGAATAGTTGCATTGTGCTTCCATTGAACCTCATTAGCAAAGTCAATGACGGTTTGTTGAGTCTCACTCTTGTACTTGAAAAAGAACACCCAAGTGTATCTTGAGAAATCATCCACAATAACCAAGCAATACTTCTTGCCTCCAAGGCTATCATGAGAGGGAGGACCAAAGAGATCCATATGCAAGAGCTCCAAACATCTCTCGGTAGTGATTTGATTGAGCGCTTTGTGAGGAGTTTCATGCATCTTCCCTTCAATACAAGCCCTGCAAACACGATCTTTGGCAAAAGAAACATCGTTAATTCCAAGGATGTGGCCCTCGGAGTGAAGTCTTTGCAAAGTCCTCATGTTAACATGGGCTAGGCGGCGATGCCACAACCAGCCCTTGTCGGCTTTAGCATAGAGACATAGAGCATGAGGAGTAGTGGTCCCTAAAAAGTCCACCACATACAAGTCATGTTCCACATATCCTACAAAAGCCACCTTGAGAGACTTGCTCCACATGAGGACCACGGAATGAGAACTAAAGAAAGAAGAAAGACCCATAAGAGCAAGAGCACGAACAGAGAGTAAGTTGTAACCAAGAGTTTTTACAAGCATGACGTCAACCAAGGATATATCCGGGGTTACCACCACTTTGCCAAAACCCAAAACCTGAGAGCTTGTTTTGTCACCGTAGGAGACCATGGTGTTGGCAATATTGGGTCTCAATTCGGTCATGATAGACTTGCTTCCGGTCATATGACTCGTGGCACCACTATCAAGCACCCATTTTGATCCGCCGGAAGCATAGTCCTACAAGAAAATCAAGCCTTGGTTTTAGGTACCCATTTTGCAATGGGTCCCCTTTTGTTAGTGACAAGAACCTTTGGCACCCAAATGGGCCAATGATAATCATGCGTGTAAGATATCCCCACATATCTAGCATATACATGACCATAATAAGATTTGCAAAGAATATAAGAGGGATTGTTCTTTCCGGCAAAGTTGTCACTTTGCAAGAGGGTTAGGCCATTTGGTACTCCTTGGGCCATGCCCTTGTTCTTTTTCTTCTTGTTCTTCTTGTTCTTCTTCTTCTTCCTAGTCTTGGCAAGTTGATCCTTCAAAACCTTGACCTCCTCTATGAGATGCTCATGCTTGCAACAAGGGTTAGGAGAGCTAGACAAGTCTATAATTTGCACAAAGGAAGACTTAGAAAGATCACAAGTTAATTGAGTTTGAAGCTGTTCATGAGCCTCAAAAAGATTTGAGAATTTACTCTCCAAGGCTTTGTGTTCCTCTTTGAGTTTCTCAAGATCCTTTTGAGTCCTATCATGACCACCCACAAACTCAGCATTTTCTTTCTTGAGAACCTTAATCAAAGCAAGAGCATGGTCACGTTCTTTAATTGTAGAGGTTAAAGTATTGTTATGATCATCTACAAGCTTAGACACATTTTCTTCGAGATTAATTCTCATATTTTGTTCATCCTCAAGACTTTGAGTGAGAGAGGCAATTTCATCGGCGGCATCTCTTTCATTTTTACTTAGCAAGTCAAGAAGTTCTTCCTTTTCATCTAAGGCATCTCTAGCATTTTCAAGTTGTGCAAGTAAGGACTCAAAGTAGTTTTTAGTTTCTTCATCTAAGGTAGCAATAAATTCACACATGTCAATCATCTCTTTCTTCACCTCTAGACCAACAAGATCAAGAGAGGAAGGCTCACTAGAGATAGGTTGAGGAGTGGGTTTTGGTGATACCTCGGTGGCCTTGGCCATGAAGCACTTTTGGTTGGAGGAGATGACATTTTCATTTGGCGAGTCGAAGAGGGATAGACGTGGAGTTGAGGTAGTGGCAATAGCAGCAACCCCCACAATCTCTCCACCATGAACTTCATCATCATCATCATCATCATCATCTTCATCCGTGCCCGAAAGATATTCTTCATGGACCACAATTGCTCGTTCCTTGTTAGTGGCGTTCTTGACAGTGTAGTTCTTGTTTAAGGGGTGAGGAGGTCTTGACTTGATCTTGCGAATGAGACTACCACCATTGTCTTCACGGTTCTCAAAGGGACACTTGGCCACGAAGTGACTCTTGTCGTTGCAATTGTAGCATGACCTTGCTTTGGGAGACTTGTTGGGTGAGTTGAATCTTGAGTTGTCCCTTGATCTTGACTTGAATCCGGACTTGTTCCAAAAGGCCCTTGAAGCGAGAGCAAGATGTTCGTTGAAGGCACATTTGAGATCTTCTTGAGACCACTCACTTGATGTATCATCATCATCAACTTCAATAGCCTTGGCCTTCAAAGCAAGGTTCACTTTTGTTGATCCAATGGCTCTAGCTCGAGCGGACTCCGCATTCTTCTTAGCAATAGTCATGGCAATTACTTCACTCAAGACTTCTTGGGAGGTCAATAAGTGAAAGTTGGTTCTTCCCTTGGTAGAGTTGAGCTTTTGTTCTTCAAATGGGAGAAGAGCTTGAATGAACTTCCTCTTCATAAACTTGTCATCAACATAGTGAGCCCCAAGGTCCCTCATAGTGGAACAAAGGACCTTAAGGCGCCTATACATGTCTTCAGGGGTCTCATCATCTTGCATTGCAAAACCATCGCACTCGTTGTTGATCTCATCAAACTTGGAGCTTTGGATGCTAGCATTCCCAACAAAGAGCTCGGTGAGTTGATCCCAAGCTCCCTTGGCAGTGTCAAATTGGCTAATGTGAGCAAAATCCTCTGGAGTCAAGGCCTTTTGAATCATTCCCAAAGCTGTAGCATTGAGTTGCTTGTCCACCACTTCACCTCGTGTCAACTTCTTTGGGTCAAATGGAGAGAATCCATCCTCCACAATCCTCATTAACTCAATGGATGAGCTAAAAATATGTGAGCGCATTAGATATTGCCAATTGGCGAAATTAGACGTATCTAGCATGGGTGGTGCTCCTTGAGGTATAATGTGTGGCATGGGGATGGGTGGATCCGGAGTGTACTTCGGCGGTGGGGGTACCGCCGAGTAGTCCTTTCCTCCATTTTCCCCTTTGTAAGTTGGGTTCTCGGGCTCCTCGATGTTCTCACTTGGAACCTTGGTAGAGGTTTGAGCAACAAAACCAAGTCCCAAGTGAGTGGTGGCACCATGGAGTTACCTCGGGCGACACCGTAACGGTGGGAGGAACCTCGTTGGGTTGGGGTGTGTCAATAGCAACCATGGGGTTTGGCTTGAGAGACTGCAAGAGAGTCATCATTTCCTCGAACTTGGACCTCATGGATGACTCCAATTGCTTGAGGTCATCCATTGAAGGGAATATGCCCTGAGAGGCAATAATAAATTGTTTATTATGTGTATTCCAAGTATATGATAGATGTTTATTTTGCATTCTATAATTGTATTAATACGGAAACGTTAATACATGTGTGTTTAATAAACAAACAGAAAGTTCCTAGTTAAGCCTCTCTCATAAACTAGCTCGTTGATTAACAAGATGATCAAGGTTTCCTGATCATGGACATTGGATGTTGTTAATAACGGGATCACAAAATTAGTGTAATGATGTGATGAACATTCATCCGAAGTATAGCATTACGATCAAAGTCATTGAGTTTATATTGCTATAACAACTTACAGTGATCCTAATCCTGACCATGAGATCATGTCAATCACTAACACCGAAGAGTTTCTTGATAACATCAAACGTCACCGTAATGGGGTGATTATAAAGATGGGTTCGTAACTAATAAAGTGTTATGTTGAGGCTCATGGATCGAGAGTGGAATTTGTTCATCCCGATGGCGGATAGATATACTCTGGCCCTCTCGGTGATATCACATTGATTAGCTTGCAAGCAAGTGATTTGATCACTAGAATGTTACATCACGGAACGAGAAAAGAGTGCATGTCGTAACGAGATCAAACTAGGTATGGAGATACCGATGATCGAATCTCGGACATGTAATATATCGTGAGACAAAGGATTAAGATACTAGCGTAAAAGGTTCCGACGATCACAAGAAAGTCATCGTTGAATGTGTGGGAGTCGAGATGGGTCTCGGATCCCGCTCGATTATTGATCCGAGAGGGGTCTCGATCATGTCCGCATTATTCACGAACCGTAGGGTGACACACTTAAGAGACACCGACATCCAATTGGAGCAAAAGTTTCATGCCGAAAAGAATAAACAAGCGCAGGAATTTATTTCACTAGATACCAAACAGGTTTTGGTGAAATTGCATAAAGTGGTTATGCATGTGAAATAGAATTCTAGCAAGGGTTATTTGTGAATGTTTGTCATTAAAGTAATTGACAAAATTCTGAATAAAATAAAAGAGTTTTATTTAATGAGAGATTGCATTAAATTTGGTGGAAATTTAATGGGATTTTGAGTGGACTTTTGAGTGGAGGAATTTGGAGGAGTTTTGTGAGGAGTGTCCACCCACATGAAGAGGGAGGCAAGGCAGCCCCATGCGGCCACCCCTTGGGGTTCCCCTCCTCCTATAAAAGGCCCCTCCTCTCACTTCTCACTCACACCTCCTCGTGAAGGATCTCTCCCTCTAGAATTTATCCCCATGGTCTCGGACTAGCGAGATACATGTTCCCGTGGCTATTCGGCAAGAAAGAGTTGTGCTTCACCGCATCGCTGGAGCGAGGAGGCGGAGGTTGCTCAGTGCCTCGAGCGTGTGTCTTGAGCACGGATGCGCTGCTGATTTGCGGCGCTAGGACTTCCTCTCGATCTTGAGATCGGCAAGAGATCGTCTACATCAACCACGAGTTTGAACTCGTTAAGCTTTGTCGGTCTTCAAGGGTATGTTCTCTACGGATATACATCCGCCCGTTGTTTGTATCTAGTATAAATAGATCTTGGTATATAGTTCACATCGTAGGAAAATTTTTGTTTTCTATGCTGCGAACCCTTCATCCATAGTGGCCAAGTTCTTGGATTTTTCAGTTTCACTACCCCCTTTGTCGGCCATAGTCTCTTAGGCGGTAAAGCCCGAAGTAAGAGCCTGGGCTCTGATACCAATTGAAAGTATCGACTAGATACGACTAGAGGGAGGGTGAATAGGCGTCTACCCAATTTTAATTTGTTTCTCACTTTTAGGCTCAACGAGAACGGAAGTTATCTAGAGATGCAACTAAGTGAACAACCTAAATGCAAGAAAACAAACACCAACAACAAAAACAGTAAATAGCAAGGAGTAAAGGAAGGAGCAAGTAGTAACCGGCCGGACACGGAGATGTAATTCCGTAGTTCACTCCCAAGGAGCTACGCTCACGTTGGAGAGGTATCAGGCCACACAAGGTCACCGGCGCCATAAAGGCCTCACCTTCTCCGGTGAGCTCCCCACAAAGGAGGCCTCACAATCCACTACCGTGACCTTGAAGGCGCCAGAAACCTTTACACCAAGGTTGAGGGAGGCTCCACAACTCAATTGGAGGCCCTCAACGACACCTCAAGCTTTACAACACACGCCTCAGCTTGAGGATGCCCTACACCGCCTAGGGTTCCAAGAAACCCAAGAGCAACAAGATCCACAAAGGATGGGTGGGGAAATCAATTCTTCTTTGGTGGAAGTGTAGATCTAGATCACCTCCCTCACCTCTCAAAAAGATCAAGTCATTTGAGTGGCTAGAGAGAGATCTAGTGAGGTGAAGCTCAAACATTAATGGAGGAGAGAAAAATTCGAGAGAGTGGGAGGAAGAAGGGGTGCCTTAAATAGGCCCCCCGCTGAACCGCTTCTCCGCGACCTCACCGGAAGTTCGGTGATAGGCGGAAGTTCCGCCTACTGCTCCAACGGTCATCGGACCGTTGGCGCCCGCTCGAGCGCAACCGGAAGTTCCGGTCAAAACGGACCGGAAGTTCCGGTGAACTTCCGAGCAAGTTCCGACCAAGTTCCGGCAAATAGCACACTTCGAAACAGAAGGTTACTGAGCCTCCACCGGAACTTGAGGCGGAACAAGAGGCGAAACATCTGGGTCGCGAAGCGAATCTGACCGGAAGTTCCGCTCAGGAACTTTTAGCAGGACAAGTTCCGATGCAAGTTCCGGCCAAGTTCCGGCAAATAGCACACTTCAAAACAGAAGGTTACTGAGCCGCCACCGGAACTTGGGTGGAACTAGCGTCGGAACAAACTGTAGAACATCCCGCAGAAAAAGTTTGAGCGGAACTTCCGGCCTATGACCGGAAGTTCCGGTGAGACACAAAAGGCCCCAACGGAACAGGAACACGCTCTCTCTCACGGGATAATGGGATGGTTGTGGCGGTGCATATAGGTTTGTGCAAGAACAAGTGATTTCCCACAGCCTTCCAAAATGGACCCCCCTCTTAATAGTACGGTGACCTAAAAACAACAACCAGAAATAAACTAGGAGAAGACTAAAAGGCCACCGTCTTCAAAAGATCACAAGAGAGCATCCATCACAATAGAAGGAGACATCAACGACGTTTCCCCTGAAACTCAAGAGCACAGTTAAAAACACAGTTGGGATTGTCATTTTAACACCAAAAACATCATGGGAAGATATAGTCCTTTCAAATACTACATGGGATCTACCGTCTCCGCCGCTAAACCCTAGCATGGACACAAAATCGGGCTCATCGGAGAAGTTGAAGTCCGACAGCCTGGAGCTGCTGTCGGAGACGAGGTCGATGAACTCCACCTCGTGCTTCCCGCGGGAAGTGCGGTCGACGGCGAGCCCCTGCTCGAGGAAGATGTCGTCTATGAGCTCGTCACGCTGAGCTTGACGGGCCTCCGTCTCTGGCTCGGCGATGCTCCGGTGCCGAATGACCTCGAACCAGCGGTCGAAGGAGGCGTCGTCGAGGGCGTGGGCCTCTGTGATGACGCAGCCCTCCGGGAGCTCCTCCTCCTTCTTCACCGGCGGCGGCGGAGTCCTCGGCGCGTGCGAGGAGCTCCCCTCCCCCTGGCGGGTGCGGATGCAGGCATCGAACTCCTCCGTTTCGCGGCGGAGGAGCGCGGGCGGCACCGGCGAGCGCCACTTCTTGTAGTGGAGGCGGCGGCGCTTGCCTTGTCAAGCGCCGCCTGCCGGCTCCTCCTCCTCCATGGTGTCGAACGAAAGCGTGGTGTGGAAGCTCCCCGACGGCCCATCGCGGTCGAAGGAGACCGGATCTGCTATGGCTTGTGAGAAATTGCTCGCCGGTGCTCGGCGATTTGAGCGGTGGTGCGCGGCGAAGGCGTGGAGGGGGCGGTGGCGGAGAAATGGATCGAGACCTGGGAAACAATCTCGGAACTGGGGATTTATGGGTCGAGGGGGTCGATTCCTAGGGGACCGGAAAAAATCTCAGGTCAGGCCGTGTTTATAGTGTCTGTTCGAGACAGATTTCGCGACCCGGTCCAAAAAACCGCCAGAATTTTTTGGGTCCGGCGTTTTTTCGGTGTCCGCTAGAGATGCTCTAACCATGACCTGGAAGAATACTAGCATGTTGCCTAGGGATATTAAGAAGGGACAGCGCATCATGCGTCAATTTCATCGACTAAACTGGATCCAAAGATCATTTTTCATATATCACATTATTTCGCGATGTCCAGATAGACCATGTCACTGTAATGATCATGGCTCGATCTGTGTATTTGATCAGCGGATCACATAATATTTATCTTGCCCACGTATCTGGATGAAGCATTGGCAACTTGATTTTTAGCCAGCCCTCTGCTTTTCGACAGAAGTTCCTAGCACGACTGCACTTAATAAGAGCATGCATCATGCCTTCATTCTTTGCTAGGCATACTTTACCGTGAGCCAACTGAGCTACGTGTCGATAGTGTAGAGTACTTTCAACTGGTAAGATGTCTTGCAAAACACGCCACCAGAATACTCTAACTTTTGGAACAACTTGAAGCTTCCACAACGTATGCCACAACTACTTTTCAGACCTTGTGGTTTTCGTAACCGTCCCTTCCGCTAGATATCGATGCCCATTACGCGTCATTAGAGATCGATACGCTGACTTCACAGTGTAATTACCCGATTTCTCCAAGCTCTAGGCCCAAAAATCATCTCCGCCCACTCGCTGCAGCGGGATATTCAGAATTGCGTCCGCCTCTAGGGCAATGAAATTCTTCCTGACCAAATCTATCTTTCATGTCCCATTATGCACATCAATGAGATCGAAAACCCTGTTCAATTCATTCTCCCCGATCTGCGTTGAAGGTTTCATTTACATAGTTCCTGGAATCCACGGGTCGTGCCAAATGGATATCGAAGTTCCATCGCCAACACGCTTTCGCAGACCGAATTCCAAAGCAACTCTCCCAGCAACTATTGCACGCCAAGTAGAAGAGGATCTGCTTGGCACCGTTGCTTGCATAAAATCCGTATCCGAGAAATATTTTGTCTTTAGAATCCTTGCACATAAAGATTCTGGATGAGTAATAAACCTTCACCCATGCTTCTCAAGCATAGCCAAATTAAACATCTCCAGGTTCGGAACCCCATGCCCCCGTGCGATTTGGTTGAGGCAAGAGACTCCCAAGAAACCCAGTGCATTGATCGACGATCAATAGAGCTACTCGGCTACTCCACCAATATTTCGCCATATATGAGACCAACTGATTGCATGCTCTCCGTTGCTAGTGGTTATCTTGGCCAAGTAGTTGCTAGTGACTCCAAGAGGGAGTATTTATGCTCGATAGTGGGTTCATGCCTCTAATTTCCAAGGGAAGTGACAATAATCTCTTCGGTTGTAGATGTGTTGTTGCTACTAGGGAGAAAACAACGGTCTCTTGTTCATCGAACATGTGGACTGTTTACCTTACACACTTTGCTTAAAGCAGTTGTCTGTTGCTGGCAACTTAATACTGGAGGGGGTTCGGATGATAACCTGAAGGTGGACTTCTAGTCATAGATGCAGTTGGATAACGGTCTGTGTATATTGTTGTATTGCCTAATCAATTTCGTAGGATCTTTCTGGCTAGTAACTGCATTTTTTTGCCTTGCTCAGTTCCTGTCAATTCCCCCGCTGTAATTTGTTTATCTTCATGCCATGTTGTTTATTTAAGGAGAGCACATCTAGTGAACTATGGACCCGGTCCAATCTTTACCATTACCTGTTCTTTATCTAAGGAGAGCACCTCTACTGAACTATGGACCCCGGTCCACATCTTACACTATTACTTGTTACTTGCTACAAACCATTACCTTCCACACCATATGTTTAATCCTTTGTTACAGCAAACTGGTGAGCTTGACAACCTCACTGATTCGTTGGGGCAGAGTCTTGAGTTTGTGTTGTGCAGGTCTCCACGCTGCTTACAACACATGTGTGACGTTTCCTTCCTCCTTCTGGTTCGATAACCTTGGTTTCTACTGAGGGAAATCTTGCTGTTGTACTCTTCATACCTTGATCTTGGAGTTTCCAACGAAGTACTCTTCCTACCTGTTGAGTGTAGCATCAAGTAATTTCTGGTGCCGTTGCCGGGGAGGCCAAGGACGTCTTCACTAGGGGAGTCCTTCACTTCCTTTCTCTTTACTTTGTTTTTAGTTTGCTTTGTTTCTTTTTCTTGGTTTTGTTTGCCTCTTTTCAAAAAACCCAAAAAAATTAGTCTAGTTTGGTTTGCTTTCTTTATTCAAAAACACAAAAAAATAGTTCCTACTCTGGTTGCTGGTCTGTTATTGCCTTGCTTGGTCATGCTTTCTATCAACGGATGGTTTCTTTAAAACTAGTTCTTATTGGCAAGGTGGGTTCACAGAAGAACAAAAGTATTATTATAAGGAACACCGTTTGTCACAAAAAGGGAAACACTTATGGGAACAAATTGATAAGTTGAATACTATTGCTAGAGACGTGTGCTCTACTTATAATGTTACTTATTGATTTGATAAGTCCTGCTGCTGTAGGAGGTATAAACACCTGCCTTTTCAATGTGAGTATAATGATAATGTTACCATATCTTCTTATGTTAAGGGAAATTATGAATTTTATGACGTGGAACAAATTGAAGAATTTATTGCCTTCAAGGGTGCATTTGAACTTGCTAGTTTGCTTGAAAATACTGATGATGCACCTTATGAATGTGAGGTTTATGAGATACTTAAATTTTGCTTTGATAATTACAAGGAAGCAAATGGCTATATTCTTGAATATTTTAATAGGCATTTTCCACAAATGGAAGAGACTAATGCCTTGCAGGAGCCTATGTAAGAAGAAATTGTTGAAACTGGAAGCTCAATAGATGAAAAAGAGGGGGAGAGTGATGAACAAAAGGAGGAAGAATGGATCTACCCATGCATACCTTCTAATGAGAGTAACTCTTTATCCCTTACATTATTTAATTGTCCCCCATGCTTACCAAAGAAGGATGAATGTTATGTTCCCGTGGATCCTTTTGAAATATCTACTTTGGGTAAAACCTGTGAAGGTTTTAATCCCACTATTTTTTATCTTGATAGAAATTATGTGTTTGTAGATCATGAAAAGCATGCTTTATTTAATAGCTATATTGTTGAGTTTATTCATGATGCTACTGAAAATTATTATGAGAGAGGAAAGTATGGTTGTAGAAATTTTCATGGTACTGAAACACCTCTCTTTGTGCTAAAAGTTTTGAAGTTACTCTTGTTTTATCTTCCTATGCTTGCCACTTTGTTCTTTGTAAATTTATTTGTGTACAAGATTCCGATGCATAGGAAGAGGGTTAGGCTTAAATGTGTTTTGAATTTGCTTCTTGATGCTCTCTTTGACTTCAATTCATATTTCTTATGTGAGCATCTTCTTAAGATTCTTGTGCCTAACTTAAAGGCATTAAAGAAAAGTACTTGTTGGGAGATAACCCAAGAGTTTCCTTGAGTCTTGGAAGTTATTACTACTGTAATGACCTCTTCTTATCCTTATTGTTTGCTTTTTGTGCCAAGAATGACCTTTAATGAGAGGGAACTAAGATTTGGGGAGTTGTTGTCCCGAAACAGATTTCTGTCCTCCACAAAAAAATTCGTGAGGAGGCTCTGTAACTCGGATTGAGCTCAAAATTTATGAATAAATCCCACAGTATGTTGGATAACTTTCGTTAGTTCAACACTTTTTGATTTGAGCAATAGTAGATGTTCGAAAAAATTCGTTTCTACCTGTTGGTCTGTTTTGACAGATTTCTGCCATTATTTGCATTTGCTTCTTATTGATTCCTTTTTGAGCTCTCTTCAGGTAAATTGAGTTTATTTGAAGGAGTTACTACAATAGCTTGTGTTTTTAGTGAAAAGCCTTGTTATTCCAAAGCTTTGTCAGTGGTCTAATATCTTTTGAATAAGCTAATGTTGCTAATGAGGATTGTGTGAAGTTTTGTATGAAGGAAAAAATTTAGGTGTAGAGAGAGAATGATGCAATGAGATGAAGAATGGACAAAAGCTCAAGCTTGGGGATGCCACCATGGTGTCACCCAAAGAAATATTCAAGAGGTACAAGCGTCAAAGCTAGGTGTCCCCTTCTTCATCAATAAAAAACTCAGGTCTGTCTAGACACTTCACTTTTATTGTTTTATGCACAGTTGTGTTGTTCTTGGAGCGTCTTAGTTTTTGTTTACTTTGCTTAGTTTATTTAGTTTGCTTTAGTAGTTTGTACCCCTGTTCTCGCTGTGTTGTTTTGCAAATAAGTTTGCTTGGTGTTTGGAAAGGAGTGGTAAGTTCTTGCTTGAAGTGCAAGAGGAGCTTGTATTGATTGTGACTTAGACTTTAGCATGACATGCTAGGTGTTGTTTTAGCATTATGCTTAGTGATTATTTCTGTAGCATGTCTTGTTCCAAACAATTGGGATTGCTTAGTGTGCCTTGAAGAAATTATGCGTTGTTTTAGCATGCAAAAGCATAGTATTGTGGTATTCTCCTTTGATGTTTTGCTTGGGTTGACTTGGCACATGCTCACACCATGTTATGACTATGACAAGTCACCATTAGCCTCTATGATCATTTAGTCCTTGACTTGTAGTACTACTCTTTGCTTTGATTAGTTTGCTTTGTTGCATTGCATAATTATGGCCATTATTGCTCTCTTAGTTGGTTGCTCCCAGTCTTTTGCTAGCCTCCACTTGTATGAGTAAGTTCTACTCATGCTTCCAACTCCCAAGAAACCAAGTTATTCCAAAGTGTCCACTATAAACTCCTATGCTTGGTGTGTTACACCATTCCAAAGTATATTCTTGTTTTCCACTATCTTCCAATTAAAAACTATTTTGTTATGTGAAAACTTAGTGATTAAATCCCTCACAAACTTGATGGCACACTTTATACTTTGCCCCTAATAAACTTGAACCATTGAGGCAACTTTGTTGTATATGCCTGCACTTATAAGTTGGGATTAGCAGAACCGTGTTGTCACGGGGAACGTTTTCAACATTGCACTTGTAACTTGTTGTACTCAGTTGATATCATGTTCTTTTGTCTATGGATGTCACCAGTGTGAAATAAAGAGGGAACTTTTAAGTCCATGGAGTTTGTATTTTGTGTTAGAGAAACGCTTGGGCCGCTAGCCTAAGCCATGCATAATCATGGTGGAAACTTGCAGCATCACCATAGTGACATCTATGAAGCACTCTTCTTAAAAAAAGAGACACATTGAGAAAAGAGGAAAGGGAGAAAAAATCACCATATTCCCATGGTAAATAAGAATACTGCTGAGGTGCTCATTGTCTGCTTGCCTTGTCATTTTGGTTATGGGAAAGCTCTTGTACCATGTGCGAGGGGTACCCCGTTGGCGGTTCTCAATGATATGCAAATACTTACAGTGACAAGAACTTACCTGGACCCAAAGTTGAGTATGCATAAGGTGTGGCCCTCGTATTCAAGGGTCATGAGATTGTCAACTTATACTTTGTCAAGCATATACTCCAGCTTTGCCACTTTAACCTTAACCACTTCAAGATGCTTATGATAGGGGCAATGAGGGCTGAAAGCTAACTAGTACCATAATTTTTGGAAGCTCTTTTTGAAACTTGTAATCCCTGCTTCCTTTACAAAAAGGCCTTTATTCCACCACTATTGAGTCTTCACCTTCTACCTTTAGGCACCATTAAGAGAGCATAGTTGTCATTCTGTGTGCGGTGTTCCAAAGCTTATTAATTGATGCATATTGTGTTATTACTTGCTCTTGTGCTACTTGTTTCTAGTCACCCTTGTGAACTTTGCAGGTGTCCTATGCATTATATTGCTACTCTATGAGGGACAAGCTGATTACCACTGTGCTATGTTTTCTGCATGTGAAACAAACGTTTTTCAATACATATTATTCATGATCTTTGTTTGTAGCTTGTCATGTTGCATGCATAGTTACTATGTCCTATTGTTAGAACTCCATATTTCATGCACATGTTTAGAGTTCTTTGTTTCCAGCGTTCAATGCTTGCAAATGGCTGGATCTTTACTGTGAGGGTGCATGTCACCTTAAAAATTATTCTTTTATCACTGACCTACTCGAGGACGAGCAGGAGTTAAGCTTGGGGATGCTGATATGTTGGAAACGTATCTATAATTTTTGATGCTCCATGCTTGTTTATTATCTACTTTGCTTTACCTGTCCACACTTTGAGGTGCTTTTTACATCTTTTCTGGTACTAACCTATTAACAAGTTGCAACAGTGCCAGGTGCCTGTTTTCTGTTGTTTTTGGTTTTAGAAAAGTTAGTAAAGAAATATTCTTGGAATTGGATGGGACGAAGGACAAAGTCAATAACTTTCCGTGGGGAACAAGAAGTCCAGAGGGGAGACCGGAAGGCCAGCCAGGGGGGAGGGGCCAGACCCACCCTAGGCGTGGGTGGGCACAACCCCATGCCTGGATAGGGTTTGGGTACCCTGGCCGCCTCCCGGTCTCGCCCCTTCGCCTATAAGAAGCCCCCGATGCAGAAACTCTCGGTACCCGATCAATATTCCACGAAACCATCTGTAGCCGCCGCCACCATCGTCCCTAGATCAGGGGGATCTGAAGCTCTTCCCGGCACCTTGTAGGAGGGCAGATCATCCCAGAGGCCTTCTCTCTGGTATGATTTGTGAGTAGTTCCACCTTGGACTATGGGTCCATGTAGTAGCTAGATGGTTATATCTCCTCCTTTGTGCTTTCATGTATAGATCTTGTGAGCTCCGTTCATGATCAAGATCTAATCTATTTGTAATCATGCATGTTGTGTTTGCGGGGATCCGATGGATATTGAGATTATTATGTTGGTTTGATTAATGGTTTTATCTTTATCATTCTATCATGTCTGTGTTGTTTGTGATCTTGCATGCTGTCCGTTGCTAGTGGTTATCTTGGC
Organism: Avena longiglumis; assembly: GCA_030063025.1. Classification (NCBI taxonomy): domain Eukaryota; kingdom Viridiplantae; phylum Streptophyta; class Magnoliopsida; order Poales; family Poaceae; genus Avena; species Avena longiglumis. The sequence goes on from CP125976.1 coordinate 91,938,350, forward strand.
CAAGTAGTTGCTAGTGACTCCAAGAGGGAGTATTTATGCTCGATAGTGGGTTCATGTCTCTAGTTTCCAAGGGAAGTGACAATAATCTCTTCGGTTGTAGATGTGCTGTTGCTACTAGGGAAAAAACAACGGTCTCTTGTTCATGGAACATGTGGACTGTTTACCTTACACACTTTGCTTAAAGCAGTTGTCTGTTGCTTGCAACTTAATACTGGAGGGGGTTCGGATGATAACCTGGAGGTGGACTTCTAGTCATAGGTGCAGTTGGATTACGGTCTATGTATATTGTTGTATTGCACAATCAACTTCATAGGATCTTTCTGGCTAGTAATTGCATTGTTTTGCCTTGTCAGTTCCTGTCAATTGCCTCGCTGTAATTTGTTTACCCTTCATGCCATGTTGTTTATCTAAGGAGAGCACCTCTAGTGAACTATGGACCCCTGTCCAATCTTTACCATTGATACATCTTCCACTATTACTTATTACTTGCTGCAAACCATTACCTTCCACACTATACGTTTAATCCTTTGTTACAGCAAACCGGTGAGCTTGACAACCTCATTGATTCATTGGGACAAAGTCTTGAGTTTGTGTTCTGCAGGTCTACACGTTGCTTCCAACACCTATGTGACGTTTCCTACCACCTCCTGGTTCGATAACCTTGGTTTCTACTGAGGGAAATATTGCCGCTGTACTCTTCATACCTTGCTCTTGGGGTTTCCAAAGAAGCACTCTTCCTACCTGTTGAGTGTAGCAACAATGGACAGGCGTTGCATGGACGAGTCTAAACATGTAACTTCAAATAACTAGGCCATTGCAGATAAATAATAATAAGCATCTAAGTACTAAACAATCCTAGGCATGTGCTCCAAATATAATCATACGTGCTCGCAATGACAACTTGCACAACATCTTCTGTCCAGCCAACCTGTGGCAACGGGTCCTCTAGGGAACTACTGGCAATTAAGGTGCTCCTTTTAATAGAGCACCGGAGTAAAGCATTAACACTCTGTGAACACATGTAATCCTCACACCACAACCATCCCCTCCGGTTGTCCCAATTATTGTCACTCGGGCCTTTGGATCCGGACAATGATATATGTACACAACTTGCAGATAAGATCACAAATAATACTATCATATCGATTCAATAATAAGTTCAGATCTGAGATCATGGCACTCGGGCCCTAGTGACAAGCATTAAGCACAAGAAGTTGCAACAAAGTCAAATAGCACTAATAGAGATACTATTAGTGCCGGGCCAGGCTACCGGTGGAGGCAGCGGATAGGAGGCTGCTGCCAGGGGCGTCCGGTACTAGGCCCGGTAGTACCGGACGGCCCAGTAAAACTGTTTTTTCTTTTTCTTTTAGAATTAAATCGACAAATATTCAAACATGTGTTACTTTTGTTTGGTAACTCCGATCGACCCGATTCCAATTGCGTTGGAAATAGGATGACATGGGCTACCCTATAAAAAGTGGAAATATTGGTTATCACCAAGTGAGAAAGTATCAAGTAGAATAATGTGGGATACCTCACTTGGTGAGAAACCGAAAAACCGGCAAGATCAAAATCGCAACAAGATACAAACGGAAGATCCGATTTTGATGAACAAGAGCTTGTTATGGAGATTACCACAAGCTCTATATCCTCACATGGATACGTCCAAATAACAACCAAATACAATGATGCAAGTATGCAAAGGTTTGAGCTCTCTCCAAATGATGTGATCGAGTTACTCATTCGAGAGCCCCTCTTGATAGTACGGTTATCTATCCTAAACCCGGTCTCCCACACACAACATGAGACCGGCAAAAGGGAAAACCTATAAAGATTATACCTTTGCCTTGAGCATTCCACTTGAGCTCGATGTAGACGATCTTGCCCTTCTCAAGATGGAACGCCTCTCTTGATTCCACATCATCGATCCATGATCACCAAGGATGGAAAGCATCAAACATGATATCTTATATAGATGGCGCATTTTAAGCTTGCACAACATATCTTCTTCTAATTTCATCGACCTTGAAGCCGAAACAAGCTCCAAGCGATGCCAATGGACAAATCCTACAAGTGCAACTTAATACACACATTAGTCCATAAAGATTGTCATTAATTACCAAAACCACACATGGGGGCCTACATGTTCTTTCAACTAGCTTGTTGGTTAATAGATGATCGTGGTTTCCCGATCATGACCATTGAGATGTTATTAACAACAAGATCATATCATTAGGAGAATGGTATGATGGACATACTCCTTTAGATAAGCGTAGCATAAAGATCAAGTCATTTTAATAGTTCAATTGCTATAAGCTTTCTGTTACATAGTAACCTAATTCCTTCGACCATGAGATCGTGCTAATCACCATCACCGGAAGGATGCTTTGATGACATCAAACACCACACCGTAACTGATTTTGATAGCAATGGTCCCAATCATAATAGTTTCAATATTTTCTTGTGGAATGAGACAATATATTTCTCCAACCTTTATGCCTTAAATATTTTCAATAGAATTCAGGCAATAGCTTCTGACAACTTTCTTGGGGAAATAGACAGTGTGCTCTTTGTCATTAATATTGAATGTTACTTTTCCTTGATTGCAATTGATGAAAGCACCTGCAGTATTAAGAAAAGGTCTCCCAAGAATAATAGACATATTATCATCTTTAGGCATTTGAAGCACAACAAAATCAGTTAAAACCATGCAATTATGAGCAAATTGAACAGGAACATCCTCACATATACGAACAAGAATAGTAGTTGACTTATCAGCCATTTGCAAAGAAATATCAATTGGTATCAACTTTTCTAACTAGAGTCTCTTGTAGAGAGAAAAATGCATAACACTAACTCCAGCTCCGAAAACACATAAAGCAATTCTAACATAATTATTCTTAATGGAGCAAGGAATAGTTGGTATACCTGGATCACCAAGTTTGGAACCTTACCATTGAAGGCGTAATTAGCAAGTAGAGTAGAAATCTCCTCATTATGAATCTTCCTTTTATTAGAGACAATATCCTTCATATACTTTGAATAAGGAGGCAACTTAATAGCATCAGTCAAAGGAATTTGCAAGAATAAAGGTTTCATCCACTCACAAAACTTGTTGTAGTGTCCTTCCTCCTTTGACTTGTGTTTCTTACCTAGAAAATGCTGTAGGGGTTCGTAGCATGGAAAACAAAAAATTTCTACCGCATGTACACAAACAAGCCAAGATCTATCTACTAGATTGTAGCAACGAGTCGATAGAGGAACTCACCCTCGAAGATTCCAAAGCGGTTAACGAGAGCAAATTCTCGTGGGTGATGTAGTCGTATACTTGTCGATCTCAAGATCGCGTAGACGATCCTTCCGGCGTTAACGTTAAAGGCGCTTCAGATGGGTCACACGTTAGATTTTCGATGAAGACCTTCCTCTCCTTGTTCCAGCGAAATGGAGGTTGTAGCACTCTCTCGTGATTCCTAAAGACCGCACGGCGTGGTGTCAAGTAGAGGAGATCTCGCAGGCTTCGCCTTGAGCGAGTATGGTGGAGTATGAGAGAGGCCTTGGTGATCTAGGGTTTAGAGGGCACCAAGGGAGGTGTGTACGGCGGCTAGGGTTTGGGAAACCTAACCCATGAGTTGGGAGATCCCTAGCGCACAGACTTGTGGAGGCGCCAGGAGCTAGGGTTTTGGTGTGAGGGGTAGGGGGCGCCCTACCCCTCCTTATATAGGTGGGAGGGGCGGTTTGGGATGAGGGAGTCCTCCTCCAACTCCTCCTCATGGCCGGCGGGTGGATGGAGTGGGACTTCCTCCCCAAGTAGGTTTCCTATTCTCCCTCCACCAAGCAAACTTCAGATTTGACTTTTCAAATTGGCGTTTGACTTTCAAACTTGGATTTGATTTCTCTCTCCATATTTCCCAGCCAAACTTGGATTTGATTTCTCTCTCCATATTTTAATTCTAAAAGAAAAGAAAAAGTTTCTTGGGTCGTCGTACTACTGGGCCTAGTCTTGGACGCCTGGCAACAGCCTCCTATCCACGCCTCCACCCCAGTGCTGCCCGGTCTCTGTTGGAACTTGAAAGTGAGGGATTTGAGCATCTTTGTGGTGTTCTTGCCATTTGCATTTGGTGCATCGGTTTGAGTTCTCCTCGGAGGATTTGGTTTGAGTTGCTCATTGGAGCTTGTCCCTCTTGGGTTCTTGGAACCCTAAACGGTTTTGTGGCCTTGGTGGCATTTGTTGAGGCCTTTTGTGGCGTTTATTGGGAGCCTCCAATTAAGTTGTGGAGAAGTGCCCCAACCTTGTGAGAGGTCTCGGTTGCCACCGACAAGTGCACCGATAGTGGAAGCGTGGATCGATCCTGTTGGGGTGAGATTCACCGGAGAATAAGGAAGGCCTTTTGTGGCATTGGTGGTTTGATACCACCCCCTCTCCAAACGATACGTACTCCATGTTGGGAGGAACTCGGTAAAATATCGGTGTCCCCGCGTGCCTCGGTTATCTCTATACCCGAGCTCTTTACTTATGCACTTTACATTGTGATAGCCTTCGTGCTTGAAGTAATATGTATCTTGCTATCACTTTGTTGCTTGTATTGCTTACCATAAGTTGTTGGTGCACATAGGTGAACCTTAGTTGTTTCTAGGTTGTGCTTAACAAAGTAAACACTAGTTTTATTCCGCCTTTGTTGAGCCACTCTAGGAAAAGTTTTAATCGCCTATTCACCCCCCCTCTAGGCGACATCCGTATCCTTTCAATTGGTATCAAAGCCCGGTCTCTCATTTCTTCACCGCCTTGAGAGTAAAGATGTCGGCTAGAGGTTAGTGCACAATGACATGTTCATATTCGATGGCACAAATTATGATATATGGAAAAATTGCATGCTCATTCATTTTCGGGACATGGACCCAAATTTGGACCGTATTGTAGATATGGTTTTTTCTCCTCCTATGGATTTAAAAAAAATCTATCTTGTGAGGATGAGAAAAACTTATATCTCGATGCTCAAGCTTCTAATGTGCTTGTTAATGCTTTGAGCTATGTAGTTACCTCTTCAATCATTCCTTTTTGGAGCGCTCATGAGTTATGGAGAAAACTTCAAGATAAATATGTTGTGTCCAACATTATAGAGGATGATTGTGTTGCTTTCACTTCCGGTCGAGATGAGTTCTCATCCTCTACCACTTCACCAACATGTGAATTTTCACAAGGTAATGATGTCGTGAGTGGTGATAGAAATTGCAATTTGGATAGTGTGCTTACTATTTGTAATCCCTCATCTCTATCTAGTTGCAATGAACTATTGTTGGACCTTAACACTTCTATCACTACAAACTCCTTACATGCTTGTGTTAATAGTCCTTGCATATCATGTAGAAATGACTTGAATAAATCTCACGATGATATGCTTGTGTTGTCTTGTTGCCATGATAAAAATGCGGCCATTTCCTCTAGTGCTTGTGTTGCTAACCATGTAGAGGAAACCGAAGATTCTATGGGCCAAGACATGGTTTTGAATGAAGCCATAAATGCAATCTCATCTTCACCTTCTTCCGGTACCCACCTATGCCTCATGGCTAGGGATTCTAAGGTAACTCCTACTTTGGAACCCATTACCTCTTGTGATGAGTAGGATGTGGATAATGTGGAAGAAGAGCTTGATATTGATGATTTATATGAAAAGGGTGAGATTGTTTATCGTGCCCTTGTTAAAAAGGATATTTCTTGCTCTAACTTTGTTGAAATATTGGACTTTGCTATTAAGAGCAAAGAACATATTGATAAGTTAGAAACACAAATTGAGGTGGCAAGTGATATCAAACATAAAAATGACGAGACTCAAGTTGCTTATGCTAAAATCCTTGAGAATTTTGAGCACCTCAAAAATGGCTCTATGGTCATAAAGGGTGAGCTCATCAAACTCACTGAGTCACATGAGCAACTTAAAGCCTCATATTCAAAAGAGATTGCCAAGTTGCCCTCACCTCTTGCAAATAGTGATGATGCTTGTGCTACTAACTCTATTTCTTGTGAAGCATCTACTTTGAAGGAGAATGTTGAGCAAAGGCTCAACTTGCTTTGCTAACTAGCAACTATGGGAAATTATAAGAAAGTCATGTTAAGCTCTCAAGCTCGCATGAGGATCTTCTAGTCTCCCATGGTAGGCTAAAGTTAGCTCATGAGGCCATCATGTCAAAGGTAACATCTAGTGGGCCTCATGTGGACATTAGCACTATATCTACTCCAAATGTTATATTTCCATGTGCTAGTCCTTGTAATTCATCCTCTCACAACCATGCTATATCTCGTGATGAATTACATTCCGTGCCTTGTTGCTCTAACAATGTAGCACCTACTTCCTCTAGTACTTTTGTTGAAACTAACCATGTATAGGAAATCAAAGAGCTCAAGGCTCAAGTCACTTCTTTGAAGAATGACTTGAAAAAGGGTCATCAAGGGAAGTCCGCACTCAACAAAATCCTGAGTGTGCAAAAATCCCCGAATGACAAGAGTGGGCTTGGATTCAACTCCAATGTCAAGAACAAGTCCACTATCAAGTTGAAGCACAAGGATAACAAGAAAAATGGCCAAGATCAAGTCAAGAATTCGGCCAAAATTGTTTGCTTCAAGTGCAAGGAAGAAGGGCATCATGTCAAACATTGCCCGTTAAAGAAGAAGTCCCTTGGCAAGAAGCAACAAGGGAAGCGACCTCAAGCTCTACATCTTTTTAGAGATGGGCCTCCTCCCAAGAAGACTCAAGCTCTTCCTCAAGTTGTTTCTTCATCCAGAAAGAAAGATGGCAAGAGTAGAACTTGCTACATATGCTGCGAGAAGGGGCATATTTCTTCCTCATGCACTATTGGTATCTCCTCATCCCATACTATCTTGATTGATGATGCTTATTCACTTCGTAAGGATGAGGTTGGAAATGTGTTTGCCAAATTTGTTGGTACTCAATGTGGTGTCAAGAAAAGAACCATTTGGGTTGCCAAGCCTATTGTGACTAACCTCTTAGTACCCAACTTGGTTGGGGACCAACAAGCCAAAACTTGATCAATAGGTGTGTTTTGGAGGGCATTGGAGTCTTGGCTACATTATGAAGAATGAGGGATCTTCATCAATTATTATTGTCAAGCCAAGCCATTTGGATTATCATGATTATAGTATATTTCCAATGTTCCTCCTTGCGGTAACATATGCTCAACTCATTACATTGAAAGTTACTCGCCCCTTTTGCATGTGTTGGTTTTGTATCTTCCATGCTTTTGTACATGTTGTGCTTTCCACTTAATTATCTTGAGATATCAAGTATATTTGTATATGATTAAGTGGCACACCATGTATGTGTGTTTCTTGTATTGGAGCCTTAATTGATTATATTTGATATCTTATTTGGCTCTTGTGAGAGATTAATGGATTATCCCATTTTGGGGGAGTGTTATGCTTGGGCATTCCACAATCCTAAAATTGTGTGTACATGAGAAATACCACCTAGTATTTATATTTGATTATTGTCTAGTCTCTATGTGGTATAATTCTCATGAGAAATTTATGCTTTATAATGTCCATTAATTATCTTTATTTGTATTATTTGGCCTCGTGTTGGTTTTATGGTAGTATCACATTATGGGGGAGTCATATGCTTAGTGCACATTACAATCCTAGATAATGTGAATATTCGAGGTTGTGTCACTTAGAAATGATATTGATAATTATCTAGCACCTATGTGACACATTTGCTCATACAAGTTCCAATTTGCTTGAATGCCTTTATTGATCTTATTTTGGATATTGTATATGAGAATGTTTCTTGGTATGTGTTTCCTCATATTTAGATATTTGTATATTCGCATGGAAACCATTTGCTTCAAGTTACTCTAATCAATAGTGATTGTGTGACTATTGGAAGCTACCAAGAAACTTGTTCAAAGTATCATGCTTAATTCTTATATTTAGTTATATGCTTCTTATTGTGACTATGATTTTGGATATCCATGCAAGCTACCTTGGAAAAATTATTTCCAATTTTTCTTGTCCTTGGACAATGAATACTAAATTATGGTAGAATTTATTGATCATATTCACTTTGGACTTTGCTTAAATCTTGTCCTATCTTTGGCCAAGTAAATGTTTTGTGTGCTCCCATGTATTCCTTGCTACTTTTGGATCCTTTTACTTTATTGATATCCTCTTGTGTCTTAATTATTGTAGGTACTAGTGATGATCCCATTTGTGTGCATTTTGCTTTCAAAAGAAAAATCCTACATAATGCACTATCCATGGGGGAGCTCTCCTATATTATTTAGAACACTCATATTTATGCTTCTTTGTTTGATCCATATCGGGTTTTATGTACTTGGAACCTCAATCCTTTCGTTTTGGTATTTGTGCCATCAAGATAAGTTTGGGGAGTTTGGTTTCTTATTGGAACCTTTCTCTTTTTGGGAGTTGGTTTTGTCTCATTCCTTGTTTCATGATTTGACCATTTTAGAATGAGATAAATCCTTGAGCATTTTTATTTCTATCTATCTTTTGCTCCTTTGGTTTTAGCCTAGTTCATTTGTTGAACATGTGATCTTTCATGTGTTGAATTGGTTCTTTGATACAATTTGGACATCATTTGTCATGTCACACTCTTGTGTGTACAATCTTGATTTACTTGATTTTTTTTAAATTGTATCTCCTTTTGGTTCTTGAAAGATTTATGCATTCATATTTACTATATGTTTATATTATGGCATGCTTGCTTTCTTTGATCCAATATATAAGGGAAACTCCACCAATTCCCATCGGCTAAGTTGTGCATGAAATTCAATTTCATATCAATATGCACATAATTATGTGGAGTCTCTCCTATGTATTGTAGTTGCACTAACTACTTTGGACCCAATATGTTTGGGACCATTTTGTACTTAATTGTGTTTTAGGTACATTGGAGATATATTGGATGCTTGTCTCTCAATTTTGAAGATTTGAGACAAGCTATAGGATGATCAATGAATTCATATCCTCTACATCCTACCAATTATACCTCGGTAACAAGTATCTCTTTCTCATGCTCATATATCTTGATTCCAACCGTTTGTCCGTTGCCTTCTAGCATGAATTAATGTATTTGTAATTTTTGTAGTTCTAGCCATGGTTTTAAGAGGACTCTATATTGTATATGTGTTTAAGTTGAGATGAGTGCATAAAATTGGGACTATACAAAATCATGCATATGATCCTCCAATCCCCAATATGTCAATCTAGCAATTTTATTGCCTATCATTTCATCAACTTCTCTCATGTGCAATAGTGAAATTTTTGCTTATTTTATCTTATGATACTTGTTGCCTTTCTCCATATATTTCAACTTTATCCTTTTCACTTGGTGATAGTTGTAATATATGTAGTGTGTTGGTATTTGAAGCTCATTAATGTACAATAAGATATATTTGAGCCCTTGGCCGTGCTTTGAAGAAAAAATCTTATTAGTATATGTTATGACTTCATTTTTTTCTTTCATGTACTTTCTTGTATATCTTCTTTATGTGTGCATATGTCTTTGTTGGCATATGTCTTTGTAATGTTTTCCACTTCGAGACATATACACATAATCGTAGATAATCTTAGTTGATTTTTAAATCCTTGGAGACCACCTTTCTATTCCTTTTGATTCTTTGGTGGATTCCAAATTTATTTGCCTATGAGTGCTCGTTCCTCTTGTTTGCATCTTCGGACACTCATATTTGCTCTCTCGTGCCTTGTATTGTTAAATGAACTCGGATGAGTGAGGATTCCATGATTACGCACCTTGTTCCCAATTACAATTATCATAATTGGTGAATTATCTTTGGGGAGCTCATCTAATTCATTTAATAATGCTCATTTGTCTCCTTTCTCATTTATTGTGCCTTAAATGTTTATGGAGGAGTGAGGATTCCATATTTATGCATTTATTTTGAATTGTGCACAAATCTTGGGTAGCTTCTCTATTTGTTATTTAAAGCACTCTTTTGCTCATATCATAATATCTTGTTAGTTCCATTTAGACTCATTTTTTGTTTTTCAATTGGTTTGTCGGACCTTGTAATTGCTTGCATCATTTGTTGATGCCCCCCTTTTTTAATTTCTTTTGGCAATCGTTGGGTCCTCGATATAGTTCTACTTCCTTCCAAGTATTCATCATTGGATATGTGTGAATGGACACCTTTGGAGGATTTATCACTATATTGGCCTTCTAGAACTTGTCACCCATTTCGGCAATCGATGCCAATGGGGAGAAGTTTTAGAGGGTTTAAGGGAAATGGTTTATGCTTTGAGTTTGTTCCTAAGCATTTGCCTTTCATGTTCTTGCATCTTTGTTGTTGCTTAGCATGTGGTATATAGAAGAAACTCCACCAATGATAATGATTGACAATATATGCAATGAAATTCTAGTTCATCACACATGCATAGATTATGGGGGAGTTTGCTCTATATATGGTGGTGGTACCAATATCACATACTTATGTAGTATTTGATATTGGTAGTACCATTTTATTTTTTAATATTCCTTATATAAACCCTCTTAAAGGGATTGTCATCAATTACCAAAATGGGGGAGATTGAAAGAACATGTAGTCCCCCATGTGTGGTTTTGGTAATTAATGATAATCTTTATGGACTAATGTGTGTATTAAGTTGCACTTGTAGGATTTGTCCATTGGCATCGCTTGGAGCTTGTGTCGGCTTCAAGGTCGATGAAATTAGAAGAAGATATGTTGTGCAAGCTTAAAATGTGCCATCTGTAGAAGATATCATGTTTGATGCTTGCCATCCTCGGTGATCATGGATCGATGACGTGGAATCAAGAAAGGCGTTCCATCTTGAGAAGGACAAGATCGTCTACATCGAGCTCATGTGGAATTATCAAGGCAAAGGTATAATCTTGATAGGTTTTCTCTTTTGCCGGTCTCATGTTGTGTGTGGGAGACCGGGTTTAGGATAGATAACCGTACTATCAAGAGGGGCTCTCGAATGAGTAAGTCGATCACATCGTTTGGAGAGAGCTCAAACCTTTGCATATTTGCATCATTGTATTTGGTTGTTATTTGTACGTATCCATGTGAGGATATAGAGCTTGTGATAATCTCCATAAAAAGCTCTTGTTCATCAAAAATCGGATCTTCCGTTTGTATCTTGTTGCGATTTTGATCTTGCCGGTTTTTCGGTTTCTCACCAAGTGAGGTATCCCACATTATTCTACTTGATACTTTCTCACTTGGTGATAACCAATATTTCCAATTTTTATAGGGTAGCCCATGTCATCCTCTTTCCAACGCAATTGGAATCGGATCGATCGGAGTTACCAAATAAAAGTTACACCCGTTTGAATATTTGTCGATTTAATTCTAAAAGAAAAAAAAAACAGTTTTACTGGGCCATCCGGCATCACCGGCCTAGTACTGACGCCTCCAGCTCATCTTCCGGCACCGGGCGGTTCCATTCTTGCTGTGCCTTCCTTGCCAGATCTGCTAGCAGACTGCTCCGCTGCCCATTTCATAGCTTTAGGCTCATTGCCGATTCACTCGCCGCGCTGCTGCACGCTGGGCCCGCCTCCTGCGTTGCCTCGCGTTGCTGCCGCTCGCTATTTACGCCACTGGCCCACCATGTTGCCGCTGCTGCGACTCTCTCGCCTCGCCGCTTGTTGTCACATACAGATCGCCTTGCTTCGATTCACTTGTCGCTGCCACGCTGCCCATCTGCTTGCTACTCCCATCTGCTGCTGCCACTTTCTCCCGGCTCGCATCCTGCTGTGCTAGTGTGTTGCGAGCGGTAGTACCGGTCAAAACCGGTACTATTTAAGCCTTTGCCCTCTATCGGTCCGTTCTGAAAAATGCCCCAAACTGCTAGTTTTTTTGGAGCCCCTATTTAAGGCTTTGCCCTTTTTCAGTTTAGATTGCTCCTCTCTTATCTATTAGGCTAAGCTTTGTTCACACTTGCTCTAGATCTTGATGCTTGCCTAATCTTTTCCTTCCGATGATTCTTGCCCATATTTGAGTGGAAGAGAGAGGAGATCTAGATCCGTGTTTTGACCTAACCGATTCATCTCTTTGTGAGTGCATCTTTGGGGATCTAGAATTTGGGGGATTTTGTGTCTCTCTTTGATTCCTCCTCTCTTGTTCCCCCAATATCTTTAGTAGCTTTGTTGGAACTTGAGAGTGAGGGATTTGAGCATCTTTGTGGTGTTCTTGCCATTTGCATTTGGTGCATCGGTTTGAGTTCTCCTCGGAGGATTTGGTTTGAGTTGCTCATTGGAGCTTGTCCCTCTTGGGTTCTTGGAACCCTAAACGGTTTTGTGGCCTTGGTGGCATTTGTTGAGGCCTTTTGTGGCGTTTGTTGGGAGCCTCCAATTAAGTTGTGGAGAAGTGCCCCAACCTTGTGAGAGGTCTCGGTTGCCACCGACAAGTGCACCGATAGTGGAAGCGTGGATCGATCCTGTTGGGGTGAGATTCACCAGAAAATAAGGGAGGCCTTTTGTGGCGTTGGTGGTTTTATACCACCCCCTCTCCAAACGAGACGTACTCCATGTTGGGAGAAACTCGGTAAAATATCGGTGTCCCCGCGTGCCTCGGTTATCTCTATACCCGAGCTCTTTACTTATGCACTTTACATTGTGATAGCCTTCGTGCTTGAAGTAATATGTATCTTGCTATCACTTTGTTGCTTGTATTGTTTAGCATAAGTTGTTGGTGCACATAGGTGAACCTTAGTTGTTTCTAGGTTGTGCATAACAAAGTAAACACTAGTTTTATTCCGCCTTTGTTGAGCCACTCTAAGAAAAGTTTTAATCGCCTATTCACCCCCCTCTAGGCGACATCCGTATCCTTTCACTAGTATTACAAATGAGGCTTTACTAGGGACTCTAATTTAGTTTACAAATCATACAAGTATTAATGTTTCCGGTTAATACTGTTATATCATGAATGTAAACATTCATCATAAACACAAAGATATAATAATAACTACATTTATTATTGCATCTAGGGCATATCTCCAACAAAGGCATAGGCTTCTGCACCCAAGGTTCTCTCTCTTTACCATGTTTATTAGCAATAAAGTCTTCCTTTGTGTACCTAGTGTTCTTACTGTGTTTCTCAGGTTCTTCCTCAACTTCCTCCTTATCAGGAGACTCATCAATATTACCACTCTCAGTTTTAGCATTAGAGATAGATATACTATTAGGATCTACAGCAGGTTCAAGCGGTTCCTCAACTTTCTTATGTTTCTTCTTCTTCCTCTTACGAGGACTACCACTATCTTCACCTTGTTGGGAATCCCGCTCTATTCTTTTAGGGTGTCCTTCAGGATATAAAGGATCTTGAGTAGCTGCACCACTCCTAGTTCTAATTCCATAAGCATGTTTAACATTGGGAGGAAAATATTTATGGAAGAAAGAAGCAATCAAGCAATCAGGGCTATCAATGGAACCAGGAGGTAATCTATAAAACCAAGCCCTAGCTTCTCCTTTCAGTGAAAAGGGAAGATCTTAGCAACAAAGTACTTGCGCATCTTAAAATCATCAGAGAACAAAGCACTCATAGTAGAAAGCTCATTCATATGAGCCACAACACTCTCATTTTGAGTCCCACAAAAAGGTTCTTTCTCAACAATATCTAAATAAGCTAAATCAAGAGAGAAATCATAATCTTTGTCTTTAATATCTATGGGAGATGTGGCAAACTCAGGATCATAGGAATTCTTGGGCATAATAGTACGTCTAGCAAGGAGACTCTTAATAGCACTAGCACCATGTGTGTTTCGCCACTCTTCAACAAATTCATCAGTGAGCTCTATGTAACCATCATTAATATCAAAACTCTCACCAGACTCAGGTGAGCTAACAGGTGTAACAGTTTCTTCACTAGGAGTTTCGGTATTTCCTAGACTAGCCATAGTAGCATCTAGAAAAGGACCTAGTGAACCACTCGCATCAAGCACAGTAGAAGTAACATCATGAGTATCAAAAGCAGTTTCAGATTCAGCAGTAGTACCAGTGTGTGTAGCACGAGTATGTGGTGGTGGTGTGACAAGCTTACTTATAACAAACGGTGAATCAAGAGCAACAAAGCTATTTAGGACTGTACCTCTTCTTGTAGTGGATGGTAAAATAGGGAACTTTCCATCACGAGACTTCCCCATGATGAAAGGAGTAGCAGTGAACAATAATAGATCCAAGTGAACTTACAAATGAAGCTATGCTCCCAAGAATAGCCTTAAAATAGTCTTGATGACCCACAAGTGTAGGGATCGCAATCTTTTGCGGGTAGTATTGCCCAATTTATTGATTCGACACAAGGAGCCAAAGAATACTTGCAATCCTTAACAACTGAGTTGTCGGTTCAAGATTCGAAATAGTTCTTGCTCACGTAAGTTTATCAAGAGCAACAATTTGTAATAGCAATAAGAATAACAACAATGGAAACAAGAGCAATAGTAACAAAGAATGATGGGATTCGAAAAGGTAGACATAGGGATGGATGGACGGGCGTTGTATGGACAAGTCTAAACATGTAACTTCAAAGAACTAGGGCATTGCAGATAAATAATAATAACCATACAAGTACTAAACAATTCTAGGCATGTGCTCTAAATATAGTCATACGTGCTCGCAATGAGAACTTGCACAACATCTTCTGTCCAGTCAGCCCGTGGCAGTGGGGCATCTAGGAAACTACTGACAATTAAGGTGCTCCTTTTAATAGAGCACCGGAGTAAAGCATTAACACTCTATGAATACATGTGATCCTCACACCACAGCCATCCCCACCGGTTATCCCAATTATTGTCACTTTGGGGCCTTTGGACCCGGACAATGATATATGTACACAACTTGCAGATAATATCACAAACAATACTATCATAATGATTCAATAATAAGTTCAGATCTGAGATCATGGCACTCGGGCCCTAGTGACAAGCATTAAGCACAAGAAGTTGCAACAAAGTCAAATAACACTAATAGAGATACTAGGCACTATGCCCCTAATAGATCTTATTCGATTACATGATAGAACTCATCCAATCCCTACCATCCCCAAGCCTACAGCGGGGGATTACTCACTCATGGACGAGGGAAACATCGGTGGTAGATGGAGATGCGTTGGTGATGACGATGGCGATGATCCTCTCTAAATTCCCCGTCTCGGTAGGGTGCCAGAACGGAGTTTCTGGATCCAAATCTTGGTTTCTCGTGGCGGCGGAGGAGCGGAACTCTTTCTGGAAAACTATCGAACCCCCCATTGTTTTTAGGTCAGAAGGCAACTTATAGACGCGGAGGAAGGCCGAGAGTGCCTGGTGGCAAACCTCCCCAGCGCTGGGTCATGGGCCGCTTGGGGTCTGCCCCCCTAGGCCTCCCCTCTGTCTCCCCTTTTGGCTCCGTGGATTTTCTGGTGAAATATAATTTTTGGCATATTTTCTGGGATTTTTCCTGATAGTTCATTTTCTGCACAAAAACAAGACACCAAGGTAATTCTGATGAAAACTGCGTCAGTCCATGTTAGTTGCATCCAAATCACACAAGTATATAGGAAAAACAATAGCAAAGTGTTCGAGAAAGTAGATACGTTTTTTAGACATATCAGGAGAGCGTCATCTTTGCTTAGCTAAGAGGTTTTTTACGAGTGGTGATAGAAGTGGATTGCTTAAAGATTGTGAATCTTTGGAACTCGTGCGCTGGTTCTCGCTCGGTGGTTGCATCAATTCTATATCGAAGGGCTAGCCTCATCTTTTACTACTTTTGTTATTCAGCATGTAAAAAGATCAGCTAACATGCCAGCCCACTTGTGTGCAAAGTTTGCTTGTACACACGAGGAAACTAGCCGTTGGATGGACTTGGTTCCAAGTTTCCTCTTTGTTTTATTTTGCGAGGGAAAAAGAGGCTTAATTAATTCGGAGTAGTACAATCAGCCTTGATCGCATCAGCGATTTCTGGCAGGAAGTTCCGCAGCCAAACTGTAGTTCTCTCCTGCACTCTCCGTATAAAAGCTAGTCCGTGGCTCGTGTAATTCGCCTCATAGCCAAGTTTCCTCTTTGTTAGCTGCCAAGCTGATAACACTGGAGATGTTATTTCTGAGTAAATCCCTAGAGATTCCATGCAAAAAAATACAAATTTATCATTTCAAGAAAAAATATATAAATCTATCAAAAGAAAAATAGAAAATTTAGTAAACCAAACAAGACGAGCAAAAGGTTGCCAAATATACCAACTAAATGAGCATCACTTGTTGTCTCCCTATTTTCCTATTGGAATGGAACATATCCTTCGCCTAGGGTTGTGTCGTGGTGGTGGCACGGCAGATGCCATGGGTAGGCTAAAGTATGGGGCCAATGGATGCTAGTGGGATCCGGGGAGGGAAGATGCAACAGTCTTTTCACTCACGCTGCCAAAGTGATGAACTTTATTTCTCTCTTGATGGGTTACAAGTGCTCCTAGAGTTTCTGTGGGGACAATGTGAATCTCCCAAATTAACGGTGCTTGTTGTTCTCGATCCCCTCAGGTCCAAACTCCCTTATAAAGGGTGCCTTGGGTGCCCTTAGGTCGACAGGCAAGCATATTCGTGGAATATGCTTGTCCCAAAATAGTAGTTCTGCCTCCTTTCCTGTCGCCCTTCTAATGACGGCAAGGCTCTAGTGGCCCCCCCTCCCTCACGCCTGTGGACTGCCACCTCGTGACCTCCTTCTCTCCGACGCCAGGCATCCTTGTCTCTTGTGCTTGGCCCTGCTCGATTCCTTCTAGCCTGCGGCTATACTTTGACTGGGCTTCTTCTTCTCCGCAAGCTTCAGATCACTCGCCTTACCTTGTGTTACTCGCCGTTCCTTACCGCATGAAGATCATTTGGATAACCCCGATCTTCTCATTAACTCGCCGGTAACTACTTGATACATGCATGGGCTTCTTGCCCGTTCATCGGCCGACATATCCATGATTCTACCGACCTAGGCCGTAGTTTGAAACCAGACGGGACAAGACTGTCTTTCCCGCCTCTCGACCTACCCGAGATTAACCCCCACATTAGTCCCCGGTCGGTGTGGCCAATAGCTTTGGCCGGGTTATATCAGCTTCATTACTTTCTTAAGTCTTGTTTCCGAGCCATGGCCTCGTCCGAGGTTTCCTTGTTCCTTCCATCGTACGCCACGTCCTACGTGTCACCTCATCATTGCTCTTCTAGTTTTTAGGTCCTTCTACAGTGCTTACTGACAAGCTACTGATGAACCTCGTTCTGCTGCGCCGCCGCGCCGTGTGCCTCTCCCTGGATCGTAACAACTTTTCTTTGTGCAGGGCTGGTGTGGCTCCACTTACGTCGGCGTTCGTGCGTTCCACGATCTACACGGTATCGCCACACCACGATCCCACTCCTGCTCGTGGCTTGACTATAAAGAGGAAACGTGCCCAGGTTCATCTTTCCCTTATCGCCGCTGGCTCTCCTTCTTCCCTTCGCTGCGTGCTCTCTGCCCGCCGCCGCTCATCCGCCAGAGCCTCCGCCGGTGAGGACTCCGCCGTCGTTACTCGCTATACTGCTGTGGGTCCGCCACGGTGAGTCCTTTCGACCATCTTGCCCAGATCTTGCCCTAGATCGATCCGCTTGCTGCTTTCAGCGGCGGTTCCTCCTCTCTTCGCCATTGTTTTCGTGCTAAGTTCGACGGGCCTTGTAGCTCTAAGCTCCTCCGCCGCCAATTCTTCCTCCGGCAATCTCCCGCACCCATGTCTAGTTCGTTTAGCGGTGCTCTTGTTGAGGACGATGACGCTGCGGCTCGTGGATCGTGATCGTGGGCTCTTCATCCACGCCGTGAGATTGAATGGCTCATCCGAACTGCCAGATTCTCGCCGAGGTTTCTGCCGTTTACCGCAGCGAATCCTCTCCGATTATCGAGAGGGCGAGTATGTGGTTTTCATGTCTCACTACCCGGCTTCTCCTCTCAGATTTCTAGAGAATTCCTTGATTACTTCGCCTTCACCGCACCTTCTGAACGCCATAGCTTCTCTTCTCGCTTTCATCTCCGCCGAGGGTTACTTGACTGTGGCGTCGGTGCATGTCCGTGAAGTTCTTCCAGATCCGCTCCAACGTCGTTCGACAAATCTCGCATCCTTCCGAGAAGCTGCTCACCCAATGTGGCGGCGTCTATTACACCTCGGAGGAAATCCGTGTTCCCCCGTGTCACTGGGTTGGGTCATGCAAGAAATGGCATAAATCATTCTTCTATGTCAAGAACAGAGGGGCGGAAGACAAGATTCGGCTCCCACCGTTCTCAATTGGCCCCCCTTCCAAAGTGAACTGGCTATATAATCCGAGAAAAACTCATGCCCTGGCCGAGGCTTTCGAGATTCGGCTAAAAGAGTTGATCCGGGCCGGTATGCGGCGAAGACTGATGGCAACTTTTATCAAGAGGATCTGCCTTCTTCCAAAGAACGGACCCACAAGCTATGCTATATGAGTGGTCCTCTCGACCCTAACCGAGTCTCGACCGTGGAGTTGGACAATTACCTTATTCATAAGCGCGTCCGAGCTATCTTCAAGACCGAGATGCCTGAGGATTGGTCTTGGGGGTTAAAACCATTTACCCGCGACAATCCGCCTCCCGAGGTATGCCTAATCTTCATTACTCTATTTCTCCTCAATTCCTAGAGACTGGTTTACATGATTTTCTTTCTCCTCGTCCTGCAGAGGTTCGCAGAGCAGAAGAATGAGGACGCCGAGGTTCTGCAGCTCCCTTGGCCCGCAGACAGGAGTACCCCGGATACTGGCGAGCCGGACTCCGAGGAGTTCGTCCCTAAGTCGGATCCTGCTCCGGCTCGAGCTCATGACAAAACTCCAAGAAGAGGAGGAAGGTGATTGAACGAGGTCCAAATTCTTGAGGTAGTTGCCGCCATGCCAATTTCTTATGCATTTCGCTTCTACTTTCCCAGCTAATCCGCCGGTCAGTTCACGACGCCGAACCTATTGCTTCCCGGCCTCCGTTACCTCGGGGAAGGGGCTCGCTAGTGCTTGGAGGCAGTTCTAAGAAGCGAATAAAGAAATCCTCGAATCCTCCCAGGCGCAAGACTATGCCCGGGGTTGCTGGGTAAGTTCTTTTGCCTATATTTCTTGTTTTCTCTTTTTCTGTTTCCCATACCGACGAATCTTCTTTCTTATTTTTACAGCGCTCCTCATCTGCATTAAACCCGGTCCTAGTATGACTAGCCGTCCGATTCGGCCGCCATCTCCTCCTCCCGTTGATGACACCCGAATTCCTAGTCCTATTCGTCCTGCTTCTCCCCCCGCTCCAAATACGTCGCCTGTTTGTCGTGATGCCCCTGAGACTCCTTCCATTGATCTGGATCCGATCCGATCCTCCGATGTTTTCGTTGAGCCAGCTGTCCCCTCTATGGGCCCCAGCGTTACTATTGAGCCTCCATCTACTGCGGCAGTTTCTACGGTCATTCCGACCTCGGCCGAAAAGGTCGTTGCCCCGGCGCCCTCTGTGAGCTTATCCTCCGCTGGTCCTAAGGACTCCGTCCCCACTTCGGAGGCGCAACTTCCTGCTGACGCCTCTTCTAAGGAGAAACGTGCTATTGTCGTCAAGACTTCTTCTCAGAAAGGTCTTGCTGGCTCTTCTCAGAAAGGTCTTGCCGGCTCTTCTCAGCCGAGTATTGCAGACGCCAAAAGGGAGCTGCATCTGCCAAAGTCATCATTACCTCGGCCACGGCGTCGACTTGCTCTTCATAAGAGCCTACTGCCAGTGGTCGGACTTTGCCGGGTAAAGTTTTAACTCGGGACAAGCAGCGGGAACGACCTCGGGCGCTAGTTGAGTATGCCAATAACCGAATGTCTTTGATCAATTTGAAGGCAATCCAGCCAACCAACCTTTCCACTTTTTCTCGATATCAGCCGTTTTGACCATGCCGCCCGTTTATCATTGACACCAACAAGATGAATGCGGTAATTATTTTATCTCTGAGTCTTAAATTATTCTCCAGATGTTACCCTATTCTCTAGTCCCCGAAACTTGCAAGGAAATAACTTGTTGTATGCTTGGAAGTTTGACTTAATTTTATTTCTAAGGTTTTGTTAGTCCGGCCATCTAGTTCATAGTTTATTCGGACTTGGTGTAGCTTTGATTATCCATCCACCTAGAGCCGAGTTAAGTTCTTCGTGACTCGGATCTGGCATAGCTTTGAATATCCAGCCACCTATAGCCGAATTGAGCTTTGCTTGATTCGGATATGGTATTGCTTTGAATATCCAGCCACCTAGAGCCGAATTAAGCTTTGCTTGATTTGGATCTGGTATAGCTTTGAATATCCAGCCACCTATAGCCGAATTGAGATTTGCTTGATTCGGATATGGTATTGCTTTGAATATCCAGCCACCTAGAGCCGAATTAAGCTTTGCTTGATTTGGATCTGGTATAGCTTTGAATATCCAGCCACCTAGAGCCGAATTGAGCTTTGCTTGATTCGGATCTGGTATAGCTTTGAATATCCAGCCACCTAGAACCGAATTAAGCTTTGCTTGATTTGGATCTGGTATAGCTTTGAATATCTAGCCACCTAGAGCCGAATTAAGCTTTGTTTGATTCGGATCTAGTATTGCTTTGAATATCCAGCCACCTAGAGCCGAATTGAGCTTTGCTTGATTTGAATCTAATTTAGCTTCTACTTGTTGTTTTATCATTTTGCTCTATTGCTCAGGTTGCACATGACCGACGGACCGCCGAGTTCCAGAGGTTGCTTTTTTCGCACCGCAAGCTGGAAGAGAAGTACGAGAAAGTTCTGCCCGTGGCAAAGAAGGCCGGTAAGTCGATAGTTCGTTTTCCTTATTTCCACCTTTTTCATATACTTGTCCGCGGAACGACGGCTTACTTCTTGTTGAATAGGTAATATCAATAACCTCAATATCCGCCTTGAAAAGAAGATCAAGACCTTGGAAGGTTAGTTTCCTTTCTACTTCACTCTTTCTCCTTTTAGTATCTATGCTAAGTTTTCTTATTGCGTTGGGCTGTGGTAAAGCCGAGTTGCAAGACTTTGCAGTGTCGCAACAAGATTGCGTGCCCATGCCTGACGTGATGCTTCATTTTTTAGAACAAAGCGCAGTTCATTCGCCAACTACAAGAAAAAGATGATGAGATAGCTACTTTGAGATCCGAGGGGAATACACTCAAGCTCTCTCAGAAGTCCGAGCTAGAAAAGGTTGACCAAGAATTTGCCGAGGAAAAGAATCGGCTGACTCTGGATTTACAGAAGAACAAAGAACTCCTCGAAGCTGCCGAACTTAAAACTCGCGGTTTGAGCGAGGAAATTGCCCGTTTCGAGAAGAGTAAAGCTGCTTGGGCCAAAGACCTGCAGATAATGATGAGCTTTATTCATCGTAAGTTAGTTGGGCTGGCCGAACTATATTTTTTCTTTGTCGTCGCTGCTATCCTTTGACACGTCCATGTTTTGCGCAGATCATTTCCCGAGGCCAAACCCGTGAGTTCTAAAGCTGTTCTTGCATCGCTCGCGCTCGAGGTGAACTTTGTTCTTTATTGACTTTGAATATTCGATGGAGGATTTCTTGGTTCTTTGTTGGTCTTGCAGCTTGGTCCGATGAAAATTATGGGCGGGACACAGTGCAGCCGCTATCCGAGCTTATCATGCACTTTGGCCAAATACCTCGGGGACTCGATATCAATGACGTCAAGTTCTTTGGTGACAAGGTGATGGCATCGAGAGCAAATGAGTCTTTGGAGAGAATCATTGGCGTCTTGGTGCCGACATGGCCCTAACCGTAATCATGTCATGGTATGAAGACATCTCTCTTGACATTCTGAGGAATCTGCGCACTGGCTCTCGCTGGGTTGAAGATCCCACCTTTGTTGCTCTTCGGCAAGCTCGAGCTTTCCAGCTCGTTGAGTATGCCGATGCGCACACTTGGAATGAAGGGCCAAGTTTTCTCCCAGATCCGGATCAGGAGGTCGCGGCTGAAGGTGCTTCGGGTGATGATTCAGCTAAGCACGGTGAAGATGATTCGGCCACATCCGATAGCTCCAGCTCAAGCTCAGATAGCAACGGCGATGCGCGGTCTTCCTCCAAAGGCACCGGGCATTCTACCGCGCGTACTGACGCTCCTGAACAACCCCGTGATACCGCCGAAGTTACACCTGGGTCGGCGGAGGGCGAGGCGACCTCAGTCGAAGTACCTCCTACCTCGGAGTGCCCCGCACCTGAGCAAGGAGCTGCCCCTCCAACGAACAACGCCTAGGTTATTTGTGATCCCTGGTATGCCGGGCGTATAATGTAGACGGAAGATTTGTCAACTCGTATGATTCGAACTTCTTTTGCTATGTGTTGCTGAGATTCTTTGTTAAGTGGATGCTCGTCCGAATTCTTGCCTTGCTGGCTCGTAATTTCTTCATCTTTTAGGGCTCAACTTTGCCGTTATTTTGATGGTCTTATCCAAGCATTAGCGCTGAATATCTACACTATTGACCTGTTTTGAATATAAGTTAACTACTCCGTTGTAGGGAGCAAGCAACAATCGCTGGATCATCGTTGATCCGAACTTCCTTATATAAATTACATTTCGGAGGGTAGAAACTGATATGATTGCGTTTAGTAGGTCAGGTATCATACGGTAGTCCCGAATCGTTGCTTTAGATGCGAGGTTTAAGTATGAATACGCATTTGACATATCATATGATAGTCCCTGAGTCAATGCTTTTGGCACCGAGGTACATATTCATAACATGAAAGGAACACAACATCTGGCGGTCCCGAGTCACTTCTGGTCGCCAATGTTCAAGTATAACGCGAAGAAATAAATATACCATATGGCGGTCCCCAGTCATTGCTCTGCGTCGAGGTTCAAACGTGATATCTGAAATAATCATTACATATGGCGTCCCGAGTAACTACTCCGGGTTCGAGGTTTAAACATCTAATATGAAATAACATAACATATTGCGTCCCGAGTAATCGCCTGGGTGCCGAGGCTTGAAATACATGATATGACATAAATATATTCTCACGGGTCCCGAGTCACTGCTGGGTGAGATGCAAATACACCATTGATTTTGACCTTGAGATGGAACGCTATGAGTAAAATGGCGAAGTAAAGCCACATTCCGAGGCGCCGTTTCTTCACCACTTTATGCGCCTTGTTCTCTCCGAGGATTGAGCATCGATCGGATAATATGCATCGTTGTGCAATGCTTTGCTCACGATAAATGGTCCTTCCCATGGGGTGATAATTTGCATGCCGTATACTGCACCCGGAGGACTAGATCTCCTTCCTTGAATACTCTTGGATTCACTTTCTTGCTGTGATATCGCCGTAAGTTCTGTTGATAAATGGCCGAACGTGATAATGTCAACTCCCTGGCTTCTTCCAACGGTCTACGGCATCTTGCCGAGCTATTTCATTTGTTTACGAGGTTGTGTCTTGAGCAACTCTTGGCGAGTCATAGATTATGTCGGGGGAGTACGGCCTCCGTATACCAGAAAAGAATGGGGTGTAACTGTTGATCTATTCGGAGTAGTCCGGAGGCTCCATAACACTTTGGGATTTCTTGATCCAACATCCTGCCGACCGTTGCAATGGTTCAACCATCGTGGTTTTATTCACGATAACACCGTCCATTAGATCTTTCAACTTGCCCATTGTATCTTTGGGTGGGCCACCGAGGCAACATCTAGTCTTATGTGCTTCTCTTGGCAAAATCTGAAGGCTCATACGCAAAGTTCGTGCCATTATCTGTAATAATGTTGTGTGGTATCCGTATCTCAAGATGATATCCTTGAGAAATTTCACCGCTGTGTGCCCATCACATTTTTGATTGGTTTTACTTCAATCCACTTTGTGAACTTGTCTACCATAACCAAGATGTGGGTCATTCCTCCTCTCGCCCGGCTTGAAAGGTCCCACCATGTCTAAACCCCATACGAAAATGGCCAAGTGATGGGTATTGTTTTAACTCGGCCGACATATGTATTCTGTTGCATATCTCGACACCCATTGCACTTCTTAACTAATTCTTACGCCTCTTTTAACGCCGTTAAGTAAAATCCATGCAAAGCCTTGGCTACTAAAGCGCGAGATGAGGCATGGTGCCCACATTCTCCTTGGTGTATGTCTAGAAGGATTTCCTGACCTTCTGTGGAACTCACGCACTTCTGCAATATGTTTGTTACGCTTCTCTTATATAACTCATTGTTTATGATTGTATAGGCTTTTGCTCTTCTGATGGTTTGTGTTAGGGTCCCAACCTGATAAGGTTGATCCCTCCTGTGTTTTACAATGCTAGTCCCTGGATCAATAGCTAGCATCCACAGTTAAGATGTAATATCAAGAAACAAAGGTCATAATATAACTTTATAACCAGGAAAACATAATTTTATTACATCATACATAGCTCATATGGCTATTACATTACATTGCAGCGGAATAAATATAGTCATGGGTCCTTCATCTTCAAAGTGCCACGAGTGATGTTGGTTGTAGACTTTGTAATCCTAATCATTCAATCTTCACTAAAACAATCAAACCTGCAACATACAAGTTACAGCCACAAAGGGTCAATACATTTGAATTGTATTGGCAAGTGATACTATGGTAGTATAGTGGAGTCTATCATCTATATGCATTTGGCTAAGTGGAGTTGAGGCTTGCTTTGCTCAAAATAGATTTTCCTTATCATTTTGAAAATAGATAGTTTTGTCAAAAACTTTTCCAATGCTTCTCTCAATCAAAGACTGAAGATCCTTCTCGAGGCATCTACAAATCAAAGACTGAAGTGCTTGGTAAAAACATTTTCCTCAATCCAAGATTTCAAGATCCTTATATCAAGCCATCTTTCCATCAAAGATTGAAGAATACACACAAACCCTTGTTCACCCACAAGTTTTATTTAGAAATTTGAATGATGAGATTCTTGATTGTTTCCATGTCTTGATGCTCAAATTGTCCTTTACCAGGGACATGGCTAAGTACTTAGGTTTTACTCTGCAGAGGTGGTGCACTTTACCCACAAGACTTGGTTTCCCAAGACAAAATCTTTCGAAGCCTTCCTTAGACCAAAATGGACGTTTCCAACCTATCAAAACACTACCACCCACTGTCCATTTGGCTAAGTTCTTGCAACCTATATGATCATGGCAGAGCCCATATTGCCAAGTGGTTGCACTTGAAGCTTCTCAACATTTGACATCTCAAATCTCTTTGTTTCCTGGGTGGCATTCCACAAGTGAGATACACAATCCAAGTCCATGGCCTTGTGAACCACTCAACCATTCTCCACCAATCTATTCCATTCCACCCAGGTGATTCATTAACTTAGTTGTTTTATTAGACAAAATCACAAGTCCTTAGACTTAGAATATTTTTCCATAGTGTGAATATATATTCCACCCATGTTTTCTATTAGCTAGGCTAAGCTTGGTAGTAGTAGGAATCTTAACTTAGGAAAATCCTACTAAGGATTCTTCTACAAGGTTTTCCTATAGCAAGATCTATACTTAGCAAAATCCATGCAAGTTTTACTTAACAAAATCACTAATGCATAGTGAAAGTAATAGGATAAAAGTATGAAGCATCACTTGCCTTTTTGGTAGAGTATAGGTTCACTTCTTGATCTTTGCAACAATCACACTCTTCAAGTCACTACAAATCAATCAAGCAAGGCACAAACTCAATCTACCAATCAAGCAAAACAACACACATAAATAACAAAGTCAAAGAAATGCATGCAAGCATGCCAAGCTTTGTTTTGTTTGAAAAGGTGGTTCCTAGTGGGTCATAGTCATTTGGGTACATCAAATGGTCATTTCCTAAAGTGGCCAAGTCATTTGCAAAAGGTTTCACTTAAAACTATTTTCAAAACAAAGTGTTATTTTATGTGGTGTAGAAATATTTTTATTAAGGCATTTTCCATAGGGTTCACCAAATGAGTTGCTATTGCAAAACTTGGTGTTTTTGGGTCAGAGGTTTGGTTCAAACATTTCCTCAAAGTTTTCCATTCAAAACCATTTTCATAATCAAATCAATATTTTTATTTAGCTAGAAAGGGACTAAATCAAGTAATCCATTCTAAATCTTTCCAAAAACATTTATAAGGGCATGGTTTGGTTCCTAGGGTCAGTAGGTTCACAATAAACCAATTGGCAAAGGTTTGATCTCAAAATTCATTTTAAATGATTTTTCTAATGTTAGCAAGCACACAAAGAATCTGCAAATTCAAACAAGCTAACAAATACTATTTGACAAACTAAGGGTAGGGTTGGCTAGGGCTTGTTCTCCTGAACTCATTGATATAAAATTTGTCAAATTTGGACGTATGGTTTGAAAGTTATAGGGGTTCAAAGTTTGCAAATAAATCTGATTCAAAAATCTGTTTTTAACTCAACACTGGCCACGCGTCGAGCTGTGATTGGCTGATAACGGTTCGGTTGGATCGCGTGCTGCAGCGCGTTGGATTAAGTCATATCGTGCGGCCCTGATCGCGTACCCTTTCGCGTTTAAGTGAATCTTTCGCAACCAATGGATCTACATCTAACGGTCGCTGCGCGTTTGACCTAAAAGGAGCGGCGCTAACGGCGATATGGGCGGCGATGGGCGGCGTTGGCGAGGCAGGAAGCGAGGAAGAGGGTAAGGATGCTCACTGTGATCGTCGTGGCACGGGGATGCTCAACCTGCCACTTGTTGATGAAGGGGCGCACTATGCTGGCTTGAATCTCTCGCCGGAGTTCGTGTCCGCGTCGGGCTTCTCTGTTCTTCGGGCGACGATACATGCCACAAAAGCAAGATAGTAGTTGCGTCGGATGCGACGGGTCGATGATCGTGTGTCGCCAACGAGATGTAATGGGGTGACCAATTACTACCTGGAAGCTTCGTCGGAGATAGAGCTGACGGCGGCGTGGTTCAGTCGAGGATGCGTCACGAAATCGCAGCTGGAAGCGAGAGGAAAGCACGGAAGGTGCGAGAGATGATGGCGAAGCAAGCCGGTGCTCTGAAGTGGGGCAATGGAGGTGGTGGCGGATTTTAAGCGGAAGTTCGCGAGTCTGTGGTGGTTCGAAGAATTCGAAAGCGGCGATGGCGAGGAGCCAAGAGAGAGGGAAGTGGAGAGGAGAATCGTTTTATCTTGCGTGGTCGCAGGCGAATTATTGCGCCATTAAACGAGAATTAAGCCCGTGAATTTAACACGAAACGGAGAGAGGGTGGAAGAACGGTCACGGGTGAGGATTACTCGGCCAAGAAAGGAATTTACGCGCATTCAATCGATATGGCGAGGAACGGTCATGGGTGGAGAAGAAGAACAGGAGTGGGGTCCTCACGATTGAGAGAGAGAAAACGGGCCACTGATCAGTCTCGGTGGGGGTCGGAAACAGAGTGAGGAGAAAACGGTTCGGGGAGGGAGAGGGAAACTGGGCTGGCTTGCTGGGCCTTGTTGGGCTTCTGGGTTGGGTTTGTTTTCTTTTTTTTTTTTTTTTCCTGTCTGATTCTTTTTCCTTTTTCTGGTTCTATTTCCTGATTTGAAATTTAAACAACCAAACACATTCAAATCAAATCAAACATTCAGCAAACTTTGATCTTTGTATTTTGGTTCTGTTTATCAACATAAACCAACAATCCAAAATAAAATAATATTTTTATTCCTTTTTAGGATCTATTTAATATAAAATAGATCATAGTTATTTAATCAAATAGGGTATGATTTATTTAATAAATCTCCATTTAAATTCCAAAATATTTTCCCAAATCAAATCAGTAGGTTTTATTTGTTAATAAAGAATGTTTTGAAAACTTGTTTTAAAGTAATATAATCCTTTTACTTTAGGGACCATTAACAATTAAATAAAATGGGTCTTAGTTATTAAATCAATTAGAGTTTGATTTTATTATTAAAATCTTTATTTGAAACCTAAATATTTATAAAATAAATTAGTAGGTTTAATTTGGGAAATATATACTATTTGGAAATTTTATTTTAAAACAAAATAACCTTTTATTTTAGTATCCATTATTAATTATTATAATAGACTTTCATTATTAAATCCTTATTAACTTATTTTAAATAAACATTTGCTAAATTTATTTTAGAATAAAATGTTTTAATTCCAAAAGTTTGGTCAAGGTTTAATTTGGCCTTTATTAAATAATCTTTATTTATAAACTTCTATTTCAAAACAAATCTTCTCATTTAATTGTTTCAAAATAGTATTTCCAAATGTTTTTATTTTCCTTTTATTAAATGTTTATCTTTTTAAATCTCTTGAGGTTTATTTTAATTCAAATGGGTTTGAGGTTCCAATTGTATTCAAAAGTTTCTTCTGGCTCTGAAAATTAACAAAGTTTTATTTTATTAATTTATTTTCACATTACAAGATTTGGAAATTCTTGGGATGTGACAGGCTACCACCCTTAAAATAAATCTCGTCCCGAGATTTGGGAAGATTAGGGTTACAAGCATGTTCAAACAACTAGGGTACTACCACCCTTAAAATAAAAATATTTTCAACAAAAATTACATATTGGCCTTCTTGGGTCCTGGAATTTCTCTATGTTAAACTTTTGCTTTATTCCTATGCTTGACTCATGGACCAAGATTGAGCTTCTCCATAGGCTTGTTCAACTTGTTCCTCATCCTTTCTGGACAGTTGCTTGCATAGTGTCCTGGATTCTTGCAGTTGAAACAATTAATGTCCTTGAGTTCTTTGCGTTGTTCTTTTGGGCAAGTTGCTACAAAGTGACCTGGTTCATTACAATTGTTACACCACACTTGGTCAATTCCTTTGTTCTTTATGTTCCCTGGGCATCCACTGGAGTAGTGTCCCATTTCATTACATTTACGACATTGTACCAGGCTCATGTCTTGCTTGGGCTTCTTGATTTTCCTTGATCCTTTGAATTGGGTTGTCTTGCTTGGAAGTAGTAGTGGTCCTTTCCCTTTGGTAGACTTGGATCCTTCTTGTTTCCTTTGTTCTACCATGGCATAGATAGGACATAGACCAGGAGTATGATCACTTCCTTCACAAAGATAGCAAGTAGCTTGAGAGGTAGGGCATTCTCCAACAGGATGGTCTTCATCACAATTTGGGCATTGTCCTTCATGCTCTGTGGAAGTATGATCCTTGTCTCCACAAATAATGCAAGTGGGGCTCCATCTAGAACAACATTCCTTTCATCCTTGCTATCATACTCTCTTCTAGGTAAGTTTTCTTCCATGCTAATCATTTGATTAGTCACCTTAAGCATCAATTGGGACTGTTCCTCTAAAAACCTTTGTAGTGCTGGATCTTCATTACTATTATTGGCTAGGAACTGAGCTGTCAATTGGTTCAATTGATGTTGGGTTGCTATGAGTTCTCCCGGTAGTCACTTGGTTGGTGTTGGTGTCATCAACCTTGGAATCCTTTGGGGTAGTCATCTGTTTGGGTTTGAAGGGAGATTAGAATAGGCAAGATATTTCTAATGAGATATTTCTAATCACACATATCTCAATTCACACAAACAATATGCATGCAAATACAAGCAAACACTCCACTCAAACAACAAGGTTCAAGCTCATACTTAGGCAACAAAATATTTATGTTACACCACATAAGTTGGTGTGTTTGACTTATCTAAATTATGGTGGTCCACCTATATGGTTCACTTGTGATCTTTCCTTCCTTCTTGGTTGGTTCTTATTTCTACATGATATCTTAATTTCCTTTAGAAAAACTCTTGGTTATAATACTTCAAAGTTGTTGATGGTTTCTTCTTATTTTGCATTCTCTCAGTCTCTAATTCTTAAGTAAGATTTCCTTGTTTCACTTGTGGTCCTTAGTAGTTTCCATGTTGGAAGTCCTTGGTGAAAAGGTTGAAGATGTTGAAGTCTTTAGAGTTGAAGAAGTTGAAGAAGTCCTTTGCACATGGTGTAGGCTTTGGTCATGGTTAGGCTTTTCCATCAAGTGGAAGTAGAAGAGAAGTAGAGTTGAAGCCAAAATGGTTAAGGAAAGAGTTTACAAGTGTTTTTGTAAATAAGTTTTCGGAACAAAATATCACTCCTATTTTTCTAAGGGTTTTTGTCCAATCCTTGGGTTTACAAATCCTACAGGCAACACAATGCTCTGATACCATCTGTTAGGGTCCCAACCTAATAAGGTAGAGTCCTCCTGTGTTTTACAATGCTAGTCCCTGGATCAATAGCTAGCATCCACAGTTAAGATGTAATATCAAGAAACAAAGGTCATAATATAACTTTATAACCAGGAAAACATAATTTTATTACATCATACATAGCTCATATGGCTATTACATTACATTGCAGCGGAATAAATATAGTCATGGGTCCTTCATCTTCAAAGTGCCACAGTGTATGTTGGTTGTAGACTTTGTAATCCTAATCATTCAATCTTCACTAAAACAATCAAACCTGCAACATACAAGTTACAGCCACAAAGGGTCAATACATTTGAATTGTATTGGCAAGTGATACTATGGTAGTATAGTGGAGTCTATCATCTATATGCATTTGGCTAAGTGGAGTTGAGGCTTGCCTTGCTCAAAATAGATTTTCCTTATCATTTTGAAAATAGATAGTTTTGTCAAAACTTTTCCAATGCTTCTCTCAATCAAAGACTGAAGATCCTTCTCGAGGCATCTACAAATCAAAGATCAAGTGCTTGGTAAAACATTTTCCTCAATCCAAGATTTCAAGATCCTTATATCAAGCCATCTCTCCATCAAAGATTGAAGAATACACACAAACCCTTGTTCACCCACAAGTTTTTATTTAGAAATTGGAATGATGAGATTCTTGATTGTTTCCATGTCTTGATGCTCAAATTGTCCTTTACCAGGACATGGCTAAGTACTTAGGTTTTACACTGCAGAGGTGGTGCACTTTACCCACAAGACTTGGTTTCCCAAGACAAAATCTTTCGAAGCCTTCCCTTAGACCAAAATGGACGTTCCAACCTATCAAAACACTACCACCCACTGTCCATTTGGCTAAGTTCTTGCAACCTATATGATCATGGCGAGCCCATATTGCCAAGTGGTTGCACTTGAAGCTTCTCAACATTTGACATCTCAAATCTCTTTGTGCCTGGGTGGCATTCCACAAGTGAGATACACAATCCAAGTCCATGGCCTTGTGAACCACTCAACCATTCTCCACCAATCTATTCCATTCCACCCAGGTGATTCATTAACTTAGTTGTTTTATTAGACAAAATCACAAGTCCTTAGACTTAGAATATTTTTCCATAGTGTGAATATATATTCCACCCATGTTTTCTATTAGCTAGGCTAAGCTTGGTAGTAGTAGGAATCTTAACTTAGGAAAATCCTACTAAGGATTCTTCTACAAGGTTTTCCTATAGCAAGATCTATACTTAGCAAAATCCATGCAAGTTTTACTTAACAAAATCACTAATGCATAGTGAAAGTAATAGGATAAAAGTATGAAGCATCACTTGCCTTTTTGGTAGAGTATAGGTTCACTTCTTGATCTTTGCAACAATCACACTCTTCAAGTCACTACAAATCAATCAAGCAAGGCACAAACTCAATCTACCAATCAAGCAAAACAACACACATAAATAACAAAGTCAAAGAAATGCATGCAAGCATGCCAAGCTTTGTTTTGTTTGAAAAGGTGGTTCCTAGTGGGTCATAGTCATTTGGGTACATCAAATGGTCATTTCCTAAAGTGGCCAAGTCATTTGCAAAAGGTTTCACTTAAAACTATTTTCAAAACAAAGTGTTATTTTATGTGGTGTAGAAATATTTTTATTAAGGCATTTTCCCATAGGGTTCACCAAATGAGTTGCTATTGCAAAACTTGGTGTTTTTGGGTCAGTAGGTTTGGTTCAAACATTTCCTCCAAAGTTTTCCATTCAAAACCATTTTTCATAATCAAATCAATATTTTTATTTAGCTAGAAAGGGACTAAATCAAGTAATCCATTCTAAATCTTTCCAAAAACATTTATAAGGGCATGGTTTGGTTCCTAGGGTCAGTAGGTTCACAATAAACCAATTGGCAAAGGTTTGATCTCAAAATTCATTTTTAAATGATTTTTCTAATGTTAGCAAGCACACAAAAGAATCTGCAAATTCAAACAAGCTAACAAATACTATTTGACAAACTAAGGGTAGGGTTGGCTAGGGCTTGTTCTCCTGAACTCATTGATATAAAATTTGTCAAATTTGGACGTATGGTTTGAAAGTTATAGGGGTTCAAAGTTTGCAAATAAATCTGATTCAAAAATCTGTTTTTAACTCAACACTGGCCACGCGTCGAGCTGTGATTGGCTGATAACGGTTCGGTTGGATCGCGTGCTGCAGCGCGTTGGATTAAGTCATATCGTGCGGCCCTGATCGCGTACCCTTTCGCGTTTAAGTGAATCTTTCAACCAATGGATCTACATCTAACAGTCTGCGCGTTTGACCTAAAGGCGGCGGCTGTTGTCGCGGCGATGGGCGGCGGCGGCGTTGGCGGCGAGGAAGCGAGGAAGAGGTAAGGATGCTCCTTTGTGATCGTCGTGGCGGGATGCTCAACCTGCCACTTGTTGATGAAGGCGCACTATCTTGGCTTGAATCTCTCGCCGGAGTTCGTGTCGCGTCGGGCTTCTCGTTCTTCGTCGGGCGGCGATACATGCCACGAAAAAGCAAGATAGTAGTTGCGCGATGCGTCGGGTCGGTGATCGTGTGCGTCAACGAGGCAGAATGGGGTGACCAATTACTACGGAAGCTTCGGAGATAGAGCGGCGGCGTGGTTCGATCGAGGATGCAATGTCGCCGCAGAAACCATGCGGCGAGAGGAAAGCACCGGAAGGTGCGGAGATGATGGCGAAAGCCAAGCTGTGCTCTATGCGGCAATGGAGGTGGTGGCCGGTTTTAAGCGGAAGTTCGGAGTGTGGTGGTTCGGGAAGAATTCGAGCGACTGATGGCGAGGAGCGGGCGAGAGGGAAGTGGAGAGGAGAATACGTTTTATCTTGCGTGGTCGCGGGCGGTATTGCGCCATTAAACGAGAATTAAGCCGTGAATTTAACACGAAGCGGGAGAGAGGGTGGAAGAACGGTCGGGTGAGGATTACTCGGCGATAAAGGGAATTTACTGGCGGCATTCAGCAGCGAATGGCGAGCAGTCGGCGGGTGGAGAAGAAGAACAGGAGTGGGGTCCTCTGTCGGTGAGTGAGAGAGAGAAAGCAGGCCTTGATCGGTCTCGGTGGGGTCGGAAGCAGTGAGAAAGCGGTTCGGGAGAGAGAGGGGCAATGGCTTCTTTGGGCCTTGTTGGGCTTCAGGTTGGATTTGTTTTTTTTTTTTTTTTTTTTTTTCTCGATTCCTTTTCCTTTTTCGATTCTATTTCGATTTGAAATTTAAACAACCAAACACATTCAAATCAATTCAAACATTCAGCAAACTTTGATCTTTGTATTTTGGTTCGGTTTATCAACATAAACCAACAATCCAAAATAAATAATATTTTTATTCCTTTTAGGATCTATTTAATATAAAATAGATCATAGTTATTTAATCAAATAGGGTATGATTTATTTAATAAATCTCCATTTAAATTCAAAATATTTTCCCAAATCAAATCGAGAGGTTTTATTTGTTAATAAAGAATGTTTTGAAAACTTGTTTTAAAGTAATATAATCCTTTTACTTTAGGGACCATTAACAATTAAATAAAATGGGTCTTAGTTATTAAATCAATTAGAGTTTGATTTTATTATTAAAATCTTTATTTGAAACCTAAATATTTATAAAATAAATTAGTAGGTTTAATTTGGGAAATATATACTATTTGGAAATTTTATTTTAAAACAAAATAACCTTTTATTTTAGTATCCATTATTAATTATTATAATAGACTTTCATTATTAAATCCTTATTAACTTATTTTAAATAAACATTTGCTAAATTTATTTTAGAATAAAATGTTTTAATTCCAAAAGTTTGGTCAAGGTTTAATTTGGCCTTTATTAAATAATCTTTATTTATAAACTTCTATTTCAAAACAAATCTTCTCATTTAATTGTTTCAAAATAGTATTTCCAAATGTTTTTATTTTCCTTTTATTAAATGTTTATCTTTTTAAATCTCTTGAGGTTTATTTTAATTCAAATGGGTTTGAGGTTCCAATTGTATTCAAAAGTTTCTTCTGGCTCTGAAAATTAACAAAGTTTTATTTTATTAATTTATTTTCACATTACAAGATTTGGAAATTCTTGGGATGTGACAGTTTGTCTGGCTAATATTTCATTACTCGGCAATACCGCGTCTTTTAGGTACGAAAATATGGGTTGTGCCCATATTGGCGTTACTCTCTCTGCAGTGATCCCACTGTCTATCTCCATGTTTTCTGCCGACGTATATACCTCGGCTCTCTCCATGATTGCTATTACCTCGGCTGTCCCTCTCTTTAGGGACTCTGAATCTTTCTGCGGATCTACCTCCATTGGCGTATGATTCTCTGCAGAACTTGCTGGGATAAAGATTGATTCGGACTCCGGTGATGGGTTTATTGATGGTTTCCTGAGGTGCTCCAGGCAATACACGGGATTGATTGCCGAGTTGATCCTAATTTTGACAATGTGTCGGCGTCATTTTCTGCCGTGGTATGTGGTGGAATTCACATCCTTCAAAATATCCACTTATCTTTTGCACATGGAATCAGATAAAGCCATATTAGCATCTAATGCGTCCCAACCGCCCGATACTTGTCAGACTACGGATCCGAGTCACCGTATAGGATTCTGTATACCAATTTCTTTTGCTACTTTCAATCCATGAACTAGTGCTTCATATTCACTACATTGTTGGATGCAAAATGTATTTGCGAGACATATTTCAACCGATCTTTTTAGGCGAGGTTAGCACTATTCCTGCTCCCAAACGTTCCTTAGTTTGGAACCATCAAAATGCATTGTCCAGTAATTTGGATCTGGCGGTGGTGGCTCATATTGCACCTCGGCCCGATCTCGAGAAAAGTCGGCGACGACTGAGATTTGATCGCATCTCTTCTATCAAATTGCGGAGCATATGGTGATAACTCGATCGCCCATTTTGCTATTACCACTCGCATCTTTGTTGTTCAATATGTCTATGGGTGCCTCACATTACTTTGATGGGGTGCTCTTCAAAGTAATGCTTAAGCTTTTGCCGACATATATACTCCATAAGCCATCTTCCGATAGTGCGGATAATTCGCTTTGAAGTGGATAATACTTCACTTAGATAGTATCTTGGCCTCTGAATCGACTTACCCTCTTCAAGTCGTTCCACTACAACCACAGATTAACTACTCGATTGGTAGCCGCTACATAGAGTAGCATAGGTTCTTCGATAATGGAGAAGCTAAAATGGGTGCCGTAACTAGCATCTTTTTCAACTCATGAAATGCAAGGTCACTTTGGAGTCCAAATTGAATTTGTCCGACTTTCTCATCGGTTGATAAAGTGGTAGTGCCTTTTCTCTAGCCGACATACAAATCGACTAAGCGAGGCCAGCAGCCGTGAATTTTGTACATCGTTCAAGCATCTCGGCAATTCCATTCTTTCTATCGCTCTTATCTTCGTTGGATTAGCCTCGATACCTCGGTGGACACAAGGAAACGAGTAATTTTCCTCTTGCACGCCAAATGTGCACTTCTCTGGGTTAAGTTTCATTGGAACCTTCTCGAGGTTCATAAAGTTTCACGTATATCTTCTAGCAAGGTTTTGCTCTCCTTAGTTTTGATGACTACGTCATCCACATATACTGTACATTTTTCCTATCTCGATCATGTAAGCACCTTTGCATGCACCTTTGATACGTTGCTCCTGCATTTCGCAGTCAATGGCATTGTGCGATAACAATAAGCCCCATACAGTAATAAATGCGATCTTTATTTGATCGGCGGATTTAACGGTATGGTGGAAACGAGAATCTGGCGTCTACAAATGATAACATCACAGGTCGAGTCAATGACTTGGTCTATTCTAGGCAAAGGAAAAGGATCTTTTCGGACATGCCTTGTTCGGTTAGTGTAGTCGATACACATTCGCCACACAATGGCTACATTGGGGTCATCTTTTTCTTTTCTACTAATGGATTTGATAACCAATCCGGATCTGACACCTCCATGATGAACCCGGTGCAGAAGCCGAGCTATTTCATCCCTATTACTTTTCTCCTGTCTTGATGGCAATGGAGAGGTTGCTTCACCGGCCGTGCTCCTGGCACGACGTTTAAAGAGTGCTCGACCAACTCCTCGGACACCTTGCGGATCTTGAGTTGACCATGCAAATATGTCCCGATTCTCACGGAGGAAGTTGGTGAGCTCGCCTTCCTATTTAGCGTCAAGGCCTGCACCAATAGTAACAATGCGCGCCTGGAACCGCTCATCAATCAAACTTCTTCGTCTCTTTGGTGGTGAAAAGAAACACCGCCATGAGGGTTGGCGGTAAGCATGCTGTCTTGTTGGCGAGGGCTGCTACTTCTGGATCCTTTTCTTTTCTCTTGCTATAACCAATGACTCGCCAGATTTGACCGGTGAAGCACCTCCATTGACTTCTTGTAATCCCCTCGCAATCGTTATCACCCCTTGTGGTCCGGGTAACTTCATCTTTAGATAACCTATATGACAAATTGCTCATGAATTTGGCCAAGGGTCTTGGGTCGAGTAAAGCATGATAACAACTTTCGGATCGACCACCTCAAATTCTAAATTTTCGCTCTGCTTATCCCTTACCGAATAATCGTCCACTCGGACTTCTGATGGGCTCACATGAAAGCCCCACTATCCCATGGAAAGTTGTCCTCGTGGGCGGCATATTGTGTGATATTCCGAGCTTGTGCATGGTATCTTTGTACATGATGTTGATACTGCTTCCATTATAGATGAGTACTTTTGAGAATTTCATATTGATGCTTGGTCCCTACGTCGGATCCAACAAGTGCGTATGATCTGGACTCGGCATTATTCTGGGTGGTCTTTCATGCTCCAGGTCATCTCCTGATCAGACCATGGCTGGTATCTTGGCACTGCTGGTACAACTGCATTCACTTCCATATGTCGGTTGCACACTCTGCTTGTCTCATTGCCGTGAACACACAATAAGACCGTGATGTTCCCTTAATCATTACGTCCCATTTGCGGATTTATCCTTCCGCC
This sequence comes from Avena longiglumis, assembly GCA_030063025.1. NCBI lineage: Eukaryota > Viridiplantae > Streptophyta > Magnoliopsida > Poales > Poaceae > Avena > Avena longiglumis. The sequence goes on from CP125976.1 coordinate 91,975,465, forward strand.
TGGTTTATTACTTGATGCCTTTGCATCTCTCCGATCCGAGTTATCGTACCTCGGAGGAGGGGCGTGCATCGATTCTTTATATTTGCTCCATTAACTACGGTGATCTTCTTTGTTGCACGATGGGGAGCCGAGCTCTGCCGGGTTTCCATCGCATTTTCATCCAGCGCATTGCGGGTTGTATGATTGGCTGGTCTAGATGGGTTTGATGTGTGAAATTTACGGTGATCCAACATGGATTCGACGATACTTGGCCTCTCTTGCCATTGCTTCTTTTGTCGGGGTCCATTGCCTCTTTCCTTCATTCCTTGATGTCCGTTGAGGTCCATTTTTCGCCGTTGAATTGCTCGTGACTCGCTGATCTTGTGCTCTGATAGCCACAGGCTGAATTATATCTATAATCCGCCTCTCTTCTCTTCTTCTTCCTCAAATCACGCTGGATGACCCGGCCAATTTCTCTAATTGGTCTTGTTGCTCACGATGGTGCGCCGACATTAACTCCGGTTGGGTTGGGTCACCCAATGCATAGGAGTCCGCTATTCGATTGTTTACGCCAAGGTGGTTGGCATATCTCTCTGCAGCGTTGCCAATGACGCTGCCATAACGGCAGCTTGCGCGAACCAAGCGATTGCTTGCGATTCGATAACTCCTCACACGAAGTTTCTCAAGTTACACCATCGAGTTAAAACTCTCTATCTTTCATTCGGCCTCGCTTGCACATGGCTAGTTCTTTGTGGTCTATTCGTCTCTTGTATGTCTTTGGTAAAGTTGCTACGAACATCTCTTCAAAATCCAACCAGCTTGATAGCCGGTGGTTGATTATTCAACCATACCACAGCTGGTCCTTCCAACATCTGTGGGACATACCGCCTTTATCTCGGTGCCACTGCTATCTTCCAGCGGTGGCATAATCAATCAACCATCTTGTGGTTTGGTACTTCCATTATGCGTTTTGTGCCTCTTGCCAACGGAAATTCGGCATGGTGGTTCGCCCATGATCCTTGGTCCGAAGCATGCGGACTGGTGGACCTTGCTCTTCCAATAGCTCGGACCGGTATAGCCGATCCAACTTTACTCTTGCATCATTTGTAGCAAATCTCATGCAGGATTCTATCCTGCATCCCATAATGATTGTTTCCACCTGGTTTGCGTATTCTACCTCGGAATATCCATCATTATACCTTTCATTCATCTGATTGTAGCGAGCTGGCCTCACTTCTCTTTCCTGCCGAGGCTCATGTCTTGGTTGCTGGTTGAGCGGCACTTGTCTTCTTACCTCGGCCGGGGTTTGGTTTTCATGATTGTCTCTTGCAGGTTCTTTCCTGCCGTGCTCCCCATTACCTCGGCCACCGCCGTCCTTTTCCATGCGGCCGTGGTTTCTCTCCCCACTATTACCTCGGCTTGCATTGCCTCTGTTCTCCTTTGCCTTTCCAGCTATTGCCGGGTCATATGGAACAATTTGTTGGTTCCTCTTCCCTGAGGTCACTGCTTTTTCTTTTCTAGCGTTGTTTCCAGGTGATGATGCTCATTGCAGATAAGCAGTCTTTGCCCTGAATGAACCATCCGTGAAGCCCCTGGTCTTGCCGGGTTGGCTCTGAGCATTTCCTCATTTTGCTGGTTCGCGATGCGCACCAGCTCATTCACTCTTTCTTGTTGTTTCTGCCGAGCTTTGTAGCATCCCAGTTGTCTAACCCCTGTAATGCTACTAGTTATAATAATAAAATGGGCCACTTCCAACATATAATTGTTGCATCATCATCATATCATGCTCATGTCATCATACCACCTTGCATTTGTGCATCATATAAAACCCTTTTCTTGTTTGGGTCTTATCTCATGTGCATGATTAATTGTATTTGCCTCTTGATATTGTATTTGGGTCTTAATAAATTGTTAAATGCCCAAGTTGAGTTGAGGGCATCTCTCTTTTGACTCCACCACCTTTTCTTTCACCACCTTTTATATTCCACCATCCAATAATATGGGCTTGGCATTTTATTGAGTATCTCTAGCTCATGTTGTTGGTTGGATCCAACCATCATCTTTTGCTTGGCTTGTGCCCATTTTTGGGAATGCAAGGATTAAGCCGCATGAAATAATGTTGTTTTCACAATATAACCATTGGGCATTAATTACCTTGCATGGGCCATGCAAGCGCCACCTTTGCTAGTCTTGGTTTTTGTTTGTTTTCAAAGTGGATCTTTTCCTTGGGCTTAATCTTGTTTGGGCTTGTAGTTCTTCATCATATCATCTACCTATCTTATCCTCTTAGCTAAACCCCATGCTCCATGCACACAAATGTGCTTATGTGGCATGCACAACACCAACCCCACCCTTCTCCCTACCTTTTTCTTTGATCTTGCTTGTTCTTTGTTGGATCATGCATGTACCAAAGAGACCACCCATCACCATCTTTTCCCTCTCCCTATCCCTCTTTCTCTTGCCATGTGCTAGTAGTTTGTTTTGGAGTAGACATGATCTAGTGTAAAGTACCTCCATCTCTTTTCTTACCCCTCTTAGCAAACTTTAAATCTACCCATGCCATCTCTCTTTTTCCCTAAACCAAAAACCCTAATTCAAATCTATCCTAAACCAAAACCCTAGTCTACCCTTTTCTCTAAACAAACCTTTCTACCCTTCCCTTGCCTTCTATCCTAGCTACAACAACACCCGAGCTACCCCACCCCATCCTAGCTCTACCCTCTCTCGCTCTTGATCACATGACCGAGCCCCTCCTCTTCCTCTCTCTTATCTCCCTGGGTTCCTCTCTCCCTCTCTCGGCTACAGGACAGAAAAGAGGGAAAAGGGGAGAGTCACGCCCGAGCCACCCTCTCACCTTTTTGCAAGCCACCACCTTCCCATGTGCTTTCCCCTCCCCCACGCAAGCTACTCAACCCTACCTGCTCCTGGCGTTCTTATCCTCACCCCCCTCTCAGGCCTCTCATCCCCTGCCTCCCTCCTTCTTCTCCACGAGCCAGAACTCCCCATGGCCACCTAAAAACCCTAGCCTCACCTCTGCCCGTCTTCGATCTGGTGGCGTCGAGAGAGAGCTGGCGGATCCCGAGGCCGGTCTGCCTCTCTGCCCGCCCAGACACGAGGACCCGCCGCCTCGCCCGGAGTGACCACGCCTGTCGTCGTGCAGAGCGAGCATTGCTTCGACCCAGGCCAAGTGATCCCCTTCCCGAGCCCCGGCCACTTGCACCGTCAAGCGCTAGTGAGTCCCTCCTCCCCAGAACCTCTCTCTCCCCTCTCGCCGTGCCCTTGCCATGATCATCGAGCACTCCGGCAGCCTTGCAAGCGTCAGCGCATGTTGGCGGCAGCGCTGCAGCCGTCGATCTGGTCGAGTTCAGAGCCATGCCCCGCACGCCACAGGCCGCCTCCGTGCTAGCACCCTGTACCAAAGTTGTAGGCCAAGATGCCGTCTCCATCTTTTTTTGGCGGCGTCAGACGCCTTGGGTTCGTCGCCAACGTCGGTAAGATCCGGCCAGCTCCGCCGTCATGGCGTCGCGTTCAGCGGACAGCGTCGCGTGCGTTTTCGCTTAGACCCTTTCCGTTTTCCGCCTCACGCCCGCGGATCCACCCGCCCGGCGTCGTGGGGATCTTGCAAAAAGGCTCCCAGGGAAAACGTTGCACAACCCGCGGTCCAACCCTGCTGCCACCTGTCGCCGCCTCGTTCGCTAAGCGCCCATGTTCCTCTTGCACTTAACCCCTCGGTTTTTGTTCACCAACCAGCGGTCCAAATGGCCGTGGTCTGTCTCTGTAGTTTTTGCAAATAGGCTCCTGGCGTTTCCAGGATTAAACCCGCGGTCCCGTTTGCTTCCAGACGCTGGCGCGTGGGCCACAGAACCATCTGACCCCACCTGTCAGCGACTCAGGAATGAGTAGGAAGAGTAGAAAACGATTCAGAGGCTGTTTAAAATTCAAATCCTGTTTAATAAAAATTCAAAATTCAAATCTAATTCAGATTTTTAATAACTTTGTCATACTAAATCCAAATTGGGCAAATAATATATGTTTTTGATTCAGAAAAATGAGAGGATTCCAAATATGCCATCTATTTTGACTTTTGCACAAGTAAAATTCCAAGTTTATGTTAATTACCACCAATGCCACTGGTTTTTCAATAATTAATAACTTTGGTTTTATAATTCCAAATTAAGCAAATAAGTAGTCTAAATTGATCAGCGTGACGACCTTTCTGTTTATGCTATCCATGACTTCAATTGCAGCATGCATCATATAAATATATGTTGAACAACAAATGTTATGGCAACAAATGTGATTCTAAAAACCAACTAAATGTTATTTTTGTCCTCCACACCTCACCCATGCCATGCTACTTTACTTGCCATGTAAATTGTGCATCATTCATCATGGCATGATTGTTTGCACACGCATCTTATTCATATGCTTGTGCTCTATATTCATGTTGGCCTTGTTTGTTTGGTTTTCTCGGATAGACCTTTGGTCGTATCAAGAGAACCAGAGCACTACCCGAACCGTCCTTGCTTCAACAGAGATACAGCAAGCACTACCACATGCTTGCATACATACGATACCTATTGCCTCTATCTTACTCTTGCATCATCGAGTCGCGATTGCATTAAATTGAATCCCAAGTATGCATAGCCTTTACTTTTAAACCCCACCAAGCTTGTTTCCTCCCATGAGCCACTACTAGGAGTTGTTTGAGCCATGCAGTCGTAGAACGACATGTGTAGGGTTTGTGAGTCCGATGAATAATGAGGTACTTAAACAACTTAACTTTGAGTAGTTACGGGATAACTAAAGAAAGTGGCACGGTGAGCAACATCTGCTATTTGGTTTTCCTGCTCACTTGTGTCCGTAAGACCCGAGTACTTGATTCCTGTTCCTTGATTTATCGCGCTATCCACATCCGGAGGTATATGGGACCCCCAGGCGAGCTTGATTCATTCTTATTTCTTGGGGCCACAAACTAGTTTGAGGTTTTATTTACGATCCTGTACTTATGCCATGACTTCTGCTTTATTTACGATTGTGCGAGAGCACATCTTGTTAGGAGCGGGACGATTTCGCGGTGTCGACAAGCCCAGCCACACTTCGGGTTCCCGGTCGTTCCACAGTATTACCCAAACCTTGAGGCCGTCTCGAGCTTGCTTACTCCGTTCTATTCTGGGGTGGCCCCAAATATTTCTGAATCTGTGATTGTTCACCGTGAAAGCCTCGTTGGGTTTTGATTTGGTTTTCGAGGTTGATCGGCGTGTGTTGCTATTGGTGCACCCGGCGGGTAAAACTTTCAAAGCCGTGTCCGCGGATATGGACGACTTGGAGCACAGTTTCTCGATCATAGACAAGCATAACTAAAGTACCGCTTTTAATCTGACTAAAGTAACTTGACTAGTAAATAGTGTAATACTCATGGAATGGTTAATAAAATTTGCCAACGGATGGGGGGTTGTTCGTCCGCTTCCTGTTGGTAGCGAGGAGGAGGATGGATCGGATGAGATTACCATTATAAGCTGTTACTTAAACTCACGGACATCCGTCTATCATTGGTTAGGCGGATGGTTAGCGTTTATCTGTAGAATTGTTAGGGTTTATCTTTCTGCAATTCGTCACCCTGTGTTGTGTCCCCTTTAGAGGCATTAAGACTTCTTTGAGTACCCTTAGGGTCTCACGATAAATTCTTGATTCAGATGAGCAGTACCTTCTCGGGACGGATCTTTGGGTGGAAGAAGCCAAGATGTGGGCAACGATCGTATGGTGTAGAGATTAGGGAGCGAGGATCCGTGAGACCTGTAGTTGGGATGTGCTTATTTTCTCCGGCATCTTATGCCGATTTGCTTCTTATCCGTACTCGGATCTTGTTTGCCGCTTCGCATGATACTACGATGTGTGTTGTATGAGGAGTTATCCTAAAATATAGATTTATCTAGGTCATTTGAATCTTGGTATGGCGTTGCTATATTTTCTTTCTTTCTAGATGGGATGGCTGTGATGTACTCTTGTATGGTGGCTTGCGTACATACCCACTTGTGTCGTAGTTGATCCTTCGCCGACTCGCCGTCTGGTCCCGTTGAGAGGGTAGCGGTTGGGACGTCTGAAAGGACTACCGGTGAGTGGCTTTTGGGGCCCATACTATTTCAACCTATCACTCATCCAGGCTTGTATCTAGGGCGTAGTTCATCGAGGTAGTTACAATTGGTATCGAGCCATCCCGACCTTGAGTTTCAATAAGCGTTGTCGATCTAGCAAATATTTTGGTAGTTATGTATATTAAGGAAAACAAAGCGAGCGAGTAGACTGCTTCCATTTTCTTCTTACCCTCCCACCCACCCTTTTCTGGTAAGGAAGTGCAACGTTTTCAATCCTCTTCTCAAAGTTCAAACTAGGATTCACGTGTTCTGGGTTTCCGTAGTACCATAGGTTGTGTGTGTGTGTAAGTGTGTAATCCCTTGTCTATCTGTTGCATCCAAGTTGTTATCTTATCTGCCTTTGGTTATCAACTGTTGGTACATTCCATACCGACAGGCTTTTGCAAACCGATGCAATCTATCTTCCTCTTGTATCCGACGCTATCTTGTTTGGGGTGTTCGTTTCCGTATCTACCAATCCTAGGTTTCGTCGTGAGAAGAAGGGGTTAGGATATGTGTTCCACTTGTTCATGTGCGGAGTAATGATTTGAGTGCGGGATGGAGTCGCGACCATACCACTACTTGTATCATTCGCTTTTGTATATTGAATCGGTAGAGTCACTAATCTTGATTCGTTAAGTAATTTTGCGCATCTATTGGTATTTTAATGCCGAAATTTGTGGAAAATTTTTCTTTGATATATTTGTGTACCACACTCCTTTTCGATCGTGCGATATGCTTAATATCTTTGAGGTGCTATGAACTTTGTTGATATTTTTATATCATCTCAGTAAATTGTATCCTTTAATCATGGTTAATTCCATCTTGGTACTATTTTGGATTATTATCATCTTCCATTATAGTATTGACTTGAGTTTTACATCAATGACAGGATGGCTCCCCCACGCCGGACTGAAGAGGACATCCCTCCGGAACTGGGCTCAGCGCTGTCAAACATTGCAAATGCTCTGGCAGCCATGCAAGAGAACCAGCAGCGCTTTGAGAGGCGTCGAAGGAATGAATTTGCTCCACTTCCTCCACCTCCCAAGCGTGGTGACATCAAGAGCTTCCTCAAGTTCAACCCTCGTCAGTTCGATGTGTCTGACCGACCTCTTGATGCGGATGATTGGCTGCGCGAGATTTCAAGGTTGCTCGAGGCTGCGATGTTCCGAGAGAGTGGGTCAAGTGTGCTACCCACCTTCTCAAGGGAGATGGCTCTTTGGTGGGAAAACTACTTGAAGGCAAGTCTGCCGGGTTCCGACCAACTTGGGAGAGGTTCACAGCTTTCAAAGAACAGTTTCTCGAGATTGTGATGGAAAGGATGAAGGAGGCTTTCCTCAACTCAAGCAGGGAAATGATAACGTCAACACCTACATCAGAACTTCATGAACCTGTCTCGCTATGGTGGTGATGAGGTATCGATGACAAGAAAAGCGAAAAGATTGAGCAAGGGCTCAATGCGTCGATCAAGTATGCAATCACGCATGCAAGACCGCAACCTTCTGAACTACTGACACAACACTGCAAGGAGGCAAGCGGGCAAATGTTGAGGAGTCCAAAAACATAACAGGATGCATCAAGCTCTGCGATTATGGCAGCTCCTTCTAAGCGGCGTGTGGGTTCCTAACACCCCACTGCCGCTTCCGGCTCCACCAAGACCTGCGAGTTTCACGTCAAGGCCACCAAACTTCACCACCGGCTCCTGGGGCTACAACCCACTGGGCGCTGGCGGAGTCCACAGCTACTCGCTCCCACGTACTCACGGTGCTTGTTACATGTGGAGATCATGGACATCCCATGGAACTGCCCAATGAAGAACAAAGCTCTCCCTCAACCCCCGCCAAGATCTGCGACAAGCTCTCCTTCGGTTCGTGCGCCACCGCCTCGGGATCTCAACATCAACACTAAGCCCGGGTCTGCGGTTGTTCATAAGCTAACGCGCCTCTCAAGCCGAGCTACTGGAGTTGTGATGGGTATGCTTTCGATTAACTCGATCCACCTGCGAGTTCTCTTTGATTCTGGTGCATCGCATTCCTTTGTGTCTCACAAGTTTGCATATGAGAACGACTTAGCAATGGAGCCTATTCTTAAGCGGTTAACGGTTCTTTCTCCTGGAGCAAATATGATAGAATCTAAGATCAGTCATGGCAATCAGATTGAGATTGGTGGTTCCTCATTCTTGGCTTCTTTGATTGTTCTGGGCAACTCTGACATTGATGTCATCTTGGGCATGGATTGGTTGACAGCAAATGCAGCTGTGATTGATTGTCTTTGAGCCGGTGTCTCTGAAGATCCTCAAGGCCATATAGTCTTTTCTCCAAGTCGACTCCTGCATTGCTCTATTCCTTGGCTGCTCAATGATGATGCTATGGAAGCTATTCGGAAAGGTACCGATGGTCAGAGTTCCGGATGTCTTTCTGAAGAGTTGCGGGTATGCCTCCGGATCGCGAGGTTGAATTCGATTGAGCTTGAACCTGAACGGCTCCTATCTCCAAGAGGCCATACAAAATGGGTCCTTCGAGCTGGGTGAACTCAGCGACAACTTGATGAACAAGAGAAGTTGGGTTTCATTCAAGATAGCACTTCTTCTTGGGGTAGTCCAACAATCTTCGTGAAGCGTGTGAACCGATAGGCTATGTGTTGACTACCGGGCTCTAAATGCTAAAACCATCAAGAACAAATATCCTCTCCCTCGGATAAATGATCTTTTGATCAGGTGGCGGAGCGGTGGTGTTCTCTAATTTGGACACGAGAAGTGGTTATCACCAAATAAAAATTCGCAAAGAGGATGTGCCCAAGACTTTCACCACTCGCTATGGCCTCAGTATGAGTACACGGTCATGTCTTTCGGCCTCACCAACGCACCTGCTACCTTCTCGAGGTGATGAACTCCGTTTTCATGGAGTACCTTGATAAGTTGTGGTGGTATATCTGGATGACATTCGTCTATTCCAAGTCCAAGGAGGAGCATGAAGAGCACTGCGGTGTGTCTGAACAAGCGTGAGAACCTTGTATGCAAAGTTCTCAAAGTGTGAGTTCTACGGCTGCAAGTAACATACTTGGGTCATGTTATCTCTGCCAAGGGCATTGCAGTTAACCGAAACCGTGAAGACAATAGTTGAATGGCTTCCTCACGCTAATGTCAAGGAAGTGCGGAGTTTTCTCGGCTTAGCTATTGCCGTCGCTTTGTGCGAACTTCTCAAAGATAGCAAAGCCTCTTACCGATCTCCTCAAGAAAGGCAAGAAGTACTGTGGACACACCTTGCCAAGAAAGTTTTGAGACACTCAAAGAGAAGCTCACTTCCACAGTCTTGGTTCCTCCGGATACATCTAAGCCATTCCGGATATTCTGCGATGCCTCTTTGCAAGGATTGGGTGCGGTCCTTATGCAAGAGACAGTGGTTGCTTATGCCTCGTCAGTTGAAGGCATGAGATCAACTATCCCACACATGACCTCGAGCTAGCAGCAGTTGTCTTTGCTTTGAAGCTATGGAGGCACTACTTGCTTGGTAACGTTGTGAGATCTTCTCGGACCACAAGAGTTTGAAGTATATCTTCACTCAACGGATCTCAACCTTCGACAAGGAGATGGATTGAAGCAATCAATGACTTTGATGTGTGTTGCCTGCCAAAACCACCATGACGGTGACAACACGGAGGCCGGGAGGCTCAGATGACTGCTGGCCCTGGTCCCTCGGCGATGGCCATAAGCGTTCAAGACACGTCCCGGCTTGGTTCGAGATGCCACGACCTATACAGTCAGAAGGTGAGGTTGCTCCGATTGATTTCCATGACAAACAAGTATCGTAAAATTCGAGCCAGAATCGGCCGGGTTTCCACCAGAATCGGCTCTTAAAGCCGATTGCCCCATGGTTCTGCGTTAGATTTATGATAACATGGGGGGTGGCTTGACCACTACAAGGTAAATCGATCGACGATAGTTTAACGTTTTCACCACGTAAATGGAACGCGTCCTCGCGTAATTGAGCCTATGCATAAAAGATGAAGAATATCAACCCTAGAGAAGGCCTAATAACCAACATAAAGCCAATTACGGAACATCCTCTCTAGAACGAATAAGCCACATCCTTATGCATTACGGATCGTTCAACCCGTTTGTAAGGCCTGATTACGTAGATATTAAACTAAACCTTGACGAACAAGGCACAACTATAACAGATCGAATCGACTAAATAAAGATCAAGCAAGGTGCTACCCTTGCACTTTGGGACACGTGCAAGGGTAGCGAGATAGCTAGAGGTAGCATAACCCGACGATAATAATGAAACGGCCGATGCTAGCCTCAAACAATCTATGATAATGGTATTACTCGCCATCAACAACGCTTTCTGAGTAAAACCGGGTAACGAATAAGTGAATCTTGCCTAGATCGCAGGATGCGATCTAGGCAAAATGGCACTTACCCGAAAGAAACCCTAAGAACAAGTGGCGATGCGCCGAGATTGTGTTTGTCGTGAACGTGGTTGTTGTTTTCTTTCAATAACCCTAGGTACATATTTATAGTCCTGAGACTCTCTACTTTTGGAATAACTCTACAACTCTATCTTTTCCTAAACATAAACGGAACCTAAACAAACACGAATCCTACTATGATACAAGATACACGGCAATTCAAGCCCAAATCTACGCACTAGGCCGATCCAACAACACGTTGAATATATGCATCTTCCAAGCCCATCTTGATCACGGCCCATCCCCGCCTTTTGGCCAAAATATGGTGATAACACATGCGCCCCTGGTTTTGGTCATGATAATTCCAAAAACACTACGCGTTTTTCCTCTTCTTCTCCTCTTTTTTTTATCGGGTCATGCGTCGCGCAAGTCGTGGCGAGCAAGAATCACGCTACCCTTCATCATTATGCCCTGTCTTCTCAACTCTGCAAAGCGCGTGATTTGTGATTTTGGCGGTAACTGGGAAACCGCCATGGCATCGAACCGTCATCCACTATTCCCTTATTTGAATCAGCTGAGCAGTTCGCGGTCCCCATCTTCCTCCTTGCGAAAACCCTCTCCCATCGTGGAAAAACCCTCTTTCGCCATGGCCTCCTCTGCTTCCTCGGTGTGTCTCACGCCTCCAACTCATTGAGTGACCGAGAGCCGACGCTGAGCATCCACCGATGGCGGCATAACACTCTCGCCCCACAATGGTAGGACGAGAGGTTTGGGACTTCGCGTCTGGTCGGAGGATGACGATCCATGACCGGCGAGAGGACCTGCAGTTCCTCGATGGGGAACTGGGCGATGAGGTTGACGACGCCATGTCACAGGATGGCGCCGACTCCTCAAGAAGAGGAGGAAGAGGAAGATACCTCCTCAGGAGTATCAACCGTGAAGTACTTCCGCACGGGTCCAGCGGCGATGAGACGACGGCGACGAGGCCCTCACGACTTCTTCAAAGAAGCGGTGAAGACAGCCTTGAAGCGGCGAGGATAAGCGCTCAAGACGGCGGTGGCGGCAGCGACCTCGGCCTAGATTAGGAATCAGTAGTAGTAGCCGTAGTAGTAGCAGATCCCCTTTTGTAATCCGTCATTTGCTTGTAAGCAATCCGCTTTTGAATGAATGAAAAACATCCATTCCTCGTAGATTGTCCTTTTGCCCCAATTTTACCGATAGCATAAATAAGTCGATACTCCAAGAGCCGATAACAACGCATCGGCTTTTACCTTATCATGTTTCCACAGTCAACCAAACCACAACTCAAAAGCCGATGCACATCAACTTCCCCAAATTGTTGACAAATTGACCCACCAAGATATTCAGCAAAACCAAACGGCCACCTCCAAGTTTCAAGCGGTAACTGCGACTCTCTTCAAAAAGGCGGCCTAGATCCCCACCGCCCGACCAAATCGAGCTCAAAGCAACGAGAACCTTCAATCCTCGCTCATACAGATCCATCTCCAAGCAAACCCATGGCGTAATCGTCCACCAATCCGGAGGTCTCCTTACAAGGTACGCTTACCCCGTAATTTTAACACAATGTTAAAACTTGATGGCGAACACTTGAATTAATGTCTTTATTTCGCCATTAAATCTTCTAGGTTTGTACATTCTGCCGCATCCTTCTCTCCCAAATTCTCTTTGTCTTGGTCCTCATGATTCTAGCCCCGCCCATCTAATCTCTTGCGAGGCCAATAGAATCCCCTTCGTAAGCCAGGACCTAGATCTGAACTCTTGGGCCGACTGCTTGCGAGCCTGGCCTAATCCCCCTGAAATTTGGGTTTCTTGGTTCAGTAGAGTAGCTAGAGCTTACCAATCCCACTGGGAAATTTTGGGAATAGCCGATGCCTTGCATCTATCATTGTCTCCTCTTGAGAAACGAGAATCTTCTCAAAACCATCGGCTACTTCTCCGACGCTCAATTGTTTTATATTCAGCCATGGCCCTATGTCGCCAACCTTGCTAGACGTGGTGATGATTATCGATGCGGATGTTACATCACCCAGCCCCTCGCTTTCAAACCGACCACGCCCTTACAAACTATCTTCCAAAACAGATTGCACTGGTAGCTTATATCCAACGTCATATGAAAACCAAGCCTGCTTTAGAAAGAACATACGACCTTTCTCAACTTCGGCTAGAGCATTTCATCTTCGTGGTCCTTCCCCGGCTCCCACTAAGAACTATCTTTCCTAGCCTACGAATGGCCAAGGTACCCACTTGGCATCTAAACTGCTGTTCCTTGGAGAGGTCTATCGATACCTCCGATTGATGTCTAAGTTGTTCTCAGCACAGAATCAGGTGGACCTTGGTGGTTCATCATGTGGCTCAATTGTACTTCCAAACCGTATCCCAGACTTCCCTTCCGGCGAGTTGCACTTTCCCCGACGTCAAAGGGAGGCAAATCCGATGTACCTATGGCCAAGCTTTGTATCGATTGCCGGGTAGTAATCGACCCCTCAAGAGCGTCAAAATGGTTCAAAGATCTTTCCAAGGCGACAACCCCAACTTCTTCCCTTATATGGAAGAAGCGAACATTTTGAGAATCCACTCTCCTTCAGTCGACAACTTTGGCCGATGACACTAGCTTTCGGCAACTCTTTTCCACCGTTATTCGCCCTGTTTCCTTCCAGTTGGCATGAGCACATCCAACGGATAATCAAACCTGGATACGAATTCTACCCCAACGTGGTGGCTCGTCAATTGACCTTGGGCAAGTAGCTCCTTCTTTCTTCATCAACTCACGGAGTGTAGAGCGATCTGCTCGATCCTCTCACGTCGAGGTGCTACTCTTTCTTTGATGCTCTGCCCATCCCTATCCCAAACAACCTCACCTTCTCTTCGTCAACTGACGGCTTCGAAGACTGGTGGATGATGTGGAAAACTCATGTCTTTAGGCGAGCTTTGGGACCGTTGCTGAAACAACTCGATGCTGACTATGACATCCCCGTAGACCAGGTACTACTATTTGCAAATTTTCTCGACGCAGCCTGCAATCGATCCTTTTATTAACTCACTCCTTTTCTTTGCAGCAACAAGATGGCCCTGAACCTACTCACAGCGACGGCTCCCTTTTCGAGTTCTTCCCGCCAGCTCCTGTGGTTCTTTTCTGCAAAGACTCGCCACCTCTGAAAAAGGTCATAATGCAGAAACAACCGATAACCCCACAATCGGCTTCCAAGAAACCAAGCAGCCCTAAGTCACCGCCTCGCGTCCCAACTAAGACCGGGGCGACGGTGAGGAAGGTGGCTACTAGAAGACCACGGCGCGAGCCCCTCCGACAAATTTCGCATGTAAGCTATTTCAGGCCTTGGTCGCCTTATCATTTTTGCGACGAATTGCTTCTTCGTTCCCTCTTTCACGAAGCTTCCGAAGACACCTCCAAAGGAGGACACCCAGATCGAGGAGAACTAGGCCCAGCGGATTCTGAGAGGACCAACACACCGAACCAGCCAGATTCACCATCATCGGTCTCCAGGAAAAGGTCGGCTCCTGATCCTGCTGCCCCCCGAGCACCAGCCGAGGCGGGGCCATCTAAGAGAGCTCGTAAAGGACAACAAGCTTCTTCGTCGAGCCAAGAGGTTTGCGATAACCACCGTTCCCACCGTTTTTTCAATTCTTCCTGCTTGTTCCCTTTTCTTCTGCCAATTTATCGTTACTTATACCGCTGAGAACACTCTTTGTGTAGATGATCGGCGTCCTCGGCGAACGGTGAAAGCGGCCAACGCCGGATCTGGGAATCCTCAAGGTGTAAGTGGAACAGCTACCAATCTCGTCCACCTCCAACAATCACACATGAACCGATGGTCTCCTTCTCACCTGTCCCTTGACTTTAGGAGAGGTATGCGTTCGTTTTTTCGGCTCATTCTAACTTGTCCGCCGAGATACTAACGCTTTCCGGCTGCGAGTTGCGATCCTTCAAGTTTGCTGTTATTTGACCCAATCCATCGAACCAACTCCTCTGTTGCTCCCACGAGCCAAGCTGGGCCGCTCTACCTCAATTTGGCGTCTTCAAACCTTGCCTCCCCCGATCGAGGAGTTGATCGAGGGCTCAGGAGTGAAGCGCCCTTGCCGCTCCGTGGCTATCTCCGGTGGTTTTGCAGTGAAGCTTTGGGCGTCGCAAATTTGTCCTTCTTGCCACGGTGAGGTCGGCTCGTGAAAGGATCAACTTGCCAAGCCAACTTCCGTTGAAGGCCGATATTGCGGTGCATGTCGGCAGCTCACGAGAAGAAGGCGTCCTAGATGCTAAAGCGGACACCTCCGCCCGAACGCCGAGCTCGCATCCTTGAAAAGGAGTTGGAAGATCTTGAGGAGAAGGTCCGTGACCAAACAGCTCATTCGTGACAAGAATCCATAGCCGTTCCCAAACGAAGCGAGGCAAAGCTCAACTCAAGACCGACCTAGCGTACATACGTGCCTTGAGCAAGCAAGCTGGTGAAGGGCAAGGACGAAGATGACGGTTGAGATCGCCGAGGTGGATCGTGTCGTCTTGGCCCTTCATGCCTTCGAAGAATTTCTTCAACAGCTGAACTAGCATCTGTTTGTGACATGTGTAAACCTTCAGAGTTGATGAGAACTAGCATCTGTTTGTAACATGTGTAAACCTTCAGAGTCGATGACCGCGCGCCGGCTATGTATTTTGTTTTTTATCCGGCCGATTTTTTTTCAGCATCGGCCCCCATATTTTACTGTCCATCGTCTCACGTGCCTTAACTTAGCCGATTTCATGTATCGGCCCCTCTAGTTTTACTGTCCAACATCCCTCACGAAACATTTCTTGAGATGTTGACCCAAGGATTTTCACTGCTCCCGTACCAGCTCATCCACGTGGAACTCCTTTGGCTTTGTTTCTTATCCGTTTAGGTGCCCCCCGAGCCGAATCCTTCAAGTAATTGGAGATATCGGCTCTTTGGTTGTCCGCTCCCAGGGAAGCACATTCTTGCTTGATAGATGTTGGTCGTGGCTTATCCCCAGGACCAATGTCGATCTCTTCTAGCTCATCAGCGGATGTAAACCCGTACCCTAGCTTTCCGTCACCTGTCAAATCGGCGCTAAACACAGGCAAAGCGGTGGGTGAGGACAACAAAATAATTTGGGCGATCGCTGAATCGGCCCCTTTGCTTGCATCTGTCAGGGCGGTTTACACCTTATTATTTTACGGTGGCGAGCATCTCTACCTCGACTACATGAACCGCTTGTCGTATGATCGCTGCTTTTATTTTTGTGGCGATCGCGAGGATCGGCCGTACCACGGATGATCGTGGGCTTTTCTACTCTGTAAGGCCGGTGGATAAGACCAGCCTCACCCGTTTTTGTAGCTTCAATACGTTCGCGGCCGTCTAGATTGATTCCAGAGATCGGCTCTTGGTCTTCCGCTTCCCACGTTCATGCCAGCTATGGAGATCTCGATAGAATCGTCTGCGTGGATGACCTCGACCGTCCCCATCCCACCGGATCGTGCGATGCATTGTGGACGGATGCGACAATTAGCGTGAATCAATCCCTTCCTAGCAAGGCGTGTAAGTGCTCTTCTGTCCATTTACGAAGAATGACGTGGTACGGTTTTCCTGCCCACCGTCAAATCCACGCTCAAGACACCTTGTGTTCGAAGACCCGTTGAAGTCGCTCAACGTGGCGTTGGTTTTGATTAGATCTGCGTGGGCGTCCCAAACGTCGTAGCATGGAGTATGGCATGATATTGATCGCTCTCGGTGTCCACCAACATCTTCTTGACAGGTTGCCCATTGATGTAACCTCGCAGTGCAGGGCTTTCGGATGTTTGTAACCCTTCTCACGTGGCTTCTCAAAGATAACGGTCGTGGGCGCGATCAAGTTGTGCCACGAGTAGCTCATCGGTTCTTGGCGCGCGAATTACGGCGGAACGAACACCATGTTTGTGCCCGGCGATGTCTTTGCATCGGCTTTTATCGGTTTAGGCGCCACTCTTTCCTTCGGGCGGTCTTCCGTTTCAGCAACCTGCTTACTTTGACGGCGGATCGGGCGTGCTTTCTTCAAAGCGTGGAATCAAGCGGCTTCCTCTAAGTTACGCGGCACTCTACGCTTCTGGGTATGTCTGAGTCCGTCGGGGCACCACCTTGGGCGGTGATACCTGTCTTCGCCCTTGCCATCCTTTGGCTCCTCGAGGTCTTCTGCTCGAGCGGACTCCCTGTGACGGCCGTTGGGCCGAAGAGGCCCTAGACGTTTGAATACTGACACTGGCCTCGTGTCTTCCTTTTGTTGACCGCATTCTGGGCAGTTGTCGATTGTAGGCAATCGTCTCATTCCTGCGCCCCAGCAATACCTGAAGAAAGGACAATCCCAATGCCGGTCTGTGCCCTCCTTCTCTTTCGACGGTCCCTTAGCAAGGTGCTCATGTCTTCCGTCGTCTATGTCGCGCTGGCGACGTTGGTTATACTGGCGCTCATACTTGTTAAGGAGATGCGTAGAATGTGGCTTATGATATCGCACTCTCCTCACTTGTCCCTCTGTTAAGTACCGCCTGTCATTGTGGCTGGGCCGGTCGCATAGACCAGCCTTCTTTCTTTCCTTGCCTCGAGAGTGACCACCGTCCTCCTTGTACGTGTCATGGTGGTATCCAGACCCTGCCATGCTTGCAGAGCGACTGAGTTCTACCATGTTGACGCCGGGGAATGGGTTTGTGTCCACTTTCATGGCGAACTGCCCAAGGATCAGACGGCCTTGTTCTATAGCCATTTGGATTTGGCGGCGAAGCTCTTTGCACTCGTTGGTGGTGTGGGTGAACGAATGATGCCACTTGCAGTATGGTCTCCCGTTCATCTCCTGAGCCGTAGGGATTTTGTGGCCTTCGGGCAACCTCAGCTGCTTCTCCTTCAGCATGGATCGAATATCCGCTGCTTTGCTCACATCAAGTCGAACCCTTTCGCGGCCCTTCTTTGTTTCACCCATTTGCGAGCCACAGATCGCCCCAGCCCACTCATTTCTGGCCACCTCACAGTCTGCGTCGGATCCTCTTCTTCTGCATCGACCGGGCTTATCGGACGTTTGAATTTGTCTTGGTACAACTCGAGTGGTGCTTTGCTCATACATCGTCGATTTACGGGCCATGTGCGCCAATGAGTTGTATTCTACAGAATGCCACGTCCTTGATGGGTGCTGAGAGGCCCAACACTGCCATTTCGACGGCTTCCTTCTCGATTAAGCAGCCGAGTAACGCCGGTTCTTGGCGATCTGGCTGGATGTACTCGGCTCTGATTTCTCCTTCGCGCGCTTGTGTCGGTCGCAATGCCGACCTCATTAGCCTCGAATGGTACTGGATGTGGAACTGCTCTTCCGCTTGCTTCGGTATGAATCGAGTCGGTGGTAGTGAGGTACCACCCAAGGCTGGTCTGTCGAGATTGCGCAAAGAATCTCACGCATCGATCCGATGCGAAATCATCCCTAGTTGTGCGGTATCGGCTTATGTGCTCGATCGAGCTTGACCCTTGACCTGAACCTTGAGAACTCGGGAGTTTATACTTGGGTGGCGGCGGAATCGGTCGAACTTCGTTGAAGTACGGCGAATAGCCGATTGTCCTTCTCTTCGGCACAAAGCCGAACTGGTCCCTTAAGATGGCACCGATTTGCTCCACTGTTTGAGCTGTAGGGTCTAGATTCTCATGACTTGCTCCAGTGGCATACTTAGCTAGCCACGCCTGTTTGTCAGCGTCCATCCCAGCCATCGCTGCTCCGGACACGCCCGCCCAAGATCTCGCCCAAGGGTTCTGCCAGAAACTCGCGTTGCAATCTGTTTGGTGCGTGTCGGGTTATTGCAGTCCCGCACGAGGCGCATATATATCCGTGTGGTATCTCCTTAGGTGGCTCGAACAGGAATTGGCAATCGCCTGGTCGCCTCGACCTTGTAGACGACGTAGCCGCTGCCGGCGTGCTCGAGCGCAAGTGCGAACGGGATCTGCGGCCTGGTCTGGAGCGGTCTTTCCCCCTGGTGAGTCCCTAACGTAGGTCCTGACGGGGAGTACTGATGCTTCATGATCTCCTGGACTACGCGGACCGCGACCCGCCGAAAGCGTTCACTGTGCTCTCGTAATGGCGGTGCAAAGAATGAGCCACCATGTAGTTGACTTCGTCAGAGCCCCGTGCGCCTCCGGGAAATGCATGATCCACCTCATTAAGAGCGCCTGGGGAGAACCTTTCCATCTGATGCCATGCGTACGGGTCCTCTCAAAAGAGCTGATGAGGTCTTCCTCGAAGAGGGCCTTGATCTCATCGTACTTGGTCTTGTGCTCGTCAGGCAGATCGTTGTACGTGACTGGCCTGTTCTCCATTGCAGCGTCGGGTGTTGATGTAGACGTTGTTGAAGGTCCCACCGGGCGTGCCAGAATGTGTTGCTCGCCAAAACCCACCGAAAGCAGCGGTGACAACACGGAGAGAGCCGGAGGCTCCTGGGATCTGGTGGGCTGGTCCCTCGGCGACGGCCGCCAAAGCTCCGCACACGCCCCGCTTGGTTCGAGATGCCACCGACCTATACCTGGTCGAAGGTGAGGGTTGCTCCGATTGATTTCTGCATGACAAACAAGTATACGTAAAATTGAGCCGTAATCGGCTCCTGTTTTCAGAATCGCTCCTAAAGCCGATTGCCCCATGGTTCTGCGTTAGATTTATGATAACATGGGGTTTTGCTTGACCACTACAAGTTAAATCGATTCACGATAGTTTAACGTTTTCCACGTAATCGAACGTCCTACGCGTAATTGAGCCTAGTACGCATAAAAGATGAAGAATATCAACCCTAGAGAAGGCCTAATAACCAACATAAAGCCAATTACCGAACATCCTCTCTAGAACGAATAAGCCACATCCTTGTGCATTACCGGATCGTTCAACCCGTTTGTAAGGCCTGATTACGTAGATATTAAACTAAACCTTGACGAACAAGGCACAACTATAACAGATCGAATCGACTAAATAAAGATCATAGGTGCTACCCTTGCACTTTGGGACACGGTGCAAGGGTAGCGAGATAGCTAGAGGTAGCATAACCCGACGATAATAATGAAACAAAGGCCGATGCTAGCCTCAAACAATCTATGATAATGGTATTACTCGCCATCAACAACGCTTCAAGACGAGTAAAACCGGTAACAAAATAGTAGATATCGCCTAGATCGCAGGATGCGATCTAGGCGATGGCACTTACCCGAAAAGAAACCCTAAGAACAAGGGGTGGCGATGCGCCGAGATTGTGTTTGTCGTGAACGTGGTTGTTGTTTTCTTTCAATAACCCTAGGTACATATTTATAGTCCGGAGACTCTCTACTTTTGGAATAACTCTACAACTCTATCTTTTCCTAAACATAAACGGAACCTAAACAAACACGAATCCTACTATGATACAAGATACACGGGCAATTCAGCCCAAATCTACGCACTAGGCCGATCCAACAACACGTTGAATATATGTATCTTCCAAGCCCATCTTGATCACGGCCCATCCCCGCCTTTGGCCAAAATATGGTGATAACAATGTGACCATCAACTACACTCCAGGCAAAGCAAATGTCATGGCAGATGCGCTTAGCAGAAAAGCTTATGTCAACAACCTCATGGTGGAAGAGCAGCAGCCTCTCTTGTGCGAGGAATTCCGTCAGCTGAACCTGGAAATTGTGGAACAAGGACATCTCCTGAACCTTCTGGCTACTCCTCTCTTGGAAGAACAGATTCGCTCTCGACCAGGTGATCCGACACCAAAAAGCTCATCGCTAAGCTTGACCTTCCGAAGTATGAGTCCTTTCATGTTGATGATCAAGGAACGCTCTTCTTTGAACACCGGATGTTTGTTCCAAACTACCCGGGTCTGAGAGACCAAGTTCTCAAGGAGGCACATGATTCGGTTCTTTCTATCCATCCTGGCAGCACAAAGATGTACATGGACCTGAAAACACAATATCGGTGGCACAGGTTGAAACGGTATTGTGCCAAGTACGTCTCGAGAATGTGATGTCCGCCGCAGAGTCAAGGCCCATCGAAACCATTTGGTCTTCAGGACATTGAAGCCTCCGGAATGGAAATGGGAGAAAGTTGATATTGACTTCATCACGGGCTTTCCAAGGTCGCAGAAGGGCAACAATGCAATTTTCGTTGTCATCGACAGGCTTTCTAAAGTGGCACATTTCTTCCCAGTCAAAGAAACAATTTCTGGAATTCAGTTGGCTGAGCTCTATATCAACAGGATTGTCTCTTTGTATGGGGTTCCACTTGAAATCAGTTCAGACCGTGGGAGCATCTTCACCTCAAAGTTCGGGAGAGTTTCCAAAAGCTTTGGGAACAAAGTTGAACTTCACTGCTACCACCCTCGGTCTCAAGGACAAGTGGAGAGGATCAATCAGATTCTCGAGGACATGCTTAGAGCTTGGTCATCTCGTTTGGCATGAAGTGGAGGAATGCCTTCCATATGCTGAATTCTCCTACAACAACAACTTCCAAGAGTCTCAAGATGGCACCATTCGAGGCTCTCTATGGACGCAAGTGCGTAACTCCCATTGGTTGGTCGGGTGCGGAGAAAGAATCTGGTTTGGCGACATTGTAACCCAAGCAGAGGAGAAGGTGCATATCATTCGGAGAACACGAAGATTGCTCAAAGTCGTCGGAAGAGCAACTATGACAGAAACACACAGATATGGTATATGCCCTGGTGATCTAGTCTACCTTCGTGTCACTCCCATGAGAGGAACACACCTTGTATCAAAGGAAAGTTGGCTCCTAGATACATCGGTCCTTTCAAGATACGTGGTAGAAGAGGAGAAGTTTCTTATGCACTTGAGCTTCCGAAAACTCAAAGTCCATGATGTTTTCCACATCTCTCACTCAAGAAGTGCTTCAAAGACCCCGCAAGACCGTGGACCATGAGCTAATCGACCTCCAAGAAGATCTCTCTTATCAAGAACACCCCACCAAAATCCTTGAGACCGCAGAATCGGAGGACTGCAACAAGTCCATCAAGTTTTGCAAGGTGCAGGGTCACACCATTCATTGATGAAGCAACATGGGAGCGTGAAGATGAACTCCGTGCCAACCATCCTTCTCTCTTTGTGTCTTCTTCTTCTTCCTAGAATCTCGGGCAGATTCCTGTTTAGTGGGAGAGTTGTAGCATCCCGTTGTCTAACCCTGTAATGCTACTAGTTATAATAATAAAATGGGCCACTTCCAACATATAATTGTTGCATCATCATCATATCATGCTCATGTCATCATACCACCTTGCATTTGTGCATCATATAAAACCCTTTTCTTGTTTGGGTCTTATCTCATGTGCATGATTAATTGTATTTGCCTCTTGATATTGTATTTGGGTCTTAATAAATTGTTAAATGCCCAAGTTGAGTTGAGGGCATCTCTCTTTTGACTCCACCACCTTTTCTTTCACCACCTTTTATATTCCACCATCCAATAATATGGGCTTGGCATTTTATTGAGTATCTCTAGATCATGTTGTTGGTTGGATCCAACCATCATCTTTTGCTTGGCTTGTGCCCATTTTTGGGAATGCAAGGATTAAGCCGCATGAAATAATGTTGTTTTCACAATATAACCATTGGGCATTAATTACCTTGCATGGGCCATGCAAGCGCCACCTTTGCTAGTCTTGGTTTTTGTTTGTTTTCAAAGTGGATCTTTTCCTTGGGCTTAATCTTGTTTGGGCTTGTAGTTCTTCATCATATCATCTACCTATCTTATCCTCTTAGCTAAACCCCATGCTCCATGCACACAAATGTGCTTATGTGGCATATGCACCAACCCCACCCTTCTCCCTACCTTTTTCTTTGATCTTGCTTGTTCTTTGTTGGATCATGCATGTACCAAAGAGACCACCCATCACCATCTTTTCCCTCTCCCTATCCCTCTTTCTCTTGCCATGTGCTAGTAGTTTGTTTTGGAGTAGACATGATCTAGTGTAAAGTACCTCCATCTCTTTTCTTACCCCTCTTAGCAAACTTTAAATCTACCCATGCCATCTCTCTTTTCCCTAAACCAAAACCCTAATTCAAATCTATCCTAAACCAAAACCCTAGTCTACCTTTTCTCTAAACAAACCTTTCTACCCTTCCCTTGCCTTCTATCCTAGCTACAACAACACCCGAGCTACCCCACCCCATCCTAGCTCTACCCTCTCTCGCTCTTGATCACATGACCGAGCCCCTCCTCTTCCTCTCTCTTATCTCCCTGGGTTCCTCTCTCCCTCTCTCGGCTACAGGACAGAAAAGAGGGAAAAGGGGAGAGTCACGCCCGAGCCACCCTCTCACCTTTTTGCAAGCCACCACCTGCCCATGTGCTTTCCCCTCCCCCACGCAAGCTACTCAACCCTACCTGCTCCTGGCGTTCTTATCCTCACCCCCTCTCAGGCCTCTCATCCCCTGCCTCCCTCCTTCTTCTCCACGAGCCAGAACTCCCCATGGCCACCTAAAAACCCTAGCCTCACCTCTGCCCGTCTTCGATCTGGTGGCGTCGAGAGAGAGCTGGCAGATCCGAGGCAGTGCTCCCTCTGCCGCCCAGACACGAGGACCCGCCAGTAGACTCGCCCGGAGTGACCACCTGTCGTCGTGCAGCGGAGCAGTTGCCTCGACCAGCCCGCCGCGGATCCAGACCTTCCAGGAGCCCGGCCACTTGCGCGTCAAGCGCTAGTGAGTCCCTCCCCATACAACCTCTCTCTCTCCTCTCGCCCGTGCGCCCGCCGCGATCATCGAGCACTCAGCCTTGCGCCCGCGCATGCCGTGGCTAAGCCGCAGACCGTCGATCTGGTCGAGTTGAGCCATGCCCGCCACGCCACAGCGCCTCCGCTTCTTACCACCAAAGTTGTAGGCCAAGATCTGGTCTCCATCTTTTGTTTTGGCGGCGTCGAGACGCTGGTTTTCGTCGCCAACGTCGGCCGAAGATCCGGCCAGCTCCGCCGCCGCGGCGTCGCGATCAGCAGCGGACAGCGTCGCGTGCGTTTTGCGTTTAGACCCTTCCGTTTTCCGCCTCGCCCGCGATCCACCAGCCCCACTTGCGTCTGTGGGGATCTTGCAAAGCTCCGAAGCGTTGCTCAACCCGCGGTCCAACCCTGCTGCCACCTGTCGCCGCCTCGTTAAGCTAAGCGCGCATGTTCCTCTTGCACTTAACCCCCGGTTTTGTTCACCAACCAGCGGTCAGCGGGCCAGTGCAATGTCTCTGTAGTTTTTGCAAATAGGCTCTGGCGTTTCGAGATTAAACCAGTCCCGTTTGCTTCGAACAGACGGCGCGTGGGCCTGAACCATCGACCCCACCTCAGCGACTCAGAATGAGTAGGAAGAGTGAAAAGCGATTGAGGCTGTTTAAAATTCAAATCTGTTTAATAAAAATTCAAAATTCAAATCTAATTCAGATTTTAATAACTTTGTCATACTAAATCCAAATTGGGCAAATAATATATGTTTTTGATTCAGAAAAATGAGAGGATTCCAAATATGCCATCTATTTTGACTTTTGCACAAGTAAAATTCCAAGTTTATGTTAATTACCACCAATGCCACTGGTTTTTCAATAATTAATAACTTTGGTTTTATAATTCCAAATTAAGCAAATAAGTAGTCTAAATTGATCAGCTCGACGCGACCGTTCTGTTTATGCTATCCATGACTTCAATTGCAGCATGCATCATATAAATATATGTTGAACAACAAATGTTATGGCAACAAATGTGATTCTAAAAAACCAACTAAATGTTATTTTCGTGTCCTCCACACCTCACCCATGCCATGCTACTTTACTTGCCATGTAAATTGTGCATCATTCATCATGGCATGATTGTTTGCCTGACGCATCTTATTCATATGCTTGTGCTCTATATTCATGTTGGCCTTGTTTGTTTGGTTTTTCTCGGATAGACACCTTTGGCGGTGTATCAAGAGAACCAGAGCACTACCGAACCGTCCCTTGCTTCAACAGAGATACCAGCAAGCACTACCACATGCTTGCATACATACAATACCTATTGCCTCTATCTTACTCTTGCATCATCAGTCGCGATTGCATTAAATTTAATCCCAAGTATGCATAGCCTTTACTTTTAAACCCCACCAAGCTTGTTTCCTCCACCCATGAGCCACTACTATAGGAGTTGTTTGAGCCATGCAGTCGTAGAAACGACATGTGTAGGGTTTGTGAGAGTCTGATGAATAATGAGGTACTTAAACAACTTAACTTTGGTAGTTGGGATAACTAAAGAAAGTGGCACCGTGAGCAACATCTGCTATTTGGTTTTCCTGCTCACTTGTGTCCGTAAGACCCCGAGTACTTGATTCTGTTCCTTGATTTATCGCGCTATCCACATCCGGAGGTATATGGGACCCCCACGAGCGAGCTTGATTCATTCTTATTTCTTGGGGCCACAAACTAGTTTGAGGTTTATTTACGATCTGTACTTATGCCATGACTTACGCTTTATTACGATTGTGCGAGAGCACCTTTGTCTTGTTTAGGGCGGGACACGATTCGCGGTGTCGACAAGCCCAGCCACACTTTGGGTTCCCGGTCGTTCTCGGTAGTATTACCCAAACCTTGAGGCCGCCTCTGAGCTTGCTTACTCATTGCGGATTCTACTTAAGGGTGGCCCCCAAATATTCTGAATCTGTGATTGTTCGGTCGTGAAAGCCTCGTTGGGTTTTGATTTGGTTTTCGAGGTTGATCGGCGTGTGTTGCTATTGGTGCACCCGGTAAAACTTTCTGAAAGCCGTGTCCGCGGATATGGACGACTTGGAGCACAGTTTCTTGATCATAGACAAGCATAACTAAAGTACCGCTTTTAATCTGACTAAAGTAACTTGACTAGTAAATAGTGCAATACTCATGGAATGGTTAATAAAATTTGCCAACGGATGGGGGGTTGTTCGTCCGCTTCCCTGTTGGTAAGCAGGGAGGAGGATGGATCGGATGAGATTACCATTATAACTGTTGTACTTAAATTCACGGACATCCGTCTATCATTGGTTAGGCGGATGGTTAGCGTTTATCTGTAGAATTGTTAGGGTTTATCTTTCGCTGCAATTGCGTCACCCCCAGGTTGTGTCCCCTTTAGAGGCATTAAGACTTGCTGAGTACCCTTAGGGTCTCACACGATAAATTCTTGATTCAGATGAACAGGTACCTTCTCAGGACGGATACTGGGTGGAAGAAGCCGAAGATGTGGGCAACGATCGTATGGTGTAGAGATTCCGGGAACGGGGATCCGTGAGACCTGTAGTTGGGATGTGCTTATTTTCTCTGGCATCTTATGCCGATTTGCTTCTTATCCGTACTCGGATCTTGTTTGCCGCTTCCGCATGATACTCTGATGTGTGTTGTATGAGGAGTTATCCTAAAATATAGATCTATCTAGGTCATTTGAATCTTGCCGTATGGCGTTGCTATATTTTCTTTCTTTCTAGATGGGATGGCTGTGATGTACTCTTGTATGGTGGCTTGCGTACATACCCACTTGTGTACGTAGTTGATCCCTTCGCCGACTACGCCCCGTCTGAGTCCCGTTGAGAGGGTAGCGGTTGGGACGTCTGAAAGGACTACCAGTGAGTGGCTTTTGGGGCCCCACCGTACTATTTCAACCGCTATCACTCATCCAGGCTTGTATCTAGGAGCGTAGTTCACCGAGGTAGTTACAAGCTTCCCCTGTTAATCCCTCTAATTCCAATGCTGCGGCATTTGCCGCTCTCAGTTTTCGAGTCTTGTACCTCGGCAAACCCATCGCTGATTCGGCTCTGTGAGCTTCATGCTCTTTGTTAATATCATTCATGAGGTTCTTACCTCTTAATCTTAGTTCGTCCACCCGCTCGGTGCGATATCAACTTATTAGCTTTTGCATATTCTCTCGTGGTCTGTTCAAGGATTCCATGTCGATACTTTTTGGCCTCTACGGCACCGCCTAGTTTCCTCTAACTCTGCTGAGCATTTGCGGATCAAGTATCGGCGCTACAGGTGTGGTTAAGTTCTCTATAGTTGCACGAAGAATGTTCTGGTCTCTCCGGAGGTGGTCCTCTCACTCTTGGTGCCTTTGGGGTGGTGTCATGCGGCTCGGCGGGTTTGTCACCGGGAATTACCTCGGCGGTTTGCGTGATGCTTAGGCGGACCTGTGCGCAGCGGGTTCTCTGCTTGATCCGGCTAATCTTGCTCCACTTGAGTCCCTCTGCGACCATCACCTCGGCGCTGCCCGCCGATGCTCCTCTCGATGGACTGCTGCACGCCCGAGGTGGTTCCTGCAACAACAACTTGGTGAGGATAAAGCGTCGGTGATGTCGGCCGCGGCGTAGACCTGTGCTCGCCCAGCCGATGAAGATCCCGTTGCCTTGGGGGTTTTCCCACGAAGCTCCACATTGTCTGACATAGTCGCAGAGACCAAATCTCTGGACCAAGCCAGAAACAACGCGCTCGCCGGTGTTGATGAAGTTTCCCGTCCGGATCACAACTCCAGCTAGCACAGCTGATTGCCCCACGGTGGGCGCCAACTATCGTGGTGGTGGCACGGCAGATGCCATGGGTAGGCTAAAGTATGGGGCCAATGGATGCTAGTGGGATCCGGGGAGGGAAGATGCAACAGTCTTTTCACTCACGCTGCCAAAGTGATGAACTTTATTTCTCTCTTGATGGGTTACAAGTGCTCCTAGAGCTGTTTACAGGGGGACAATGTGAATCTCCCCAGCCTAACGGTGCTTGTTGTTCTCGATCCCCCCCTCAGGGTCCAAACCTCCCCTTATAAAGGGGTGCCTTGGGTGCCCTTAGGGCTGACGAGGCAAGCATATTCGTGGAATATGCTTGTCCCAAAATAGTAGTTCGGCGGCCTCCTTTCCCTGTCGCCCTTCTAATGACGGCAAGGCTCTAGTGGCCCCCCTCCTGCGCGCCTCGGGCTCCAGGACTGTCACCTCCGTGACCTCCTTCTGCCCCTCTGACGCTGTGCATCCTTGTCTCTTGTGCTTGGCCCTGTTCTGATTCCTTCTAGCCTGCAGCTATACTTTGACCCTGGGCTTCTTCTTCTCCTGCAAGCTTCGTATCACTCGGCCTTACCTTGTGTTACTCGGCCCGTTCCTTACCTGCATGAAGATCATTTGGATAACCCGGCCGATCTTCTCATTAACTCGGCCGGGTAACTACTTGATACCTGTGCATGGGCTTCTTGCCCCCGTTCATCGGCCGACATATCCATGATTCGGCCGACCTAGGCCGTAGCTCGGAAACCAGACGGGGACAGTACCTCTGTCTTTCCCCGTCTCTGACCTACCCGAGATTAACCCCCCGACAGGTTGCGAGTAAGAGCCCGCATAAATCCACGAATATGTGTTTTGAAAGTCAATTTAGTGCTATTTCTATTCGAGATTGACACATTTAGTATATGCTGATTTGCGGGTTGTCCGCTTCGCAACCCTACTTCGGCCACACACACATGGTACAACGACACATATCATTTTTACAAGTATTATATAGAGGAACAAATCGTGATGGAAAGTGAAAACACGTGTAGAACTAAACTTATTTCTAAACTACCACTAATGTGTGTCATTTAGAAAAATCCGCCAAGCACTAGGGCACCTCTCACCACAATTTTGGGCATTGTTGTCATGGAAGGGCGCCAAGCAATATGGCACCCGCCTTTGCCTAAAGCAAAACTTTCACGTTGATCATCCAGACATTGTGTCAAGAGATGATGATCTTTCAAGATATTATTGCCAAGGACGTTAAAGAAGACATCATCTATGTGCGCTATTTGTCTTGTACGAGGCTTGCATCACGGAGGCGTGCCAAATAGAGCAGATTTTCATAACTCTGTTATGCATGTTCTTGAGATCTGAATCGTGTACCAACTCGTGATTTAGAGAGGGAGTTTTGCAACGTACATACTTCCTCCATTTTAAAATATGCGATGTTTTCACTTTTGTAAAACGAATATATCTAGACGCGGTGTGTAGATACAGTCGTTTTACAAAAGTCAAAACATCGCATATTATGAAACAGAGGGAGTAATATTCACATCAAACTAGCGTTATAATAAAGTTGTGGAGCTTACCTAATAAAACTAGAAAACCAGCATAAGTTTTGAAATGTAAATGCCTACTTTCTCATTTTTTATCAACCTATCACATAAACATATAGTTTGATGAAATTTACGTGGGTAAGTCTCAACTCAAATTCTATATAGTACATCATTTTTTGAAGATTTTCCAAAACCTACAAATATGTTATGCTAAAATCAATAAAGCTTTGAGGATTTGGATCCACACAAATTTTTACAATGGAGGCTCTTCGCATTCAAGGACTGAAATTACTATAATTTGATTGCATTTGTACACTCCAAGTTATAAACTAGGATTTCTGTCAAGTTGTTTATTTATGTGTTTTGCTTCAAAATGCTGCGATTTTAGCTAAACGTTTGACAATTCCTGTGGTTTAGAAAATTAACCATGCATTAGGCATTTGGATGGGGACTTTTTCCTAATTGTATAGAAAATTTTATACTCCTTCTGATTCATATTAAGTGTCGTGAAAATGATGAATCACACTTACTATGGATCGGAGATACTTACTAGCTGCAAGCCTGTGACGGCCTCTCGAACGTTAGTCGTTTTATTTTCAGTGCAATGAGTCGACCAAAGCGCAAGTACACCTTTTTTCCAGAAAATACATGAAGGTACCAATTAACTTTGCCTATTCGGGATTTCGGATATATAAATACACAGTTCGCACACGCTGCAACAAACTTCTCGTAGACCACAGGTAAAAAAAAAAGGAAAAAAAAGACTTTCTAGCAAGCAGAGCACGCTTTAACCGCCTCCCGGAAGACTGCTGATCTCCTCTCCTCATCCTCGCTCCTCTCCACCCGCCCGCCTGCAATCACGCGAGGTACGCTCCAATCCCGCTCCCGCATTCCCGGCTCCCGATTTCCCCGCCCTAGATTCTCCGCGTTTCCTGATTTCACCGCGCGCGTGGTTGCGTTCTGACCGATTTTTGCATTTCGATTTTCCGAACGAAATAGCACAGTAGGCACTACTAGATCGCAATGTCGAACTGATGGTCTGGCCTCCGTGTGGCCGACCGGCAATGCAGATGGCGGCAGCGCCTCCTCCTCGCGAGCGAGACGGGAGAGCCAGGTGGGGGTGCCTCCACTGCGGGTTGACAGAGAAGCACTACAACGACGGGTACATCGATCAGCATCAGCGGCAGTGGCATGCTGATGTGGTGGGCGAGGGCGCTGGCGCGCAGGGCGAGGCCGCGGCACACGGCGCGCAAGGAGAGGCCGCCGCACACGGCGGGAGGGGCATCGGCGCGCAGGGCGAGGCCGCGGCACAGGGCGGAGTTTATAACATATAAAACCACCACTTTTCTACCTAAATTTTGAAAAACCACCGGTTTACGTTGAATCGCATAAATCATCACCATACTACTGATTTTTTGCAATGTGCGCTAACCGTCGATTGACACGAATTGATGCTGGATCTGACAGATGTAGCCCACCAGCTTGGGACGGCCGTTAACAGACGGTAACGAATATAGCATAAAACCACCACTCTTCTGTTTCAATTACAAAAAACCACCACCTTTTACTGAAATCGCAAAAAACACCATTCTATGGTAATTTTTTTGCAATATGCACTAAACACCGATTCCGCCCGAATTGACGCTGGGTCTGACAAGGCGACCCCACCAACGACGTGGCACCACCGGACGGCGCGTCGTCAGCCTTTTTCATGCAGGTCCTCTAGTTTTGATAGAAAATTACGTAGAGGCACGTACGTTTTTTCACAAAACCTTATGTTTATTTGCGAATGTCCATAAAATTTGAATACAAATTTAAATAGATTTTTTAATATGAAACATCCTCAGAAATATTTTTGAATATTTTGAATACAAACTTGGTTCACTAATTTGGATAATTAAAATATGCAACTAATTAAAATTTCTTTTCTTAGTAATGAAAACTTTGGAAATTCATAAATTTTATTATATGACTACAAATAATATAAATAATATGTCTAAATTTATTAGAAAAAACAAGGAATCACTTTCTGACATCCATCATGAATGAATAACTTATGTTCCCCTCGGATATTTTGATTATACAAACAAACGTAATAATAAATATGTGCCATTTTATTTATTCTTGCATGTTAATGTATTGTACAATCATTGAAGTCACATAAAATTGGATGTATGTCTTTTTGGCCCATGCATGCATGCACAATGAATCAAAATGAAGGAATAGAGCCTTGCTAGGCGAGCTGCACATGCTTATTAGAGAGAAACACATGTGATTCACTGCAAACATGTTGAGCAGCGTGACACTGGCGACAACGTACCGGGTTGTCACCGTCAGAGTTTCATAATAAACATATGAGAGAGAAACACATGTGATTCACGTATGATGGATGCTAGAAATGGATTTCTTAGATTTTTCTAATAAATCTGGGCATATTATTTATATTATTTGGAGTTATACAATCAAAGTTATGAATTTTCAAAGTTTGTATTACTAATAAGAGCAATTTTAATTGTTTGCATATTTTAATTATATAAAATAGTGAAACAAATTTAAAACTATTCAAACATTTCTGAGCATGTTTTGTATTAAAAGTTTTTCCTTTTGAATTTGAATTTAAAAGTTATGGACTTTTTAAAATAAACCGCATGTTTACTAAAATGTGTGAATGCGAGGGACCCCTGCGTAATTTGCTTTCAAAGCTTGAGGACCTGCGTGCGAACTGGCAGACGGCACGCCGTCCTGCGCGGTGCCACGTCGTCAAAGTTGGCGGGGTCATCTTGTCAGACCCAGCGTCAATTCGTGTGAAATCGGCGTTTGGTGCACATTGCAAAAAAAATCCGTAGAATGGTGTTTTTTGCGATTTCATCGAAAGGTGGTGGTTTTTTTGTAATTGAAACAGAAGAGTGGTGGTTTTATATGTCGCGTCGTTAACGGCCGTCAAGCTGGTGGCCCATTTGTCGATCTAGCGTCAGTTCAATCGGCGGTTAGCACATTGCAAAAATCAGCAAAAATGGTGGTTTTATGCGATTCAAACGTAAACTGGTGGTTTTTCGAAATTTAGGTAGAAAAGTGGTGGTTTTATGCTATAAACTCCACCGGGCGGCATGGCCATCGGCGCACATGGCGGGGCGGCCGAACAGGCCGGGAGGGGCATCGGGGGGAAAGGCCGCGGGGCTCCGGCAGTTTAGGCACTGCATATAGGTATGTTGGTTATAGACATCGTTTTTATTGAAATGTTCCTCTTCTTACCAGATGTTGTGCGTACTGATAAAGTTCCATGCCTTGTGCAGATATATGGCTATAATCTTCCTAGGATTTTAATGGGAAATTCCGATTCTCTATGGCTAATAAATTTCCATTACATGCCTTCTTTAGGTATAGTTCTAGTCTGCCTAGCTTTTTAATCAACAAGAATAGCCTCTAAACATATTTGGGCTAATGAATTTTCCGTGTCTCTTTCATCTAGGAACTAAGCTCTACAAGACTATTAAGAGATTCGGAGAAAAGAAAACATCAAGAGATTCAGTAAAAGGAGTAGCGGATACGACTAGAGGAATATAAGAGATTTTAGTAGATATCAATGTAACCAGATTGCTGAAAGTCCAGTATATTTCTTTGTTGCTTATACAAAAAACACATCATAAATTCTGTATTGTCATAGAAGAATATATGAGGTTATAGTAGATATCCATGTAACCGGATTGCTGAAATGTTGTAGAAGAATATAAGAGGTTTTAGTAGATATTCAGGTAACCGGATTGCTGAAATGTTGTGTTGTCGTAGAAGACTACAAGAGATTTTAGTAGATATCCATGTAACTAGGTTGCTGAAATGTTGTATTGTCTAGTATATTTCTTTGCTGCTTATACAGAAACCATATCAGACGAGTAGTACTGGTGTGTGGCTTTAAAAGCAGATTTTGGTACAATTGTTGGTGTACGGCATGTTCATTTAGTTTTGCGCAATCTTTTGTGTACACAGGCCTGATCACCATTGCTTGTTAGAACAAACATGCTAATGCTAGTTACCTTCTTTGGTATTAGAACCAAGATGCTGATTATATTATTTGATTTTATAGCATAATGTTATTGCCAAATCAGTTTTCTGGTAAAGCTATCTACAAGTACCATCTGGTCTGAGTTTTGTAATATAACAAGAAATGGTATGGCTACTACATAAAACTGTTTGTAATAAATAAACTGTACTGGGAGAGAATTCTGGGTTCATTTAGTTTATTCCAAAATTTGATGGTATGTGGATTTTAAAGCATATTTTGGTAGAAGCGCTGGTGTAACATTTGCATGTTCATTTAGTCTAGTGCAATACTGTGTAATCAGAGTTGGTCATCATTTTTTGTTAGAACAAACATACTCATGCTCAGTGCCATTTTTGGTATTAGAACAAAGATGCTGCAACATTCTTTGATTATACTAGAACATAAACTTATGCCAGAAAAGTTTTCAGTAAAAGTTCCCTACAGGTACCATCTGGTCTGAATTTGGTAACATAACAAGAAACAGTTTGACTACCGCCTAAAACTGTTTGTAATAAATAAATTGTGGTGGGAGAAATCTCTAGGTTCATCTATTTTGTTTTCCAAGAAATGAGCAAATCCTTTTGCAATGTGCCTTTTCCCAAAAGAAATAGCCAATCTCATAAATGTTTGATAGAAGTACTAAATAGGCATGGATCATTCAGGTTTGGCAGAAGTATAACTTATGGTAAGGTCAATAGTGTCTCAGAATCCATCAAATGACCGAAAAAAGTGTTAAACACAAACAAGAGCAACCATAACTGTAGTATCTCATTATTTTGAAAGGTGGCTCTTGGCCACATTGGTTTCTTTGCTACAATAAGATACAGTAAACGACTCATTGCTAACCTAATCCATTGCTTAAATGAGCAAACTAGCATGCACAGACCTGCCGTCCCTCCAGCCAGGGCCACTGCTCGGTCTTCCAGGCAGTGCGCTCAGACCTCTGGTGACCCTCTACCGCTGCCACGGATGCGAGTCACTTGCATTTCTGGGATTCCCAGGCTTCCACAGATTCCTATGTCCGCCACTGAAACAGGACTCTTGAATCCAAACAGATTTGAAATCAAGCATGTTCCAATATGACTAATGTGCTCGTGATGCTGATCATTTTGTAGAACACGGAAAAAATCAACTAACTGTCTAACACCACACACAAACTAATTTATTTACAAAACATGGCATGAAATCCAACAGATGGTCTAACCAAAATTTACAAACTAAATGAATAAGCAGGACCCATGTATTAAGTAGTAATAATTGAAGGATG
Organism: Avena longiglumis; assembly: GCA_030063025.1. Lineage (NCBI taxonomy): Eukaryota > Viridiplantae > Streptophyta > Magnoliopsida > Poales > Poaceae > Avena > Avena longiglumis. The sequence continues at coordinate 92,009,349 of CP125976.1, forward strand.
GCAGCAAAGTGGACTTACGCAAACTATGGATGATGTGATTCACAACTACCATGTCAGAATAATAAGTAATACTACAACATTGATGCACATAGTTTGCAAATCAAATATTCTGATGGCTGCAAGAAAACATCAGTATTAGATTACCTATCCAAGAGCTTTGCATACTGAGCACTGATGCAAAAAAAAAGCACAGCTACTGCTACTGGTAAGAAGGTAGGAAACATTCAATACTCCCTGCAAAAGATTGGAGAAGGTATCAGCAAAACAGATAGAAAAACATAATGGCCATCATAAGTTGATCAGCGAATAATAATCAACAAAAAGAATTAGTAGCAAACTTTCGAAGGCTAGCAGAAATACTATAACTGGGTCGCAATGTAATTACTGCCATCAGACGTAAAATATTATTATGACCAGTAATTCACCTTATGATGGCAGTAATTAATCCAACATATTCCGAAGCGTTGCTGAGCATGCATGAAGAAACGAGTATTCATAAGAGATGGAACTTTGTAAACAAAAAATCAAATTAAAACTTGGATTAATCGCCAAATTGTCTTCATTGTTCAGAAAAGGATTCTTGTTGAATCAAAGCACACCCGAATTCACCAGTTATTAGAAAGCAAAAATAGAGGGAAAACGGTATAACATGGTATTGCATGAATATTCACCAGGGAGAAGAGAAAGTTCACATAGTATTGCATGAATATATCAAAATTATGGTATGTGAATAATGTGATCAACCAAGAAAAAATTAAGAGCAGTGGCACAATAATTGAGCACTGGTAATGGGCTTGGCGGATCTCGGGCGTCCCTCTTCTGAGCGGAGCGGATCTAGATCTGGCAGGATAGAAATACCACAAGCCAAGAACAGAGGTACCAAACAGAGAGGAATTGATGAGATATAGAACCAAAAATGGAAAATTAAAAGAAAGAATAAGCCTAGGAGCAGATGAAGGGCGAGGAGGAAGGATGCTTGGCATGGATGGCGCTGATGGAAGGTGGCGCGCACGGCACGGGGCGGTGGAGCTCGCTGGCGAGCGAAGAAGGGGAGGTGCCGGCCGGGTGGGACAGGAGAGAGGAGACTTTGCTCTTTTGTTCTATCGTTCGTGGACCTGGAGTAGGAGACGTACGTGGTTCCAGCAAATTTCATCTGGTTCTTGCTGTTTCTCGAGGAAAAGCGCTACCATCTGATTTTGTTTCTCATTATCTACCATCTGATTATGACAGCGTTAACCTTCCATCGGCTTACAGCATATCACTTGCAAAAAAACAAAAAAGTACTTCAGCATTTCGAAGATTCATGGGTTTGTGTGGATTTGATGGTGATTGCTCTGTTCAGTCAAGCGCTGTAAAAAGCATAAAAGGTGTACCCTGGAATTCTGAGTTCCGTCAAACTTACAATTAATCGCCTCGTGTAAGTTGTTTTCTTCAGATGAACAACCTCAAATTTCCACTGCCAGTGACATCACAAAGTCTTTTCACAGAACCAAGAAAAGTCTGGTTATGGAATGATGCTTAGCAAATAATCCAGCATTCAACAGAGAAAATCACCAAAGACCGACCAAAATTACATATATACCAAAACATCAGCCTAGTTTTGACAACTACTACATGGAGAAGGAGAAAGCTGACAAGGTAACCATGCAAATCTGATAAATCTAAATAACCCTCGGTCCATCTAAAGAAAGGAGAAATTTGGAAATATAAACAATTTGTCAGGTTAACGGCATGAGCTGATGATCACGTCTGTCAGCAAGCTCACCATCATCTTGCAACGCTGAAACTACAAACTGCAAGAAGATCGAGCTTCCAAAGCTCGCTCCAGCTTTCTGCGAAAGAGACCAATAGCAAATCACACAGTAAATTGTCAACAGCAAGTGGCTAGGAAGATCAAGAAATTCCTTCTCAAAACAAGTTTGTGGGGGAAGATGATGTGGCCATTCAATAAATTGTGAATACAAAGATAGTAAATACCCGTTTAGCGGGTAATTTCCAAGCAGCGCTATTCGAAGAATCAGTAAGTTATATTCAACAATCCAAAGCAGAAAGGCTCTTCCCCGGAAAAAAATTAAAAAGGGGCAGAAAGGCTCATCTCACATCCTGGGTATCCCAAACTCTCCACTGTGGCGTAACCTAATTTCATAGAAAGAGAAGAGAGGTTTGAGTTCCATTAATCCACCAAGAAGTGAGAATCACCAAGTATTTTATATTCTACCTGAGATAGGTCTCGCTGCCCAAAAACTTTTTCAACATTTCTTGCCAGTTGTATAACAGGCTAACGCTCCTTTTACATGATGGGGGCTCCAAGGCCCACATTATATCTTCGGTGCCCCACAAAAAGAAAGATCTTTTGGTGTTACTAATTGCAGTGCTTGAAGAATAAATATGCTTGTAAACATTACGCCTACAGCAAGCAAATTAACACGAAACACACTTATTGAAGTATTCACAGCCCATACAAGAAATGTAAGATAACACTTCTAACAGAATCATTTTTTTTAGAGACTAACAGAATCATATTAGGAAGACTAGGAAACACCAAGCTAAATTGTCCTCCGATTTTTAAGCAACATTCACAATGTGCGATCAGTAGGGGAGTAACCACAACTGTGTACTGGCTCGTGTGCTGAGAACAAAGAGAAAGAGCTGATCAACAAGAATCTGAGCCTCGATCAAGGAAATGGCTTCAAAATCTAATAAGTATAAGAAAGTCAGTACACAAGAAGTATCCTACCATCCAGAAATACACGAATCTAAGTGTATCAACTGTCATTCACACGACCAAAGAACCCTCGATTCCCAGAGAAATGCAATTATGACGATTTTCCCTAACCAACGGTGCAATGTGTACTGACCAACAAGAACGCACAGTGATTTTGTCCTGTGACTGTGATGCCAATGCCAGGTTATTTTGACTGGAGGATTAGACATGGCATAAGTTAATGCTCCCCATGGCAATTTTCAGTTCATTATAGGTAGCACAAGATACCTTTCCTCAAGCCAGAGGCGGCGCAGAACAATTCGTGACAGAGCTTTCTTTCTATGCCCATCATAATTCAGAGGATAGCGTTGAGCCAATTGTTCACAGAAGGGAACATTTCTGTTTGATGCTCCGGAAAAAAAATGAAGATTACAGAGCAAAGTCGTAAATGCTAATGTTTCATTTCTTTTAATAGTTTCAAACTGTTTGTAGATAAGTCATGTGTCTGGCTTCAGTAATTACATCAGTGCTTCCTTCTAATCATGCAACGTTAGCACAATTTTCTCTGAGAATTCACAGCTTTAGAACACTTGTTTAACAGAACACCAGGTCACTGAACGATGACATTTTGAGCCACATGGACATAATTAGTTGTTGAATGAGAGAATATGAGACTCAAATTCAATAGGGAGAAATAGTTGGAAACATAAGAGATGGGATTGCATCAATCAATAAAATAATAACATGTAAGAGGTAGTTTGGTCAAAGAGGCTACACCGAGAACTAAAAGGGAGCTGGAATAAATCTTGTGCAATTCTGTACTAATCTATGCATTGGTGGGGATCATCCAGAATGCTTTATCTGAGGCTGGAGCTTCGTCGAGCTTCTGTGACTCCATACTACCATCTTTCACATTGAAAATGTGCAAGGTCTTCTCCCAAGGATACGAAATGTAGACGCAGTTCTCTCGCAGTCCAGACTTGCTGACAGAGCACATAGCACCATAGTTGAACAGCGACAACAGGAACGTGTGACCACCAAGATCATCCACTTTTCTCCATCGTCGCTTTGAGAAATCCATCCTATGAATGCTGGCACCGTAGATTGTTTTTGCGGATGTGACACATAACAGGGAAACCATGTAGAGCTCCTCGTTAGATTCCACCAAAAAAACTTTTGCTGGACCTTGTGCAACCCCATAGCTTTCGTCGACTGCGTCGTCAATCACGATAGAGCTGAACACAGGAGTAGGGCAGAAATCCATAACACCCAGCTCAGTCCGTGTGCTGTTGAAGTAAAACTTGCCTCCACACGCGGCAATTGGAGCTATGACCTCTTTCTCGTAGGATTGCAAATCCGGGAGAGGCAGGGTTCCTATGTCATAGTCATACTTTTGCCACTGACTGTCTCCAATGTGACAGTACCACATGAAGGTCGTGTAAGGCTCGACTAGAAGCACGATGCAGTTGGGAGCAGTGGGCTTGTCAGAAAGTAAGCAAGTGCAGTCTATGAGCAAGTCCGGTTGGACCGGTAATGGCGGCAGCTCAATCTTGCCGCGGTCCTGTGGATTCCACATGAAGGTGGACATGGAGGCAGGGCACCTGATTAGCATGAAGCCGTGCGTGGTTGGGCAGATGGCCTTGTTCTTCAGCTCGTCGATGTCGCCGGCGATGGGCTTCTTCTCCGACACATCGAAGAGCACCGTGGGTCGATCCGCGCCGTGATGGAAGGCGAGGCAGGGCAGAGACCCGGCAAGACTGGGCGACATCATGGTGCAGAGATCCTGAAATCTCGCGTTAATTACTCGGCTACGGCGGTGGTGGACAAAAGCGGCCGGCGAGATTGGGATGCTCAACCTCCCACGATTCGCTTCTCTTAAATAATATACTCCCTCAGTCTCATAATAGATTTCTCGGATTTGTCAAAATTTAATGAATCTAGACACTATTTAGCATATAGATTCATTTAAATTTTGAGAAACTTGAGACATCTATTTTAGGACGGAGGGAGTACTAATAGATCGGGACCGTACCTGAGGAGAGGAGAGGAGAGGAGAGGAGAGACAAATCGGAGTTGGGGCCATAGTCGGAATCGTAACCGATGTTCCCGGACAAAGAATTCCCTTCGAATTCAGCTCTTCTGCTCCGTGTCGCTTTCCGATCTCCCTCCTCTCACAGCCGCCGACCGACCTTGTTTAGTTTTGTTCTAGCCTTTTTACCACGATTTTTTTTTTGTTGAGAATTCAGCACTTTGCGAGTAAATTGCAAAAAATCATCACGTTTGCGTGACAAGTTTAAAAAACCACAAGTTTCTACCTAATTTGTAAAAATCCACTAGAGGCTCGCAATGTTAGTTGATGCTAGGATTTGGACGCTCGCAATGTTGTACTAGCATTTTGCCGGCTAAGGACGATTCTAACGAGTGGGACCCGTTGTCAAGCCTATGTGATCAGAAGAAAAAATATCTCAGTCAGACATTCTTTTATAATTTTCATTTTTCAATTCTCTTTTAATATTTCTTATCCTTGTTTTCTTCTATTCCCCTAGCCTTACCCAAGCCCACTCTTGCCTCCATGCTTGGTCATCGGCGCCGCCCTTTCCACCACCACCTTCGTCCCAATTGTCGACGTAGCCCTCCTCACCGCCACCTCTGTCACGGACATCGATGCTGCCCCTTCCAACCACCACCTCCATCTTGGTCGTCAGCACGGCCCTTCCTACCATGGGCGGAGCTACTTGGGGACATGGGTGTACAAATGTACACTATTAGAAAAAAGGTCACTCGAGATACACAGGTCCTGCTATTCGAGAGTGCGTCTCGGACGTCACGTCGCACATAATAATTATGTGAGACGTATCCCATATGCACCGTGTATACCTAGCATATACGAGACGCATATCAATATACATAGGAGTATAGGGGGTGTATCGTGCTACTTTCGATAAATAGGAGTGTCGATCCCAACGAGGAGGCGAGATGGTCTTTGAGCAGTGGTATGGGCAGAAATTCACCTTGAATACTTAGCAAACGGATTTTTAGTGATTTTCTAATAAGGCAACAAAACAACGAACAAGTAATAAAGACAACGAACAAACGGAGCAAGTGGTCCAATCCTTTCTTAGCAAAGGACAAGCCGGTGAAAATACTTATAAGGACTAAACGTTCTCGAGGACACATGGAAATTCTGTCAAGTGCTTTCGCTTCAAATAGCTGAGTACACTTCTTTGGTGTTTGTAAGTGTTGTGTGGGCGAACCTGTGCTAACATACCACCCTTACTTGGACTAATACATACTTGTGATTAAACCCCCTACAAACATCCGTAACTGTAGAGACTTAATTAAGATATAAATCTAACCACAGTCTTAAACTCTGAGATCCTACACTCCCTTGTGCAAAGGTGTCCTAACGGGGGTTTAGGTTTACATCACTCAAGGCCCACGATTAGTAGCCAAATACACAATGCATTCCCCTAGGCCCATAAATGGTAAAGTATCATGTAGTCGACGTTCACATGACACCACTAGAAGAATAGCACCACAACTTAAATACTAAACCATTGAATAATAACTCATCACAGATTCACTACTAACAACATGACTTCTCCCATGTCTTCAAGAACACAACGAATTACTCACAAGACACCATATGGATCAAGATCAAAGATGATATGATAATGGATAACAATCTGAACATAAACAATAATCCAATGGTTCCACTCACAAGCATCAACTACAATAGTAATCAACACCGGGAAAGTTTCCCCTAAGAACTAAAGCAATATCCAACACAATTGTTACAGCGGGACGGAGTGGTGATGATGGTGCTGGTGGAGATGATGGTGTGGATGATGATGATGATCCCGATGAAGCCTAGCTTGATGATGGTGTTGATGGCGACGGTCTCCCCTCTCTGGGAAGGAATTTCCCTGGCAGAAATCTGTCTGCTGGAGAGATCTTTCTCTCTCGGTGTTTTCCGCCCCCAGAGGCGGCGGAAATCTATCTGTGGTCGCCCCCCGAGGCTTAGGGTTTCGTAGGGAAGATATAGGCGAAGGGGCGGAGTCAAAGGCCGGGCAGGTGGCCCACCTGCCCTAGGAGCGGGGTCAGGTGGGCCCGCGCCTTAGTGGGGCCCTGCGGCCTCTTCGCCCTCCTTCCAGCTTCGCCGTCTTCTAGTAAAATAATATGTTTCCATATTTTTCTGATCTTCGCGAAATTGCACCGAAACGCCTTCTTTTCCATCAGAATCCAGACTCCGGCAGTCCATCATCCAAGAATCATCCAACATGCATAAACAGATGAAAAGCCATAAGTAATACCTCATAATAAGACAAAAATCAAGGAATAGAGGTAAATTATGATATAGAATGGTGATGCAAATTGGGCGTATCAACTCTCCCAAGCTTAGACTTCGCTTGTCCCCAAGCAAAAACTGAGCTCAGTAAACATGTCCACAGGTTTATGGAGTGAAGTGTTGATAAAAGAATACGAACAAGAAGCATCACACTTACCGTTGCACAACTCATAGAAGAAAGCAACTCACCATTATATAACTTAGCTCAACCAAGTACAGCAGTCACAATAGAGATGCATAAAATAAATCATAATTGGAATTGGCAAACTTGTTCTTGGTCAGAGAACACCTGGCAAACAGTTTCACAAAAAGCTTTTTGTAGAAGTTTCAAAATAGGAGCACTCTTTGCTCAAAAAGGTTTTTCACAAGTGAAGGCTTTCAAAGTAATACTCAATAGATAAGAGTTTTGCGCAAATAAGGAAGATAAAGAACATGATTGAATAAATCACCATATGAATGCTTGAAACACAACAACTCAAAAGCTTGCTGGAGATAGAGAGGAAGTAGGTTTACTGACTCAACTTGAAAGTGGGAGAAAGGTCCCTTCTTAGAGGGAAGCAGGGATTACAAGTCATAAAGATCTTCCAAAAGATTATGGTACTTACTAGCTTTGATCCCTCATTGCCCCTATCATAGACATATTGGGATGATTAAGGTTAAAGTGCACAAAGATGGAGTATATGCTTGACGAAATATAAGTTGGCAATCTCATGTCCCTTGAATATGAGGGCCACTCCTCATGCTACTCAACTTTGGTCACAGGTAAGTTCTTGTCATTGTAAGTATTTGCATATCATTGAGAACCGCCAACGGGGTACCCCTTGCACATGGTACAGGAGCTTTCCCATAACCAAAATGACAAGGCAAGCAGACAATGATCATCTCATCAATCTTTTTATTTACTATGTGCATAGCTTTTTATTGAGGATGCTTCATAGATGGCTTACTATGGTGATGTTGCAAGTTTCCACCATGATTAGGCATGGATTAGGCTAGCGGCCCAGGCGTTTCTATAAAACAGGATACAAACTCCATGGACTTACAAGGGGTACTCTTTATTTCACACCGTTTACATCCATAGACAAAAGAGCATGATATCAACTGTGTACAGAGTACAAGTGCAATGTTGAAAGCGTTCCCTGTGACATCATGGTTCTGCTAATTCCAACGTATAGATGCAAGCATATACAACTTCGATGGCACAATGGTTCAAGTCTATTAGGGGCAAAGAAATAAAGTGTGCCATCAAGTTCGTGAGAGCTTTACTAACTAGTTTTCTCATAACAAATACTTTTTAATTTGAAAGGTAGATGAAGCTTGAGAATTTGCTTGGAATAGCAAAATCTACTAGGTAGATATGGTGGACACAAATGGCAAAAGTTTGGTTCAAAGGATTTTTGAAACATGAGAAGTAAGCCTTCTCAAAATAGGTTTTTGGCTAGCAAGGCTGGGTAGCAAGCAAGAGAGTTGAAAGAAACAAGCAAACATACAAGTGATAAAGCCAAACATGCAATCTTCCTTGAAAACACAATAGAATCTTAAATAAATAATACTAAGCTCACGAGCCAACAAGAAAGAAAACAAATGATACAAAATACCTGTAAGCTTTTCCTCTTTTTCTTTCAAACTTCAAAAAGTATTGCTACTGACCAGAACTCGGTTTGCCAAAACCAATTTAGATCCACTTGATGCTCCCAAAGTGGTGCCAATACTGATCAACAAGATCCATCATATAATAGAGATTGTAAACTAAAATAAGAAGTGCAAAAAGTAAAAGATGAGACTTCTCATTATTATTCAATTAAGGCACTCACACCAAGGGATGCATAGGTAATCAACTAAAGGAGAGATACTTCCACATGCAAACCAAACTATAAGATAACCTCTCTACCACAGATATGAATCCACTAAAAATGTAAAAGATAAAAGATAATGGTGGTGATACCATGACACTCCCCCAAGTTTGGAACAAGCCAAGGGGATGCCAAACCTGATGATGAATTACTCCTTTGGTGGTGGTGGTGTTCTCTTGATAAGCTCTTCAATCAGCTTCCTTAACTCCTCAAACTCAAAAGTAAGAGTACGGATTAGCTCTGATTTTTACTCTATACGGTTCATGATCATGTCAGACTGAGAATCCCAGTCCTTGTTATTCTTTCCCCACTCTTCATCCTTAGCATGATCCTTCTCTGCATTGTTAGAACGGGGCATATCCCAAACCGAAGGCAAGTTCCCTTTGGGCACCTGTTGGTATTGATATTCATGTATAAGTGTATGGAAGGGTCTCTTGTTACGTGGAGGAGATGACAGTGGATTGTAGAAGAGACGTGGAGGTTTTCCTCCTGTAGACATCCGTGTTGTCCTCTTAAGCTTGGTAGGGGTTGCCACCACTCCAATGCTTGCGACGGTAGCGCGAGTGTCCGGTTGCTTGTATTCCTCCATGTCACCTTCATACCCTACTGAAATCTCCTCCTCCTTGGGTACTTGAGGTTCTTCTTCCTCGGGCTTCTTGCCTTTGTCGTTGGCGGAGACCATGGAACTCTAAATTTGAGAAGATTTCCTGACAGAAACATATTGAAACGAAAACACGACGAGAACACGATGCATGAACCTCGGGGGATCCAGGCGGTTATATATTACGAAGTTTCAAGGCATAAGGAAGGTAGTAACACGGAACGAAGCGAAGACGAAGTTCGAGGGTGGCACACACCCCTCAGGCGCGGCCAGGCTGGGCCCGCGCCTGGGGTGGGTCTGTCCACCCCGGACTCCGTTTCCTCTTCAGTTCTGTCTCATAACTTCCCTTATGTATTAAAAACATCAAAAATATAAAAAAATTGGAGTTTCACGAACCTTCTGTTTTCACCACTTTTACCTATTCAAAGACGAACTCTGCAGATTCCTTTTCTCTTTCTCCTGAGAAAATTTTCTTCATACAAAACCCTTACACAAACTCAATGACAACATTTATGTAAGCAAAAACAATAACCCTTTGGGTACACACTTCAACTGAAAACCCATCAAAACAAAAGCATCTGTAAGAGGCAAATGCAAATGATGGTAGGAATCTATCAAAACAGACCAACGGGTAAAGATTGATTTTTTCGAAGACCTTCTGTTGCTCAAATCAAAAAGTTCAGAACTGATGAAAGTTGGGTAACAGCTTGGAGAACAAGCTCGGAAAAATTCAGCTCCATCCGACATACTTAGCTTCCTCACGAATTTTTACAATACAACACAAAAATCTGTCCCAGGACAGCCACTTTTCACAACTCCTCCACTTCACAAAAGTAGTTGAACTTGACACAAAAACCAAAACAAAAAGGATAAGGAGCGGTTATTACTGAAGTAATAACTTCCAAGACTCGACAAAACTCTTGGTTTATCTCCCAACAAGTACCTTTCTTTAATGCCTTTAAGTTAGGCTTGAAACTTTCAACGATGCTCACATAGGATATATATATATTTGAAGTGAAAGAGAGCATAAAAAAGCAAATAACCAACACACTGAAGGGAATATGCCCGAGAGGCAATAATAAAGTGGTTATTATCGTATTCCTTATTTATGATAAATGTTTATTTTGCATGCTATAATTGTATTAATACGGAAACATTAATACATGTGTGTTTAATAAACAAATAGAAAGTTCCTAGTTATGCCTCTCTTATAAACTAGCTCGTTGATTAACAAGATGATCATAGGTTTCCTGATCATGGACATTGGATGTTGTTAATAACGAGGTCACAACATTAGTGTAATGGTGTGATGAACATTCATCCGAAGTATAGCATTACGATCAAAGTCATTGAGTTTATATTGCTATAACATCTTACGAAGTGATCCTAATCCTTAGACCATGAGATCATGTCAATCACTAACACGGAAGAGTTTCTTGATAACATCAAGCGTCACACCGTAATGTGGTGATTATAAAGATGGATTCAGAACTACTAAAGTGTTATGTTGAGGCCCATGGATAGAGTGGAATTTGTTCATCCGATGACGGATAGATATACTCTGGGCCCTCTCGGTGATATCACATTGGTTAGCTTGCAAGCAAGTGATTTGATCACTAGAATGTTATATCACGGGAGCGAGAAAAGAGTGCATGTCGATGCGAGATCAAACTAGGTATGGAGATACGATGATCGAATCTCGGACATGTAATATATCGAAACAAAGGATTAAGATACTAGCGTAAAGGTTCCGACGATCACAAGAAAGTCATCGTTGAATGTGTGGGAGTCGTATGGGTCTCAGATCCGCTTCGATTATTGATCGAGAGGGTCTCGATCATGTCCACATTATTCGCGAACCGTAGGGTGACACATAAGAGACACCGACATCCATTTGGAGCAAAAGTTTCATGCCGAAAAGAAAAGGAAAGCGCGAATTTATTTCACTAGACAATCAAGCTGTTTGGTTGAAATTGCTTGGCCCGTTACGCATGTGAAATGGAATACTAGCAAGGGTTTTATGTGAATGTTTGTTAATTAAAGTAATTAACAAAATTCTGAATAAATAAATAAAAGTTTTATTTAAATGAGAGCTTGCATTAAATTTGGTGGAAATTTAATGCATGTGAGTGGATTTATGAGTGGAGGCTTTTTAATGGGAGTGGAGGCTTTTCATTTTGAGTGGGAGATCCACCCACATGAATGTGGAAGAGGTGGGGCAGCCCATGGCTGGGCGCATGGCCCCTTGGGTGCCCCCCTCTCCCCTATAAAGGCCCCCTCTCCTCTCACATCACACCTCATCGTGAAGGATCTCTCCCCTCTAGAATTTATCCCCATGGTCTCGGACTAGCGAGATACATGTTCCGGTGGCTTTTCGGCAAGAAAGAGTTGTGCTTCCGCTGCATCGCTGGAGCGAGGAGGCGGAGGTTGCTCGGTGCCTCGAGCGTGTGTGCGGATGCGCTTCTTTGCTTGGCGCTAGGACTTCCTCTCGATCTTGAGATCGGCAAGAGATCGTCTACATCAACCACGAGTTTGGACTCGTTAAGCTTTGTCGGTCTTCAAGGGTATGTTCTCTACGGATATACATCCGCCCGTTGTTTGTATCTAGTAGATAGATCTTGGTACATAGTTGTTCCCGTCGTAGGAAAATTTTTGTTTTCTATGCTGCGAACCCATCAGTGGTATCAGAGCCAGATCTTTGCGTAGATACTTTGCACGGGTAGTACACATATGAGTATGTGGGCGATGATGATCATTTTATTGCTTCTTAGTTGTACTTTGGATATTGGTGGCATAGTGGGATGAAGCGGCCCGGACAAACTTTACATGTCCTCGCACATGAGACCTGTTCCACGCTTGACATGCAACTAGTTTTGCATAAGTGGCTAGCGGGTGTATGTCTCTCCTACTATAGTCAATATCTAATTTGCAACGAGTTGTCAACAATTTGGTTATCCTCGTTGTGGTTCATGTTCGTAGGTAAGAACGGTTCTATCTTCGAAAGCCCTAAGCCACGTAAAATTTGCAATGGATAAATTAGAGGCGTCTAGTTTAGATTGTTGCTGGGCTAGTGATATGATATGGTGATGTTGTAAGTAGAAGTATGAGATGATACTCTTACAACACACATAACGTGTAATCTCCATAGACCTTGGACTTACACATATAGGTATGATAGTGATCATACCACGGTGCACATGATAGAGATCATCTGCGGGAACCATAACATTTCACTAATAAACATGTGATGTTTGATAGCATCTTATATTGCTTGTTTGGCGTTTTATTAGCATAATAAGATGATCCCTCATTTAGATATCAAGATAAAAATGTGTTCTTCCTTAAGTATGCACCGACAATGTTTCGTCGCTTCAAGACATCACGTGATGATCGGGTGTACTTGAATCCGAGCATATCTCGGTGTAAGACGATTACACGCGAATACTAAGGTTCTTACTTGGCGAGCCTAGCATGTATGAGACATGGCCTCGAACACGGACCGAAAGGTTAAGCATGAGTCATATAGTAGATATGATGCCCATTTGATGCTCGCCTTTGAAGCTACACCGACTCACGTGATGATCGGACTTGGTGTAGTGGATTTCGTTCATGTAATCACCAAAAGGCATGAGGGATGTCGTTTTGAGTGGGAGTTCATTTCTAATTTGGATTAGTAGAACTCAATTTATCATAAATTAAATCAAAGTGAATTTGCATAATTTGTTGTAGTCATTGGCATTCGTTCACCACCTTATGCATAGTTGTAATTGAGATAATAGAACTATAGAATTACGGATATATACTTTGAACCGGTATCGTATTGTGTTGAGTGTCAATCTAAAGTTTAAAGTCCTATTGCAAACTTTCATTAAATTCTATTTACTCCGTGAAATTTAATAATTGGTATTCGAGAGTAACAATTCGATGTTAGTATCTTAAGTATCATGTTTGCCTCCATGATTCTTGATTTAAACATCAAGTTTATCTAGGAGCTGAAGAATTGTTTGAAACCATCATGTGTGGCGATATAACGATATCGAAACAATGTTTTAGTTGCAATATGATAGAGTATATATGTTCTCATATTGGATGAGAATTCTGAAGGTTGGAGATGCTAGACATCCTAATCATCCAAAAGGGTTTTGGAAAGTAATGTTATACTCACGATTCGCCTTTATAAGCTAAAGTAGCTTGATCATGAATGTCGTCATGATAAGGGTGAATAGAATATGTATGTAAAATGTTTACTACACTAAAAGATTACTAAAGAATGGATTTTGAAAGAATACCGATCATTTGATGATGGTGATCTACTTCAAAGTGCAAATCCATAGGTATTATTATTTGAATATACACGCTTTGGACTATGTGTCATGTATATGGCGCCACTTTTGATGTTGATAATTTCTTTTAAAAAGGAAAAGGAAATCTTTGAAAGAGAATCTATAAAATATATTTGGCGAAAAAGAAAAGATTGGAAATATCCAATTTAGGTATATATATGATATACATGTTATGGTTGTATTCTTTGCTTGTTGAACAATATGGTTCTTGGGTATTGGATACCGAATTGGTTGGTATGAAATTTCATACTAATGACGCAATTCATGAACCACAATGGCCTAAGTAACTAGCAAGAGAAAATGTGATGATGTTCATCGAAAACAAACAAACCGTTGTTTGTATTTCTCGTTGACATCAAAGCTTGACTTCAAGATTTGTTTTAATAATTGTTATTTGAATCAGGTATTATAAGAACAAAGGTTGTTCAAATAATTACCGTATTCCATATAAGATGGATGATTTACAAATCTAGTTGAAGAAATCACATCCATAAATCCTAATGCTAAAATGTTGCAAGACAAATGATTGAAAGATCACTTATGAAGTGACATCATTTGTTTAAATTATATTGGAAAACATGAAGAATCTCCATATTCATGGAGTTTTGGAGTCTTTGATTTGATCAAGTGGCGCTTGTGAGACTTTCCTCGGGATAATTAAAACTTCGTTCAAAGGCCAAGAAGAACGAGCGACTAAAATATTGGAATTTATACATATCGATGTATGTAGTCCATTATGCAACAGTAAATGGCGATGGGTTTCAACTTCATATGCTTTCTCCGGATTTTGAGTGAATATTCACTTAATGAGAAAGAAGTATGAAATATTTGAAAAACGTTTCAAAGACTTTCAAGATGAAGTGGAAAATCATTGTAACAAGAAAAATAAATGAATTATGATTTGATCATAAAGGGATTTATTTGAGTTACAAGTGTAACAAGAAAAATAAATGAATTATGATTTGATCATAAAGGGATTTATTTGAGTTACAAGTGTAACAAGAAAATAAATGAATTATGATTTTATCATAAAGGGATTTATTTGAGTTGCAAGTTTAAAACACCTAGATTTACATCTCCCAAAACACCATAGGAGTATCGAGTGTTTGAGATTTGTAATGAAACCTTGTTTGACATGGTTGGATCAAAGGTGTTATTTATAAAACTGCCATTATGTTTTAAAAGATTAAAGCTTTAGAGACTACCGCTTTTACCTTTGAAAAGAGCTCCATCTAGATCCGTTGAAATGACACCATGGAAGTTATGGTTTGGGGTAAAACCCAAGTTGTCATTTCTTAAATTTTGGTATACTAAACATAAGTAAGATGTTTACAACCAAAGTCGGATGAGCATGTCTTTGTAGGTTATTTGAATAACAATTGGTTATTCCTCCATAACACCGAGGACAAAAGGGTTTGTCGCTTGAAATGTAAAGTTTCTTGAAAAGGAATTTTTTTAAAAAAGTTAAGTGGGAGGACAATAGAACTTTGATAAGGTTAACGAACCTTAAATATGCTGAGTTGTAGCGGAAGGAAATGTTCCGGAGGCAGCCATAATGCTCATAGCTTATGTGCCTCAAAGGTTGTGGTCATGGAGATCTAAGTTCCTATTGAACCAAGTAGGTCGGCTAAACAATCAAATACTAAGATTTGAGAGTAAATCATTATTGTTTGACAATGATGAACCGACTATATGCAAAGAAGCGATGATGGGCCCTGACTCCGTCAAATGGCTTGAAGCCATAAAATCCGTGATAGTTCCATACACGAGAAATCAAGTTTTGAACTTGGAAGACCCTCAGGAAGGTGTAAAAACCTATCGGTCGTATTTGGATCTATAAAAGACATGGATGTTTCACATCTATGAAATAGTCGACATGTCGTAAAGTATTTTACGACAATGTTCAAGGAGTTGACTATGACAAGATTTGATCTTTCATAGCGATATTTAGTCTGAACGGATTAAAGTAGCAACCACTACATATAATTTGGTATATGGTAGATGAATAAACAAAACAAAGTTCTTCTAATAGAATGGTTACCTAGGACGTGTACATGACACGGTCCAAAGGGTTTTGTTAAATTCAAAGGATGCTAAAAGGGAATGCAAACTTCAATGGTTGAAGTAAGCATCATGAGTTGGAATCTTCACCATGATGAAAACGAGTTTTCATCAGGAGACGATGAAGATGCTTGCATTTGCAAGAAATTAAGTGGGAGCGCTAAGACATATTTCTAATACATTATGTGGAGGACATCTTGTTGATTAGAAATGATGTATATTTTATTGACAATGGTTAAGAATTTCATTTCGATGAAAGACTTAGGCAAAACCCGAATATTCAGCATGAATGTCTATAGTGGATGAGCGGTGGCGCTAATATGGTTATGCCAAACGTACATATATGAGATATTGAAGGAGTTCAATATAGAAATGACAAGAAACAGTTCTTGTCACATGGAAAGGAATTGAATCAAGATTCAAGTGTATCGACACTTGATAAGTGAAACAAGATTCAAGTGTTTTGACACTTGATGAGTGAAATCACAAGAATGTTTTGATCAATCATACCATGATATGTACACATCCAGATATGTCCTATGCTCTAAGTGTTATGAGCATATACCGTAATGAATCATAAAATGATCATTGGACTATAGTAAGGATATTCTTATGATCTTTTGGAAGAACTAAGAATATATTTGTGTAGAGGTGACAAACAATTACAAATAGTTCATTGTAAAGCGTTACATTGATACTAGTTTTGTCACAAGATACAAATTAAGTTTATCTCAATTTAAACTATGGGTGGCACAATGTAATGGAAAGGAGATTCCATGATGGATTTGGAAGAGTTCCAAAGTTAAGACATTGTGACGAATACTACAACAAAAGGCTAAGTATATGACCGCTATAGTAGCAAAGGAGGAATTTGTGTCAAGTAGTTTGTTATCAAACTAAGGTGTGGTTCATAACGGCTAACACTAAAGATATATTGTATGACAATAGTATCGACGTTTTAACCCCAAGGAACTAAAGGTCTCACCGAAGACCAAATTAATACAATGCCATCTCATTGGAGAATGAGTGATGCGTGAAGACGCAAAGACATGTAATACACACGGACACAGGCGTCACCAGTAGATTATGTTAACCACTTGCAATTGTGTATATGGAACACCAGAAAG
Organism: Avena longiglumis; assembly: GCA_030063025.1. Classification (NCBI taxonomy): domain Eukaryota; kingdom Viridiplantae; phylum Streptophyta; class Magnoliopsida; order Poales; family Poaceae; genus Avena; species Avena longiglumis. Next base: position 92,026,386 of record CP125976.1, read on the forward strand.
CCATAGGTGTTCAATACACAAAGTTCTCAAACTAGATTATTGTCTCTAGTGCAAGTAATATGCCCGAGAGGCAATAATAAAGTGGTTATTATCGTATTCCTTATTTATGATAAATGTTTATTTTGCATGCTATAATTGTATTAATACGGAAACATTAATACATGTGTGTTTAATAAACAAATAGAAAGTTCTTAGTTATGCCTCTCTTATAAACTAGCTCGTTGATTAACAAGATGATCATAGGTTTCCTGATCATGGACATTGGATGTTGTTAATAACGAGGTCACAACATTAGTGTAATGGTGTGATGAACATTCATCCAAGTATAGCATTACGATCAAAGTCATTGAGTTTATATTGCTATAACATCTTAAGTGATCCTAATCCTTAGACCATGAGATCATGTCAATCACTAACACCGAAGAGTTTCTTGATAACATCAAACGTCACACCGTAATGGGGTGATTATAAAGATGGATTCGTAACTACTAAAGTGTTATGTTGAGGCCCATGGATCGAGAGTGGAATTTGTTCATCCCGATGACGGATAGATATACTCTGGCCCTCTCGGTGATATCACATTGGTTAGCTTGCAAGCAAGTGATTTGATCACTAGAATGTTATATCACGAACGAGAAAAGAGTGCATGTCGAACGAGATCAAACTAGGTATGGAGATACCGATGATCGAATCTCGGACATGTAATATATCGCTAAACAAAGGATTAAGATACTAGCGTAAAAGGTTCGGCGATCACAAGAAAGTCATCGTTGAATGTGTGGGAGTCGGTATGGGTCTCTCCGATCCCGCTTACGATTATTGATCCGAGAGGGTCTCGATCATGTCCACATTATTCGCGAACCGTAGGGTGACACACTTAAGAGACACACATCCATTTGGAGCAAAAGTTTCATGCCGAAAAGAAAAGGAAAGCGAGGAATTTATTTCACTAGACACAAACGCTTTTTGAAATTGCTTAACTGGTTCTGCATGTGAAATGGAATACTAGCAAGGGTTTTATGTGAATGTTTGTTAATTAAAGTAATTAACAAAATTCTGAATAAATAAATAAAAGAGTTTTATTTAAATGAGAGCTTGCATTAAATTTGGTGGAAATTTAATGCATGTGAGTGGATTTATGAGTGGAGGCTTTTTAATGGGAGTGGAGGCTTTTCATTTTGAGTGGAGATCCACCCACATGAATGTGGAAGAGGTGGGGCAGCCCCATGGCTGGGCGCATGGCCCCTTGGGTGCCCCCTCTCCCTATAAAAGGCCCCTCTCCTCCTCTCACATCACACCTCCTCGTGAAGGATCTCTCCCCTCTAGAATTTATCCCCATGGTCTCGGACTAGCGAGATACATGTTCGTGGCTTTTGGCAAGAAAGAGTTGTGCTTCCGCTGCATCATTTGGAGGCGAGGCGGAGGTTGCTCGGTGCCTCGAGCGTGTGCGACACGGATCTTGCTTGTTTTTTCGCTAGGACTTCCTCTCGATCTTGAGATCGGCAAGAGATCGTCTACATCAACCACGAGTTTGGACTCGTTAAGCTTTGTCGGTCTTCAAGGGTATGTTCTCTACGGATATACATCCGCCCGTTGTTTGTATCTAGTAGATAGATCTTGGTACATAGTTGTTCCCATCGTAGGAAAATTTTTGTTTTCTATGCTGCGAACCCATCACACACTTGAGTCTAACCCACTTCCTGTGCATGGGGGTATCAGGGGAAAACAAATTGTTGAAACAAAAAGCCACTAGCATAGGAAGACAAAACATATGCAACTTCAAAGCTTTCAACATAAAACGGGAAAACTTAACATCATTAAGATGCATAAAACCATGTTTCCCTCTCTCATAATAACTTTCAGTAGAACTTTGAATAAAGTTGACAATATAACTATCACTGGAAACAACTTTATCATCGGAATAAGCATACTTACAGTCATCAAAAAGAGGCCCAAGGTCATAGACTAGATCAATAGAAGCAAGTTGTTCCATCCTGAAATCTTTATTAGGCAAGCTATTTTCATAAGGAGCTTTAGCAAATTTGGAAGAGTTGAACTCACAAGAATATCCATCAAACTTAGTTAAACCTTTTTCCTTCTTACAATCAATAATGGCTCTACAAGTGTTCAAGAAATGTCTACCAAAAATGATAGGACAAATTTTGCTAGTTGCTGAATTAAGCACTAGAAAATCAGTAGGATATTTGATCTTACCACAAAGAACCCCCACATCTCTTACAATGCCAATGGGGAAAATGGTTTCCTTATTAGCAAGGTGGATAACCACATCAATGTCCTCTCTCTCACAAGGACCAATCTCATGCATAATTTCCATGTAAAGCTCATAAGGAATAGCACTAGAACTAGTACCAATATCACATAAACCATAGTAGCAATGATCACCAATTTTAACAGAAAGCACAAGAACACTAGCTTTTTTAGCCTTACTAGGATGAGAGATAATATTAGAACCATCTTCACAGAAGACAATGTGCTCATCCTCTATATTTCTAGTGACAGTGTCTTTCACAATAGCTACCATAGGTTCAATATTCAATTGCTTACCAGGCTCCACAGTTTTCATTGTACCTTTGTTATTTGCACTAATAATCATAGAATACTCCTTTATCTTAGTTGGGAAAGGCATTTTCTCAACATGAGGTTCAGGCACAATATGATTAGTAGTACAAACTTGAGTACTTCTAACTGGAACATGACTAACAACATATTTATAAGGAGCATGGTACTTATTCCACTTCTTCTTGGGAATTTCTATGTAAGAGGCAAAGGCCTTAAAACAGTTGGCAATACTTTGGGAATCAAGACTAAACTCATTGCTAATATCATGGAAGTCATCAATTCCCATAAAAGATTTAATGCATTCATAATCATAGTTTATACCTGACTTTCTTTCTTTGTCATTCTCCTAAGCCTCAGTGTTATCTTGAATACGGTCTAGTAGATCCCATTTAGCTTCTTCCTTCATACGTGTGAATGATCCAGCACAAGAAGCATCTAGTAAATCTTTATCATGAAGAAAAAGCCTAGCATTAAAGTTATTGAGAATAATATTGTTAGGGAGTTCATGAATAAGACATTTAAGCATTAGTAACTTCAATCTCCCCCAAGCTTGAGTTGTACTCTCTCCATCAAGAGTCCAAAAGTTATATATAAGATCTCTATCCTTATGAATTTCACTGGGAGGATAAAATTTAGAGTAAGAGAGAGATGTCATCTCCTCCAATTCCATGGATTGTCCAGTCTTCAGCAGCTTATACCATTCTTCAGCTCTCGCTTTCAAAGATATGGAGAGTAACTTCTTCTTCACTTATTTAGTTGTGATACCTACACACTTAAACAACCCGCATAATTCATGGATAAAAAGCAAGTGATTATCGGGATGGATAGTTCCATCCCCTAAATAATAATTATCCATAACACGATCAACAATACTTGTAGGTATCTTAAAAGGATCTATCTCAACAGGTGATGGTTCATCTACTACCCTAGCAGTGGTAGTAGTTTTCCCAAATAGAAAACCAAGTGGGTTATCCATATTGGAAACAAAGTAACAAGCAGTAACAAAAGCAATACTCATAGTAAAAGTTTCCCTTACCAGTTCCACTCTTCAATAGCGCTTCACTCCCCGGCAACGGCACCAGAAAATAGTTTTGATGACCCACAATTATATGGGGTGTATCGTAGTACTTTCGATAAATAGGAGTGTCGATCCCAACAAGGAGAAGAAGGTACTAAACAATGGTATGGAGCAGGAAAATCCTGTGAATACTTAGCAAACGATTTTTTAGTGGTTTTCTGATAAGGCAACAATACAAGGAGCAAGTAATAAAGACAACAAACAAACGGAGCAAGTGGACTAATCCTTTCTAAGCAAAGGACAAGCCGATGGAAATACTTATAAGGACTAAACGTTCTTGAGGACACATGAGAATTCTGTCAAGTGCTTTCACTTCAAATAGCTGAGTATTCTTCTTTGGTGTTTGTAAGTGTTTGTGGGAAAACCTGTGCTAACATACCGCCCTTACTTGGACTAATACATACTTGTGATTAACCCCCCTGCAAACATCCGTAACTACAGGGAAGTAATTAAGATATAAATCTAACCACAACCTTAAACTCTGAGATCCTACACTCCCTTGTGCAAAGGTGTCCTAACAGGGGTTCGGATTTCTGTCACTCCGGCAACCCCACGATTAGTAGCCAAATACACAATGCATTCCCCTAGGCCCATAAACGGTGAAGTATCATGTAGTCGACGTTCACATGACACCACTAGAAGAATAGCACCACAACTTAAATACTAAATCATTGAATAATAACTCATCACAGATTCACTACTAACAACATGACTTCTCCCATGTCCTCAAGAACACAACAAACTACTCACAAGACATTATATGGATCAAGATCAAAGATGATATGATAATGGATAACAATATGAACATAAACAATAATCCAATGGTTCCACTCATAAGCATCAACGACAATAGTAATCAACATCGGGAAAGTTTCCTCTAAGAACTAAAGCAATATCCAACACAATTATTACAGCGGGACGGAGTGGTGATGATGGTGCTAGTGGAGATGATGGTGTGGATGATGATGATGATCTCGATGAAGCCTAGCTTGATGATGGTGTTGATGGCGACAGTGTCCCCTCTCCAGGAAGGAATTCCCCGTGAAATCTGCTGGGAGATCTTTCTCTCTCGGTGTTTTCCGCCCCGTAGGCGGAAATCTATCGTGGTCGCCCAGGGCTTAGGGTTCCGTAGGAAGATATAGGCGAGGCGAGTCGGAGGTCGGGTGGGACACACCTGTCCTAGGCGGGTTAGGTGGGCCGCGCCTAGGTGTGGGCCTTGCCCCTCTTCGCTCCTCCTTCCGCTTCGTCTTACGGTAAAATAATATGTTTCCATATTTTTTGGTATTTTCGATCTTCGCGAAATTGCAAAACACCTTCTTTCCATCGGACTCGACAATCCATCCTCCAAGAATCATCCAACATGCATAAACGGATGAAAAGCCATAAGTAATACCTCATAATAAGAGAAATATTAATGAATAGAGGTAAATTATGATATAGAATGGTGATGCAAATTGGGCATATCAATGGTCATGTAAGAGGGCATTCCTTAGCTATATAGCTGTAGACGCGGTAGTTGGAGAGTAGGAAGAAGGGGGAAGCCTCTACCTACTACCACGCCCATGGGGCGGTGGAGGCCATGGCCAGCCTCGATTTAGAGGGGGGCATCAGCAGCACCACACCGTGCGGGCAGGGGCGAGCGACACGTGGTTAGGAAGGCAGTGGCGCGAGCTCAGCGCAACATGAAGATGGCGGCACGTAGCAGGGAGGCGTGGGAGGAGTCACTCCGACCGGCGGCGTCTTGAGGAGGCACGGGAGAGGCGGCATCGCATCGAGGCGTGTGAGCAGCTCGGCATCGAGAGGTGAGGTGAGGAGGTGCGAGGAGAAGGTGGCATGAGGAGAGGGAGGCGACAAAGGAGAGGGTAGCACACGAGGGGAAGGTTGTTGGAGATATGCCCTGGAGGCAATAATAAAAGTGGTTATTATTATATCTTTGTGTTTATGATAAATGTTTACATTCATGATATAACAGTATTAACCGGAAACATTAATACTTGTGTGATTTGTAAACTAAATTAGAGTCCCTAGTAAAGCCTCTTTAATAATACTAGCTTGTTGGTTAATAGATGATCGTGGTTTCTCGATCATGAACATTGAGATGTTGTTAACAACGAGATCATATCATTAGGAGAATGGTATGATGGACATACTCCTATAGATAAGCATAGCATAAAGATCAAGTCATTTCAATAGTTCGTTTGCTATAAGCTTTCTAATACATAGTAACCTAATTCCTTCGACCATGAGATCATGCTAATCACCATCACCGGAAGGATGCTTTGATGACATCAAACACCATTCCGTAACTGGGTGGCTATAAAGGTGGCATTGAGTGTTCGGAAAGTATGGGTTGAGGCACATGGATCAAGAGTGGGATTTGTCCATCCATATGACAGATAAGATATACTCTGGGCCCTCTCGGTGGAATGTCATCCAGTTAGCTTGCAAGCATGTGACTGGCTCACAAGGGATCACATATCATGGGAACGAGAAAAGAGTACTTATCGGTAATGAGGTTGAACTAGGTATGCAGAGATACTGACGATCAAAACCTCGGATAAGTAAACTGTCGTGAGACAAAGGGAAATTGGTATCATATGTAAGTGGTTCATTTGATCGCAAAGTAATCGTTCAAATATGTGGGAGCCATATGAATTTCCAGATTCCTATATTGGTTATTGATCGGAGAAGTGTCTCGATCATGTCCGCATAATTCACGAACCATAGGGAGACACTTAAGGATTCGATGTTGTTTAGTAGATATGGAATGTTAATAAGGGATACCGAATGTTGTTCATAGTCTCGGATGGGATTCAGGATATCACGAGGAGATCCGGAATGGTCTGGAGAATAAGATTCATATAAGGAAAGTCCGATTCCGAAGTTCGGGAAACATTCCGATGTTTTCATCGGAGAGGTTCTAGAAGGTTCACCGGTCTAGAAGGAGAATGGTCCATGAATGTGTCATGGATAAGTGGAATGATTAGTTCATATCCTAGGTCACTTGGTGTGTGCATTTGCTAGAGAGAATTAAAGCTCTAAATTGAAAGTCAAAACGGGAGTTTGAAAAGTCAAACTAGAACAATGGTTTCCTAGTGGGAGAAGAAACAAGTCCTTCTCTCAATCCAACTTGGGTTTGGGTTTAGATTCAAACCCACCACTCTCAAGGCTGCCCATCCCTCTCATAAATAAATGGGAGGGCTGCCCCAACACCACAAGTGTCAAGCCCTCCCCACACCCGCGTCGCCGTCGCCGCGCCCAAGCCGCCGCCGCTCGCCGCTCGCCGCCGCCGCCCTAGCCGCCGTCGACACCTCCTCCTCCCGGTCATCTAAACCCTAGATCTCCGGGAAACCCTAATCCACCATAACTCGCAAAGGCTTAGGCGAAGCCCTGCGGTATCTTCCCTCTACTCCCGACACCACACCGTCTTGCTGCCAGAATCACGAGGGGAGAACTACAACCTCCGCTGCCTGCTGGAACAAGGGAGAGGAAGGTCTTCATCGAAATCGAGCGTGTGACCGATCATGAAGCGCTGCTTGAACACAGCCTTGGAAGGATCGTCTACGCGATCTTGAGATCGGCAAGTGTACGACTACATCACCCACGAGAATCTGCTCTCGTTAACCGCTTTGGAATCTTTGAGGGTGAGTGCTTCTATCGACTCGTTGCTACAATCTAGTAGATAGATCTTGGCTTGTTTGTGTGCATGCAGTAGAATTTTTTTGTTTTCCATGCTACGAGCCCCTACAGTGATATCAGAGTCGTGTCTATATGTAGATCTGTTGCACGAGTAGAACACAATGGTCATTATGGGCGGTGATGCTTTTATTATCAATTGCTTTTTGTGTACTTTGAATCTTGCGGGATGATGGGATGAAGCGGCCCGGGCTAACCTTACATGACATCGTTCATGAGACTTGCTCCACGCTTAACATGCAACTTGTATTGCATAAGTGGCTTTGCGGGTGTCTGTCTCTCCCATCATAGTATAGATTCAATTTACAACGGGCACTTGATAGTTCAAACATCAACGTTGTGGTTTTTGTTCGTAAGTTAGAGCGACACTTATTGAAAGCCCCAAACCACGTAAAATATGCAAAGAAAATTAGAGGCGTCTAACTTTGTTTTGCAGGTGTGTGTTGTGATGTGATATGGCCATGATTGTGATTATATATGATGTATGCAATGTTCCTTATTGTAAGTTGGCAACCGGAAGGATCCATATGGTTGTCTTTTAAATTCCGTTAAGACCTGCGTGTCTATTCAAAGTAGTTATAATAGTTTATGCCGGTGGACGACAACCATGAAGCGGCGCCATTGACCTTGACGCCATACCGGTGACGATGGAGATCATGTTCGTGCTTGAAGATGGATATTGGAAGCACAAAGAAGAAAGGCCATATCATATCACATATTATGAATTGCATGTGATGTTAATCCTTTTATGCATCTTGTATTGCTTAGTTAACGACGGTAGCATTATAAGATGATCCCTCAAGCACATGATTTCAAGTTTTAAAGTGTTCATCCTTAGTAAGCACCGTTGCTACGTTGTTTCGAAGCACCACGTGATGATCGGGTGTGTTAGATTCTGTGAGTGTATACAACGTGAGCGAGCCAGATTTGCTCATGTGGAAGCTAAGGTTTGATCTTGACGAGCCTAGCATGTACAAACATGGTCTCGGAACACGGATCACCGAAAGTTAAAGCATGAGTCATATAGTAGATATGATGAACATGTTGATTGTTCGCCATTGAAGCTACATCAACTCTTGTGATGATCGGTTTTGATGTGGTGTATTTGGTTTGTGTGATCACTAAAACAATGTGAGGGATATTGTTTTGAGTGGGAGTTCGCCTAGATTAATTAGAACTCAATTTGTCATAAACTTAGTCTAAACTATTGCAAATATGTTGTAGATCAATGGCGGCCCCTACCATCAATTTTAATGCGTTCCTAGAGAAAGAAAAGTTGAAAAACAATGGAAGCAACTTCGCGGATTGGTTTAACAATTTGAGGATTGTCCTCAATGCTGGTAATTTGACCTATGTGCTGAATGCACCGCTGGGTGACCCGCCTGCAACTGATGCTACCGATGAGGTAAAGAATGTTTTCCTCGCTCGGAAGAATCGATTACTCCTGATTCGATGTGCTATCTTGTATGGTTTGGAATTGGAGCTTCAAAAAAGGTTTGAGAACCATGACCCACATGATATTGTCCGTAAACTCAAAATGATATTTGAGACTCACGCGGCAGTTGAGAGTTATGAGGCTTCTGAAAAGTTCTTTAACTACAAGATGGAAGAGGGCAGCTCCATCAGTGAGCACGTGCTTAAGATGTCTGGGCATGCAAGTAAACTCCAAAGCTTGGGTATAGTGATTCCTAATGCTTTGGAGATTCACCGTGTCCTCCAATCACTACCACCAAGTTACAAGAACTTTGTGATGAACTACAACATGCAGAACATGAACAAGCAGTTGCCAAAACTGTTTGCTATGTTAAAGTCTGCAGAAGTGGAGATCAAGAAAGAGCACCAAGTGTTGTTGGTCAATAAGACCACCAAATTCAAGAAGCAAGGCAAGTCTAAGAAAAAGGGAAACTTCAAGAAGGGCGGTAAGAAATTTACCGCGCCGGCAAAGAAGACCAAGGCTAACTAACGTCTTGAGTGCTTTTACTGCAAGGGAGAAGGTCATTGGAAGTGGAATTGCCCAAAGTACTTGGCGGATTTGAAGAACGGCAACATCAAGAAGAAAGGTATATCCGATATACATGTTATTGATGTGTATCTCACAAGTACTCGTAGTAGTGCTTGGGTATTCGATACTGGTTTGGTTGCTCACATTTGTAACTCGAAACAGGTGCTACAGAATAAACGGAAGCTAGCGAAGAACAAGGTGACGATGCACGTTGGAAATGGATCAAAGGTTGATGTGATCGGTCGGCACGCTACTTCTTCATCTACCATCGGGATTAGTTCTGTACTTAAATAATTATTATTTGGTGCCTGCGTTAAGCATGAACATTATATCCGGATCATGTTTATTGCGAGACGGTTACTTGTTTAAGTTCGAGAATAATGGTTGTTCGATTTATATGAGTAATATGTTTTATGCACATGCACCTTTGATAGATGGTCTATTCTTATTGTATCTCGATTGTAGTAATACACATATTAATAACATTGAAGCTAAACGATTGAAATTGAGTGATAACTCGACCTATATATGGCACTGTCGTCTTGGTCATATTGGAGTGAAGCGTATGAAGAAACTCCATTCCGATGGACTTCTTGAATCACTTGATTTCGAATCACTTGAAAGACGCGAAGCATGTCTGATGGGTAAAATGACTAAGACTCCATTTTCTGGTATGATGGAGAGCTAAAATTGTTGGAAATCATACATACCGATGTGTGTGGTCCAATGAGTGTGGCATCGCGCGGTGGTTATCGCTATGTTCTTACCTTCACGGATGACTTGAGTAGATATGGGTATATCTATTTCATGTAACATAAGTCCGAAACTTTCGAGAAGTTTAAGGAATTTCAAAGTGAGGTATAGAATCAACGTAACAAGAAGATTAAATTTCTACGATCTGATCGTGGAGGTGAATATCTAAGTTATGAGTTTGGCGAGCATTTGAAGAAATGCGGAATACTTTCACAATTGACATCGCCGGGAACACCACAACGTAATGGTGTGTCTGAACGTCGTAATCGAACTCTTTTAGTTATGATTCGTTCTATGATGTCACTTACAGATTTACCGCTATCATTTTGGTGTTATGCATTAGAAACAGCCGCATTCACTTTAAATAGGGCACCATCTAAATCCGTTGAAACGACACCGTATGAATTATGGTTTGGGAAGAAACCTAAATTGTCGTTTCTTAAATTTTGGGGTTGTGAAGCTTATGTAAAGAAGTTACAGCCGGACAAGCTTGAACCCAAAGCGGAAAAATGTGTCTTCATAGGATACCCGAAGGAAACTATTGGGTATACCCTCTATCATAGATTCGAGGGCAAAATCTTCGTTGCTAAGAATGGATCCTTTCTAGAGAAGGAGTTTCTCTCGAAAGAAGTGACTGGAAGGAAAGTAGAACTCGACGAAGTTGTTGAACCTTCTCTCGAACTCGCGAGTAGCGTAGCACCGGAAGTAGTTCGTGTGGCGCCTACACCAATAAGAGAGGAAGCTAATGATGTCGATCATGAAACATCGGTTGAAGTAACTACAGAGCCTCATAGGTCAACAATAACTCACCCCACTCCTGATTGCTATGATCCCGTTATGAATGTCATGTTGGTGGACAACACCGATGACCCTGCGACATATGAGGAAGCGATGATGAGCCCAGATTCCAATAAATGGCATGAAGCCATGAAATCCGAGATTGGATCCATGTACGAAAACCAAGTATGGACTTTGGTGGACTTACTGGATGGCCGGAAGGCTGTCGAGAACAAATGGATTTTTAAGAAGAAAACAGATGCTGATGGTAATGTTACCGTCTGTAAAGCTCGACTTGTCGCAAAAGGGTTTCGACAAATTCAAGGAGTTGACTACGATGAGACATTCTCACCGGTAGCGAAGCTAAAGTCTATGAGGATTATGTTAGCGATCGCTGCATATTATGATTATGAGATATGGCAGATGGATGTCAAAACGGCGTTCCTCAATGGAGACATTGATGAAGAGTTGTATATGGTACAACCCAAAGGTTTTGTCGATCCTAAGGATGCTAACAAGGTATGCAAACTTCAACGGTCCATTTATGGATTGAAGCAAGCATCCCGAAGTTGGAATCAACGTTTTGATAAGGTGATCAAAAGCTTTGGTTTTATACAAACTTATGGAGAAGCTTGTATTTACAAGAAAGTGAGTGGGAGCTCTATAGCATTCTTAATACTATATGTAGATGACATATTGTTGATTGGGAATGATGTAGACCTTCTTAATAGTGTCAAGGATTATTTGAATAATAGTTTTTCAATGAAAGATCCGAAGCAGCTTACATATTAGGCATAAAGATTTATAGAGATAGATCGAGACGCCTAATATCATTGTCATAGAGTACATATTTGGACAAAGTTCTAAAGAGGTATGGAATGGAAGATAGCAAGAAAGGGTTCTTTCCCATGTTGCCCAATACGACCTTGAGTAAAACTCAAAGTCCTGCAACGGCAGAAGATAGAGAAAGAATGAGTAAGACTCCCTATGCCTCAGCCATAGGATATCTTATGTATGCCATGCTATGTACTAGACCCGATATTGCATATGCTGTTAGTTTGACTAGCAGATATCAAAGTGATCTAGGAGTGGATCATTCGACAGCGGTCAAAAACATCCTTAAGTACTTGAGAAGAACTAAGGATATGGTTCTTTCTTATGGAGGTGATGAACAGCTCGTTGTTAATGGTTACACCGATGCTAGTTGGAACACCGATTCGGATGATTCTAAATCACAATCTGGATACGTATTTACTTTGAATGGTGCAGCAGCTAGCTGGAGGAGTGCAAAGCAAAGTGTTGTGGCGAGATCTTCAACTGAATCGGAATACATAGCTGCTTCGGAGGCTTCACAAGAGGCAATATGGATGAAGGAGTTCATTACAGAGCTCGGTGTGGTTCCAAGTGCGCTGGAACCAATGTCTATCTATTGTGATAACATGGGAGCCATAGCCAATGCGCAAGAACCAAGGTCACAAAAGAAGCTGAAGCATATCAAGCTACGTTTTCACGCTATTCGAGAGCATGTCCAAGATGGTGACATGAAGATTTGCAAAGTACACACAGATCTGAATGTGGCGGATCCGTTGACTAAACCTCTCCCGAAGGCAAAACATGACCAGCACCAAACCGCCATGGGTGTTCGGTATATTACCATGTAATCTAGATTAGTTGACTCTAGTGGAAGTGGGAGACTGTTGGAGATATGCCCTAGAGGCAATAATAAAAGTGGTTATTATTATATCTTTGTGTTTATGATAAATGTTTACATTCATGATATAACAGTATTAACCGGAAACATTAATACTTGTGTGATTTGTAAACTAAATTAGAGTCCCTAGTAAAGCCTCTTTAATAATACTAGTTTGTTGGTTAATAGATGATCGTGGTTTCTAGATCATGAACATTGAGATGTTGTTAACAACGAGATCATATCATTAGGAGAATGGTATGATGGACATACTCCTATAGATAAGCGTAGCATAAAGATCAAGTCATTTCAATAGTTCGTTTGCTATAAGCTTTCTAATACATAGTAACCTAATTCCTTCGACCATGAGATCATGCTAATCACCATCACCGGAAGGATGCTTTGATGACATTAAACACCATTCCGTAACTGGGTGGCTATAAAGGTGGCATTGAGTGTTCGGAAAGTATGGGTTGAGGCACATGGATCAAGAGTGGGATTTGTCCATCCATATGACGGATAAGATATACTCTGGGCCCTCTCGGTGGAATGTCATCCAATTAGCTTGCAAGCATGTGACTGGCTCACAGGGGATCACATATCACGGGAACGAGAAAACAGTACTTATCGTTAATGAGGTTGAACTAGGTATGCAGAGATACCGACGATCAAAACCTCAGATAAGTAAACTATCGTGAGACAAAGGGAAATTGGTATCGTATGTAAGTGGTTCATTCGATCGCAAAGTAATCGTTTAAATATGTGGGAGCCATATGAATTTCCAGATTCCTCTATTGGTTATTGATCGGAGAAGTGTCTCGATCATGTCCGCATAATTCACGAACTGTAGGGAGACATACTTAAGGATTAAATGTTGTTTAGTAGATATGGAATGTTAATAAGGGATACCGAATGTTGTTCGGAGTCTCGGATGGGATCTGGGATATCATGAGGAGATCCGGAATGGTCCGGAGAATAAGATTCATATAAGGAAAGTCTGATTCCGGAGTTCGGGAAACATTCCGATGTTTTCATCGGAGAGGTTCTAGAAGGTTCTAGAAGGTTCACCGGTCCGAAATGAGAATGGTCCATGAATGTGTCATGGATAAGTGGAATAATTGGATCATATCCTAGGTCACTTGGTGTGTGCATTTGCTAGAGAGAATTAAGGCTCTAAATTGAAAGTCAAAACAGGAGTTTGAAAAGTCAAACTGGAACAATGGTTTCCTAGTGGGAGAAGAAACAAGTCCTTCTCTCAATCCAACTTGGGTTTGGGTTTGGATTCAAACCCACCCCTCTCAAGGTTGCCCCTCCCTCTCATAAATAGAGGGGAGGGCTGCCCCAACACCATAAGTGCCAAGCCCTCCCCACACTCGTGCCGCCGCCGCGCCACCTCCCCACATCGCCGCACAAGAATCTGCTCTCGTTAACCGCTTTGGAATCTTCGAGGGTGAGTGCTTCTACGACTCATTGCTACAATCTAGTAGATAGAGCTTGGCTTGTTTGTGTGCATGCGGTAGAATTTTTTTGTTTTCCATGCTACGAGCCCTACAAAGGTGGCATGTGAATGTGCGTGCGTGTGTGGTGTCGAGTCACCATCTTATCTTAATGGCCTTTAAATTTTGTGGCAAGGTGTTTGCTTACTTTCTTGTGGATCGGGGTTGTTCATTTTAGGGAAAGGTCGACCTAGTGTATGTAGCGACATGTGTTGTGCTTGTTCTTGATGCCGGTCTATTGGAATTATGCCCTAGAGGCAATAATAAAGATGTTATTGTTATAATTCTTGTTCATGATAAAGTTTATATTCCATGATAGAATTGTATTAAACGGAAACTTTGATACTTGTGTGGTTTATGAACAAACACCGTGTCCCTAGTACGCCTCTATGGACTAGATCATTGATTAATGATGGTTAAGGTTTCCTAACCATAGACATGAGTTGTCGATTAATAATGAGATCATGTCATTAGGAGAATGATATGATGGATAGACCCAAATCAAGCAGAGCAATTAGATTGTGTCATCGTGTTCATCTTTGCGAAGCTTTTTCCTATGTCAAATATTGTATTCCTTAGACCATGAGATAATGCAACTCCCTGGTATCGGAAGAAAGCTTTGAGGTCATCAAACGTCATCCTATGTGAGGGTGATCATAAAGGTGTCTCTCAGGTGATCGGAAAGTACTTGTTGGGTTGTATGTATCGAGATGGAATTTGTCCCTCCCGAGTCGGAGAGATATACTTCGGGCCCACTGGGTAATCGATATCAACACCACTTGTAAGCACGTGGTTAAGGAGTTAATCACAAAGTGATATCGGATTACGGAACGAGTAAAGTACTTGCTGTGAACGAGATTGAACTAGGTATGCCGATACCAACGATCGAATCCCGGGCAAGTAAAATATCGCATGACGAAGGGAATACATATATGAGATTAATTGAATCCTGGCATCGTGGTTCATCTGATATGATCATCGATGAATATGTGGGAGTCAATATGGGTTTCCAGATCCCGCTATTGATTATTGATAGAAGATCATGTCTGCATATTCTCGAACCTGTAGGGTCACACACTTAACGTGCATCGATGCTAGGATAGAATGGATAATTGGTTTATGAGTTTTTGTTCGAAGTCTCGGATGAGATCTAGGACATCACGAGAGGTTCCGGAATGGTCCGAAGAATAATATTCATATAAAGGAAAGCATTTTTTGGATTTCGGAATAGTTTCGGAGTTTTGCGGTATTGTACCGGAAGGTTCTAGAAGCTTCCGGAGTGGGACCAACGTGGGCCCACTTGTCGGAGGCCTGCGTGGGACTAAGGGGAGTGCCCTGGACGCTTTGGTCCAGGGGCACAAGACCCCATAGGCCCAACCGGCCAAACCTTAGGGGAAACCCTAGGGAACCCTTCTAGAAGGAGGGGGGAAACTTGCCCACTCCAACCCTTGGGGCCGCCGCCCTAGGGCTTGGAGGAGGTGCCAAGGGGGCCGGCCAACCCCCTATATAAAGAGGGCAGGGGCACACCCTCCTCCCCTTACTCCTACAACCCTAGTCGCCGTCCTGCTGCCCTCCACCTCTCTCTCTCTCCCGACCGCGCGTAGGCGAAGCCCTGCCGCAGAAATTCTCCACCATAGCACCACGCCGTCGTGCTGCAGATCCAATCTATCTCTCCACCCCACTTGCTGGACCGAGGAAGGAGGAGACGTCGCGGCACCGTACTTGTGCATCTCTCGGAGGCGGCACCACTTGCGGCGTTGGATCGGATCGGATCGCGAGGAGGAGACGACGAGTACGACTACACCAACCACGTTGGTTGAATGTTTCTGCTGTGCGATTTCTTCAAGGGTATGAAGATCTCATCTCTCTCTCTCTCTCTCGTTGATTGCATCTCCTAGATTAGATCTTGGCTTTCTTGTTCATATCTGTAGATTTTTTTTGATTTACTATGTTGCGAAACCCTTCAGTGGTATCAGAGCTAGATCTATGCGTAGATGTGTTTCATGAGTAGAACGCAACATGCTTGTTGTGGGCGTTGATGTTTTCTGTTGCAAGACTATTGTTGTGTATTTCTTATGGCACGACATAGTGAGATCGAAGCGGTCCAGGCCAACTTTACGCGACCTCGTTCGCGAGACTGGCTCCGCACTTGACGTGTGGCTTGTTCCACACATGCGGCTGGTGGATGCCAATTTCTCTCACTATAGTAGTCATGGGATTTACACCGGATGTTAGCAACCATAATATCACCGTTGTGGCTTTCTGTAGGTAAGAATCGTTCTTAGCTTGTTACTCCCATAAGCCACGTAAAACATGCAACAACAAAGTAGAGGCGTCTAACTTGTTTT
This sequence comes from Avena longiglumis, assembly GCA_030063025.1. Classification (NCBI taxonomy): domain Eukaryota; kingdom Viridiplantae; phylum Streptophyta; class Magnoliopsida; order Poales; family Poaceae; genus Avena; species Avena longiglumis. Next base: position 92,042,806 of record CP125976.1, read on the forward strand.
TGCAGGGAGTGTTTTGTGATATGGTATGGCCCAAGACGTGATGTGTATGTTGTATGCAATGATCATGTTTTGTAATATTTCACGACTTGCATGTCGATGAGTACACAACCGGCAGGAGCCATATGGTTGTCTTTATAATTGTGTATGACCTATGTGTCAACTTCTTATACGCCATGTAATAGCTTTACTTTATCGCTAAGTAGTTAGCAATAGTTGTAGTTGCTATTCATGGTGGAGGCAATCATGGTGGAGTGATGGAGATCATGCTGACACGCACAAGATGGAGATCATTGCGCGGAGATTGGCTATACCATGTCACATAAAATCATGTGCATGTGATGTTTATCCTTTTATGTATCTTATTATGCTTAGATCGCGACGATGGCATTATAAGATGATTCCTCACTTAAAGATCAAGATAAAATTGTGTTCTCCCCATGTATGCACCGTTGCGAAAGTTCGTTGTGTTCAAGCACCTCGTGATGATCGGGTGATATAAACTCTAAGTTCACATACAACGGGTGCAAGCCAGTTTTGCACACGCAGAAATACTTGGGTTTGACTTGATGAGCCTAGCATGTACAGACATGGCCTCGGAACACACGAACCGAAAGGTTAAGCATGATTCATATGAATGATATGATCAACACTTTGTTGTCCACCATTGAAACCACATCTCTTCTCGTGAAGATTGGATTAGGTGTGGTGAATTTGGATCGTGTTCACTAAACAACTTGAGGGATGTTGAATTTAGTGGGAGTTCATCTAGTAATTTGATTAAATTGAACTAGTTATCATGAACATAGTCTAAATGGTATTTGCAAATTTTGTAGATCAAATGGCTAAGTCCAACTTCAACTTCAACGTTTTTGCTGAGAAAGAAAAGCTTAAGAACAATGGGTCTAACTTCACCAACTAGTTCCGCAATCTGAGAATCATTCTCGCTGGCGGACAAAAGGACTATGTACTAGAGAAAGCGCTAGGCGACGCCCCTGCCATTGATGCATCAGCTGATGAAAAAGCTGTTTATCAGTCACGCAAAGATGATTATGGAGTGATTAAGAGTACCATGTTGTTTGCTATGGAATCGGACCTTCAAAATTGTTTTGAGGAGTTCGCCAGTACCTTTGAGATACTTGAGGAACTGGAAACCATGTTTCGGACTCAGGCCCGTTCTGAGAGATATGAGATCTCTGAGAAGTACTTTAACTGCAAGATGGAGGAGGGAGTTCCGTTAGTGAGCACGCCATTAAGATGTCGGGCTACACTCAACGTCTTGAGCAACTGGACTACAAGATTCCAGAAGAGCTCAAGATTGACAGAGTTCTGCAATCACTCCCTCCTAGCTACAAAGGTTTTGTAGTTACTCACAATCAAATTGGTTCCACTGATACGATCACTGAGCTCTTTGCTAAGCTGAAAGCTGCGGAGGTGGACATCAAGAAAGATAATCATGTGTTAATGGTCAACAAGACCCCTAGCTTTAAGAAAGGTAAGGGTGCAAAGAAATCCTTCAAGAAAGGCGTGCAAAGCGTTGCCTCCGAGAAGAAGCTCAAGTCTGGACCTAAGCCGGACACTGAGTGCTTCTATTGCAAGGATAAGGGTCACTAGAAGCGCAACTGTCCGAAGTACTTAGTGGACAAGAAGGCTAGCACCATTAAAGGTATATTTGATATACATGTTATTGATGTTTACATTACTAGCGCTCGTTGTAGTGCCTGGGTATTTGATAATCGGTTCGCCATAATATTTGTAACTCAAACAGAGCTACTAATAGACGGCGGCTAGCAAGGGATGAGGTGACGATGCACGTTGGCAATGGATCAAGAGTTGATGTGATGGTCATCGGCACGCTCTCCTTAGTTTTACCTTCGGGATTAGTTTTAAACCTTAATAAGTGTTATTATGTGCCTGCGTTGAGCATGAACATTATATTTGGATAGTGTTTATTGCAAGACGGTTATTCATTTAAATCGAAGAATAATGGTTGTTCTATTTATATGAATAACATCTTTTATGGTCATGCACCTGTTGTGAATGGTTTATTTCTTCTGAATCTCGAAAGCAATGAAACACACATCCATAACATTGAGGCTAAGAGATGCAAACTAGATAGTGATAATTCAAATTATTTGTGGCACTGCCGTCTAGGTCATATTGGTGTAAAACGCATGAAGAAACTCCATTATGATGGACTTTTGGAGTCTCTTGATTTTGAATCATTTGACACGTGCGAGCCGTGCCTCATGGGCAAGATGATCAAAACCCCGTTCTCCGGAATAATGGAGCGAGCAACGGACTTGTTGGAAATCATACATAGCGATGTATGCGGACCAATGAGTGTTTCGGCGCGCGGTGGATATCGCTATTTTCTCACTTTTACTGATGACTTAAGTAGATATGAGTATATCTATTTAATGAAACATAAATCTGAAACGTTTGAAAAGTTCAAAGAATTTCAGAACGAAGTAGAAAACCATCGTAATAGGAAAATTAAATTTCTACGATCCGATCGTGGAGGTGAATATTTGAGTTATGATTTTCTCACACATCTTAAAGCAAGCAGAATCGTTTCGCAAATCACGCCACCCGAAACACCACAGCGCAATGGTGTGTCTGAACGCCGGAATCGAACTCTATTATATATGGTGCAATCAATGATGTCTCTTACAGATTTGCCGTTATCATTTTGGGGTTATGCATTAGAAACCGCTGCATTCACTTTAAATAGGGCACCATCTAAATCCGTTGAGACGACACTGTATGAACTGTGATTTGGTGCTAAACCTAAGTTGTCGTTTCTTAAAGTTTGGGGATGCGAATCTTACGTCAAGAAGTTGATGCCGGACAAGCTCGAACCCAAACCAGAGAAATTCGTCTTCATAGGATACCCTAAGAAAACGATTGGGTATACCTTCTACCATAGATCCGAAGGCAAAGTGTTTGTTGCAAAGAACGGATCCTTTCTTCAGAAGGAGTTTCTCTCGAAAGAAGTGAGTGGGAGGAAGGTAGAGCTAGACGAGGTTATTGAATCTTATCTCGAGTTGGAGAGTAGCGCAGCACCTGAAATTATTCTAGTGCCGTCTGCACCAACAAGAGAGGAAGCTAATGACGAGGATCATGAAACTTCAAACGATGCTACTACTAAACTTCGCAGGTCGACAAGGTCGTGTGCCACTCCTGAATGGTACGACAACCCTGTCTTAACCGTATTGTTGGTAGACAACAGTGAACCTGCGAACTATGAGAAAGCAATGATGAGCCCAGACTCTGAGAAATGGCTAGAGGCCATGAAATCCGAATTGGGATCCATGAGCGAAAACCAAGTATGGACTTTGGTGGACCCTCCTAGCGCCCGTAAGTCCGTTGAGTGCAAATGGATTTTCAAGAAGAAAACGGACGCGGATGGTAATGTTACTGTCTATAAAGCTCGGCTTGTCGCAAAAGGGTTTCGGCAAGTTCAAGGTGTTGACTACGATGAGACTTTCTCTCCCGTAGCGATGTTTAAGTCATTTCGGATTTTATTAGCAATTGTTGCATTTCATGATTATGAAATATGGCAGATGGTGTCAAGACTGCGTTCCTCAATGGCAACATTGATGAAGAATTGTATATGATGCAGCCCGAAGGTTTTGTCGATCCTAAGGATGCTGATAAGGTGTGCAAACTTCAGCGTTCCATTTATGGACTAAAGCAAGCATCTCGGAGTTGGAACCTTCGTTTTGATCAAGTGATCAAGAGCTTTGGATTTGTTCCAAATTGCTACGAAGCTTGTATCTACAAGAAAGTTAGTGGGAGCTCGGTGACATTTTTAGTACTATATGTGGATGACATATTGATTATTGGAAATGACATTGGTATGCTTAACGATGTGAAGAGTTATTTGAATAAATGTTTTTCAATGAAATACCTAGGAGAAGCTACTTATATATTAGGCATCAAAATCTATAGAGATAGATAACGCCTAATAGCTTTAAGCCAAAGTACATACCTAGACAAAGTTCTGAAAAGGTTCAGAATGGATAAAGCAAAGAAAGGTTCATTGCCCATGTTTTCAGGTAAGATATTAAGCAAGGCTCAGTGTCCAGCCACGGTAAATGATAGAGAAACTATGAGCAAAGTGTCATATGCCTCGACCATAGGTTCTATCATGTATGCCATGTTGTGTACTAGATTGGATGTGTCTAATGCTCTTAGTTTGACGAGCAGATACCAAAGTGATCCAGGAGTGGAACACTGGAAAGCCGTAAAGAACATCCTAAAGTATTTAAATAGGACTAAAGAAATGATCTTGGTCTATGGAGGTGATGAGCAGCTCGTCGTAAAAGGTTACGTCGACGCTAGTTTCGACACCGCCCCGGATGATTCTAAATCTCAGACAGGATATGTTTATATTTTGAATGGAGGAGCTGTGAGCTGGAGAAGCTGCAAGCAAAGCATGATCGTGGGATCTACAAAGCGTTTAAATATACTACCGCTTGAAGTGTCAAGTGAAGGAGTTTGGATCAGGAACTTCATCACTGAGCTTGGTGTGGTTCCAAGTGCCTTGGACCCACTGGAGATATTGTGCGACAACACTGGCGCCATAGCACTGGCTAAGGAACCAAGATATCATCCAAAGACCAAGCACATCAACCGCCATTTTCATATAATTCGAGATTATATAACAGATGGAGATCTAAAGATTAGCAAAGTACATACGAATCTGAATGTCGCAGATCCGTTGACTAAACCTCTTCCACGAGCAAAACATGATCAGCACCTTAATGCCATGGGTGTTAGATTGTTGCCAGATGTAAACTAGATTATTGACTCTAGTGCAAGTGGGAGGCTGTTGGAATTATGCCCTAGAGGCAATAATAAAGATGTTATTGTTATAATTCTTGTTCATGATAAAGTTTATATTCCATGCATAATTGTATTAAGCAGAAACTTTGATACTTGTGTGGTTTATGAACAAACACCGTGTCCCTAGTACGCCTCTATGGACTAGCTCATTGATTAATGATGGTTAAGGTTTCCTAACCATAGACATGAGTTGTCGATTAATAATGAGATCATGTCATTAGGAGAATGATATGATGGACAGACCCAAATCAAGCAGAGCAATTAGATCGTGTCATCGTGTTCATCTTTGCGAAGCTTTTTCCTATGTCAAATATTGTATTCCTTAGACCATGAGATAATGCAACTCCCTGGTATCGGAAGAAATCTTTGAGGTCATCAAACGTCATCCTATGTGAGGGTTATCATAAAGGTGTCTCTCAGGTGATCGGAAAGTACTTGTTGGGTTGTATGTATCGAGATGGAATTTGTCCCTCCCGAGTCGGAGAGATATACTTCGGGCCCACTCGATAATCGATATCAACACCGCTTGCAAGCACATTGTTAAGGAGTTAATCACAAAGTGATATCGGATTATGAAACTAGTAAAGTACTTGTTGTCAACGAGATTGAACTAGGTATGCCGATACCAACGATTGAATCCTGGGCAAGTAAAATATCGCGTGACGAAGGGAATACATATATGGGATTAATTGAATCTTGGCATCGTGGTTCATCCGATATGATCATCGATGAATATGTGGGAGTCAATATGGGTTTCCAGATCCCGCTATTGATTATTGATAGAAGATCATGTCTGCATATTCTCGAACCCGTAGGGTCACACACTTAACGTGCATCGATGCTAGGATAGAATGGATAATTCGTTTATGAGTTTTTGTTCGGAGTCTCGGATGAGATCCAGGACGTCACGAGAGGTTCCGGAATGGTCCGGAGAATAAGATTCATATAAAGGAAAGCAGTTTTTGGATTTCGGAATAGTTTCGGAGTTTATCGGTATTGTACCTAAGGTTCTAGAAGCTTCCTCAAGATAAGATGAACATATAAAAATTCCACTATAAATACTTATGTGATTACATAGTCTTTTCCTGTATGACAATAGTCAGTACAATAAGCTTGGTGTATTCAGCAAACCTGTTCATCCATGAAGACGATGTGAAGATGCATAAACTGTTTTTTTTGTAATTCACACACAGTTATGCATGTATGGACAATGACATGTCGCTTGCCATATTGAGATCGATAAGTAAAATGGCATGCACTTTGTGTGTATCAAAAGTCAATGGCAGCATAGAAAAAATATTGCATGAATAAAAAAGTGGATAAAAGAGACAACACTATGAAAACATATGATTTATTTGTATTAGCACTTTTGTATTATCAGATGCTCCAGCCTTAGGGCACAAAAACAATGAAAACTCCTATGCAAAATGTGTTCAAATTTAGAAAGGCAAAAGACAACATCACAAGAAACCTCTAGCAGAGCTGGTCTGAAGCTTTTCCAATGAAAATGCGTCAGAACACCAAACGTCCCCATCAGTTGGAATCAAATTTGTACCCATGTATGTCAAATGACTCATGTTTTTCTAGCTTCTTGCCATGAAAAACAACCTAGGATTCAACTACGGCTACTTGCCCTTCCTACAAAATCACATGCTATCTTGCCTGCATGAAATCAGATATGAGAATAAACCATGCCGACCTAAAGAAATAAGTTCCTAGAAAAGCAGAAAATTGCACTGGTACAGTTATTCCTAGCAAAGAAACACGAAAGTCAAAATGGATATCATAAAATCCAAGAGACACAGATCTTGTCCTATAAAAAATCGTAATAAAAAAATAGGTGCTTACGGCTTTCATGTATAGAGTTTATACTTGAGAAGAGCAAGCAATACGGTGATGTAGTACGGCTAGCCAAGCATAATTTGAGGAAGGCTTTTATGCAATTGATTTGGAGTTTAATGCTAACAAAAGTACAGAAAGATAGTGAAGTTTTAGTACAACTTGTTGTGTGATTCATATTCTTACAGCTAGCCAACTAAAGTTATACTTTTATGCAATTACTGAAACGGATCATATTGTATATCTAAATGCGAATAGCCTGATCTTCCATCAGATAATATGGGGAAAGCAAGACCTTAAACTTCGGAACAGAATTAATACTAATTCATGGAAACAAAGTAACCAGTTATAACCAATTTCAGTAATGCACCAAGTTATTAATTTTTTCAGAAGGTAAGTGCATGAAGGTGAATATGGCATGAAAAAGAGAAACGAAACAAAAAACCGCACTTTGTTCCTAGCTTCACTTCAGTCGAACCATTCAGCGTGACATCTCTCGCTATTTGTTTATAGCATCACCTTGTGTGAATGATTCGTATTGGACCTTCCTAGGACATCCATCCCATGCTCCCTGTAGAACATGAAACAACAAATGAACTCAACACTCCAACAATGGAGGAAAACATCAGAGGTAGAAGAGAATGCATTCCTCACTAAGAAAACAACACATACTAAATAAATGAGCAGACAATAGAACAGAAATGCAAGGGTGCACACGACGCCTCACAACCAATGCAGCAACAACATGTCGACCGGATGCCCGGCTACCACACAACATAACTCACATGCATCAATATAAAAAATCAGAAAGATAGATGGTGAAACAATACAAAAAAGACATGCAATAATCAATACATCAAATTTCAGAAAACGCGCAAACTGTAATCACCATCGACACACACCCATCACACTCCCACCAATAGGATCCAACCCAGCACCCAAATCTCAAGGACCCCACGTGAAAAGCAGACGTCCTGCAAAACTAAACCAGGCGGCATCACCAAGACAACCAGCACGTCAATCAAATAAAATCAAGAACGAATCACCCCAAAATCCAGAACTCGGCAGCGACCCTCACACTGCATCCACGCAAAAAACTAACCCTAAGCACTGTCGCACGGACGACCAACAGAGATTGAAACAACATGCACGAGCATACAGCGAGCGCTCCCCACTAACCGCACCATCCATCCAACCATAGAGAAACCTCCAACCATGGAAAGCAAACAGTCAATAGGAAACATACTTTCTCCTGCGGACGAATGTTCCAAAGACTTTCTCCGCACAAATCAATGTGAATTCAACCAGAGAATAGTTGTATTATGCATGATGTGTATAGCTAGCAATTTAATGCAGGTGCATCAATATGTACAAAACATGATAGTCTCGATGAATCTTACTCAAGCATGAAACTTAAACATTTCTAAGTCCAATATAAGTACGATTGTATTTCAGTTAGTACATCTAAACAAGTATTTGAACCAAAGTTACGATTGACATGAAGAATTCTAGGTAAGAATTAATTGAGCAGCTTAATAATTCCTAAAATCTACTAAAAGTGGGCAAACGAATTAGATCAACAAAGGGAAATATGTATAAACCATGCACTTCTGCTTTCCACATCCCTCTACTTCGTAGTGAGCCAAGGCAACATTCAAATTTCAAATGAACAGACCGTGAGAGAGAATCAATAACCACACTCCATCGTCTTTCACAAATATATACCATGTACCGGCACCCATTTAAGTATTCACATATTCATCTTGATTTCTTATTGGCAAGTAAAAAAGGCTATGTAAGAAATAAGATATAATGTCCGGGTGTATACAATTTATGTATAAACTGAAAATTCAGACGATTATTTTTTACACCCGGACATTAGAGAATTAACACCATCTTTGTCGCGATGAGAAGAGGTGTTTCCATTGCCAACCCTCCCTACATTGGCACAGAGCTGGGCTTATAGATTGGGGAGGTGCAGGCGGCCCGTGGTGGTGGTGTGTGTTGTGACGCAGCTCACCGGGGGAGAAGTAGGCCAGCCTTTAGCTCGTCGGCCGTAGTTCTACTTTAAATTTTAAATAAGAGTCTCAAAACTGAAAAATATAATATATACCGGCCGTAGTTCTACTTTAAATAAGAGTCCCAAAACTGAATAAATATAATATATCCCCGAACTATGAGAACTCTAAATATGCAAACTGCTAATTAAACAAGCTGAGTTAAATTCCTTGTAAAATAGACATGCCCTTCACAACCTACTTTGCCAAATCATGCCATCTTATGGCTCACTGAAACATGGATACCTAGGTAAAGGTCCTAATGCATAACCGTGCCAAATCCTACAACGTTAAGATTTACAGAAACATGGAGATGGATACCAACTCGGTAGCAACTCCTAAAATCCATGAACGTGGAATATGAGAGAAAAAATTACTTTACCTTGTAGATCTACCAACTCAGCAGCACCTCCTAATAAGAAAACAAATCACAACAGCAAATTTCCAGATGCATCAATCAACCGACCGACCATGAAAAGCTACAATCATGCAGGGATGACCTTTGTTGAGGATGTGTACGCCCTCGCGGATGGCGCCGGCCTGCTGTGGGTAGGTCTTGGAGGTGGTAGAGTCGACCTTGGACTCGAAGTGGTGCTCCTCGCCGAAAAGCCGGATGGCGACCCTGTGCTGCGTCGAACTCATCGGAATCTAGACGAAGTGGGATCCTTGGAAAACAGAGGCAGAGGAGGAGCGACTGGGTTGCTTTTCTGGTTGTCGTCGCCGGAGTCTGAACTCCAAGCCTCCAACCAGCACCGTCGATGCCGTTCTTCACGGTGGGAGAGCCTTACCTCTCTAGCTGGATCCCCCTCCACGCAACCACAAATGTTGGAGAGAGCGGGTGCCGACTAGAAGTGGAGGCGGCCACAATCGCAGGCTGCAGCAGCGATTTCACGAGCCAGAGAGAGAGGAGAGGGCCAAGAACGAGACTTGTGCGTGGGAGAGAGATTGCAATGGTCCACACCTAAGTGCCCAAGGAACCGTCTATGTGTGAATTGAAACAGCAGAGGCGTGTTACACATCATCTGCCACAAAAGGAAACCGCCTAACTGTACCAAAATATCCACTACAACAGAAAAAAATTTAAACCCAGCGAAAGTGACCTGCCGATCCACCGGAAGGGCTCAAAGCCAGGGAGCTTAGAGCTCCTTAGGGATTCTCCTACGGTGCTATCTCCTATAACCTCTTTTCTAGTAATGATACACCCATTATTTCTAAAAATTAAACTTGAGAACCAAATATCTAGAACAATATACATGAAATGAGCTATAAATCCTATGTAAAACAATGATGTTAGGAGAATATGTACACCCATTCTTTGGATGTTGGCTCCACCACTGCTCCCCACCACAACCACCATCCCATCCCTCCTATGTACCCAACGTCGCCCTCCCCCACAACACGCTTATGTGTTTGGTCCATCCGTATACCCGTCGTCGTCCCTAAACACCAATGGGGTGAGACCATGAGATGACAGGGGAGGCCGATCAAGCGAATCCTGTAGGGGGAGAAGGCGGGGCTAGCGACAACCCCTGGCATCAGCAGCCCGTATAAATCGAGGATTTCCGTCTGAGGATAGGAGTCAGGGAGTTCCGTATGAAGATTTTGGGTGTTTTTTAAGAGAAAAAAGGAAATTTTTACATAAAATTCCTCAATTTAGATTTGTCTCTAGGTATTGCTCTCCACATGCCATGTCACCCTGACAGTGGACCTTCTACGTCTGTATCGTGGTTAGGGCGGCAAAATCTTAGCATCAGCGAACATTAATAGTGTCAAGCGCAATCCTAGTGGATTTTTGCAAAATTGGTAGAAAACGGTGCCTCGGGAAGAGGAGAAACAACGCCGTCTCGCCATGCGGGAGCTTGCTGTCCACAAGAAGAAGGCGGACCTGGCTGCCCCCTTGGCGGTAATCAATGTGGAGCATGATGACAATTCCTCCGGTTACTTGATGTTTAGTAGTAGCAAGGAAGAGTAGTGTGGCATAGTATCGATGTGAGTAATGTGTGTCGAAATCTAGTTCTCGAACGTGTGTCGGAGTACAGCTTTATAAGTATCAAACTTTGAATATGTTTGATACCCTATTTCACCTGAAAACTAGCTGAAGCCTTATTTTATTCATATGAAATAGGTGCCCTAAAATTTATACCCTAAAACCACAAAAGTGATGCCTAAAATCAAAAGGTGGCTTTCTAGATGCTCTAAGTCATGTGCCATAAAAAAATACTTCTTTCGATCCAAATTAATTGACTCAGATTTATCTATATTCGAATATATCTAGACATATTTGAATAATAATACATTCGAATCTAGACAAACTTGACTCAATCAATTTGAATTAGAGGAAGTATATATAATTTTGATAGTAGTACTATGTTCTTTGTGGCATCGAGCGCCGGAGCTACGTGATGATTTTCGAAATTTTTGTACCCATTTGAAATGCTTAAAAATGTGCCCTAAATTCGTAACCAGGCATCACCGGTTTCCGCGGCGTCTCCCGTATAAAAGCTCCCCGTCAGCTTCCATTCCACCCCAGTCCAAACGCGCTGCCAACAACAGCGCCGCCTCCCCCTCTCTCGTCCCCTCTCCCTTCTCCCCGCCGCTCACACCACGAATCAATACTTCCCCAAGCTATCGCACCATCAGGCCCCAAACCTAGCCGCCACGCGAAGCACCTCCTCCGATCCCTTCCGTCCCCCCGTCGGCGAGGTCCCCGGCCCCAAAGGTAAGCGTCGCATCGATTCCTTCCGCTCCACTCCGCCGATTGGTATTTACGTCGCGCGGCGTGGGTGGCGTGCTGTTTCGGATTGGGCGTTAGTTTCGCCATGAGGTTCTTACGGCGGCTGCTGCGCAGGGGTTTGCGCTCCATGCTTCCCTCCAAGAGGCTATCCGATGCGGCGGAACCCGAGGTCGACGACGGCGGCGGCGCCGGGGACGCCAAGAGGCCCAAGCTGGGAGAACCGGAGAGCGCCAGCAACGGGGACCGGAACGGGGTCACGCCGCCGCCGCCGCAGGAAATCGACGAGGACCTCCACAGCAGGCAGCTCGCCGTGTACGGGAGGGAGACCATGCGGCGGCTCTTCGCCTCGGACGTCCTCGTCTCCGGGCTCAATGGACTCGGCGCTGAAATCGGTTTGTCGAACCCTTCTCTGCGTTCCGTTTATTTCTCGCACAGTGACATACCGGGTAGATACATAATTGTCCTGAAAACTTCTGCACCAATGTCCATTCAACTCGTAGATTGTCTGCTCTATGGGGTGTGTTTTGTTTGCGGTAGAGTTGGTAATGGTATTGCCCAACTCTGTTAGAGATGTTGATCTAGTAGAATTTCTGACTGATCTATTGGGTGTATTTTTGTCTGCTGTATAGCTGATATTGCCCCAACTCTGCTAGAAACGCTAATCTGGGATTGCTAAAAGTTTTTAACCCCTCCTGTTGGGGATATAATGGGTCAATAACAGCTAAAATGGAAATTGATGGATGCTCGTTTCATTACCAATGAGACTGAAACCTAGGGACTGGGGATGAGTGCTTCTGTGCTTGTGCTGTTTGTGTGTAACTAAGTTTTATATGTTTATGCTAGTTAGCAGGCTTACCAGTTACCACCTTACATGACTAATACGTCACAACTCTCCTATGTTATGTTCGTCGTATTAAACATGTGTGCTGACCTTTTTGCAGCGAAGAATCTTGCCCTTGCTGGAGTAAAGTCTGTCACTATACATGATGTAAAAAATGTGGAGATGTGGGACTTGTCTGGCAATTTCTTTCTATCTGAGGATGATGTTGGGAAGAACAGAGCTGTTGCTTGTGTAGCAAAGCTGCAAGACCTGAACAATGCTGTTCTTATCTCAGCTCTGACAGAGGAACTAACCACGGAGCACCTCTCCAAGTTCCAGGTTTGTCTCTAGTCTGTACTGTCAAAATCCAGTGTTCTCTGCTTGCAATTTTTTTTGTTGCTGAACGTTGACCTTATCCGTTGCCTGCTGAAAACACAACTACATTATTTCATACACTTTTTGTCTCATTGATAGGACTGTCTAACTTATAGCTTATATTCATGGCAGGCTGTTGTTTTCACTGATATAGGTTTAGACAAGGCTTATGAATTTGATGACTATTGTCGTAGCCACCAGCCTCCTATTTCCTTCATAAAATCTGAAGTCTGTGGCCTTTTCGGTAGTGTCTTCTGCGACTTTGGGCCAAAGTTTACTGTTCTTGATGTTGATGGTGAAGACCCACATACTGGTATAATTGCATCCGTCACCAATGATAATCCTGCACTGGTATCCTGTGTTGATGATGAGCGGCTTGAGTTCCAAGATGGTGATCTTGTTGTTTTCTCTGAGGTCCATGGTATGACAGAACTGAATGATGGTAAACCAAGGAAGGTTAAGAATGCAAGGCCATTTTCATTTAGCATCGAGGAGGACACAAGTAACTTTGGCATTTACATCAAAGGTGGAATTGTTACACAGGTGAAGGAACCAAAGGTATTATGCTTCAAGGCACTAAGAGATGCCATGAGAGATCCTGGAGATTTTCTCCTGAGTGACTTTTCAAAGTTTGATCGCCCCCCTGTGCTTCACCTGGCATTTGAAACTCTGGATAGATTTAAGAAAGACTATGGACGCTTCCCTGCTTCTGGTTGTGAGCAGGATGCTCAAAGTTTCCTGAAGATTGCTGCTGCTATTAATGAAGCCTTGGCTGACCGCAAGCTGGATACTATTGATGAGAAACTATTCCGACAGTTTGCAAGTGGTTCTCGTGCTGTTCTGAACCCTATGGCTGCGATGTTTGGTGGTATTGTTGGTCAAGAAGTTGTGAAGGCGTGCTCAGGGAAGTTCCATCCTCTCTATCAGGTTTGTGTTGTGATTCACCTGCCTTCTTTATTCTTTTTGTCACACATTATCCTTGTCTGATAAAGCTCCAATTTATGCAGTTCTTTTACTTTGACTCTGTTGAATCCCTGCCAACGTATCCATTGGACCCCCAAGACTTGAAGCCATCAAACAGCCGCTATGATGCTCAGGTCTCTATATTTGGTTCCAAGCTTCAGAAGAAACTGGAAGATGCTAATACTTTTGTTGTGGGGTCTGGCGCTCTTGGATGTGAATTCTGAAAAACCTTGCGTTAATGGGAGTGTCTTGTAGCAGTAAAGGGAAGTTAACTATAACAGATGATGATATCATCGAGAAAAGTAACTTAAGCCGCCAATTCTTATTCCGTGACTGGAATATTGGACAGGCAAAATCTACTGTGGCTGCTACAGCCGCTAGTGCTATTAATCCCAGCCTTCACATTGATGCTCTTCAGAACCGTGCCTGTCCAGATACTGAGAACGTGTTCCATGACACGTTCTGGGAGGGCCTAGATGTTGTTGTCAATGCACTTGATAATGTCAATGCCAGGATGTATATGGACATGAGGTGCCTGTACTTCCAGAAGCCACTATTGGAGTCAGGTACGTTGGGTGCAAAGTGCAATACTCAAATGGTGATTCCTCACCTTACTGAAAACTATGGGGCTTCAAGAGATCCTCCTGAGAAGCAGGCACCTATGTGCACAGTCCATTCTTTCCCACACAACATTGATCATTGCTTGACATGGGCTCGTTCAGAGTTTGAGGGTTTACTTGAGAAGACACCAAATGAAGTGAACTCCTTTCTGTCTAATCCTGCTCAATATGCTGCGGCCATGAGGAAGGCAGGTGATGCTCAAGCAAGAGAATTGCTTGAGCGTGTCTCTGAATGTCTTGACAAGGAGAGGTGTAACACATTTGATGATTGCATAAGCTGGGCCCGACTGAAGTAGGTTCTTCCTTCTGCTTATGTTTGTTACATTCTCTGTTCGATGAATTTGTTTAATTTTTTGCTTGGTCCTCTACTGGATTTTAATCTGTTGAGTTATTTTTCTAGATAAGTCTCCATCTTAGGCACAAGAAACATTAGTTGAATTCACCAGGCACGGATCATCAGATTTGGCTGCTTTCACTTTTATTATAACATTGAAGTGTGTGACATGTGTAGAGTAGTACTGTTGAGAACTTGAGATTCCAAAACCTTGCCATCTGCAAGGCATTGGCATGAAGTACCGTACTCATTTAACTTCTCTTTTCCCTTGGAGGCGTAGCCCAGTTTTGTGCTTCAGTTTTTGGCTCAAGTTAAAGTCCTCTTTTCATTTGTTTCCAGATTTGAGGATTATTTCTCAAACCGCGTGAAGCAGCTCACCTTCACTTTTCCTGAAGATGCTGCCACTAGTATGGGTGCTCCTTTCTGGTCTGCCCCCAAGCGCTTCCCTCGTGCACTGCAATTCTCAGCTGCTGATCCATCTCACCTTGACTTCATCATGTCTGCTTCGATATTGAGAGCGGAGTCAAATGGGGTTGCTATACCTGAATGGGCAAAGAACACTAGTAAGCTGGCTGATGTTGTAACAAAGATTGCAGTTCCTACATTCGAGCCAAAGAAAGGGGTTAATATTGTGACCGATGAGAAGGCGTCAAATCTTTCCAGTACCTCAGTTGATGATGTTGCCGTTATTGAGGATCTGCTGGCTAAATTGCAAGAATATGCCAAGAGGCTACCCCCAGGATTCCAAATGAAACCTATCCAATTTGAGAAGGTAATTATTTCCAGATTTTGTTCACAAGTGTTTATATCCACATAACAACTCTTTTGTACTCTTATTAAGCATGTAACGCCTGTCTTCCACTTAGTTAGTACAAATCTTGCAAATCACGATTTCATTTTTATCTTGGACATGTAGCTTTCTTATTCTACTTCCGAATGACACGGTGGAGGGTTTTTGTTCATCTTGGATGACTATGCAGCTATGCATCTGTGTGCTTATGCTTTAACCTGGTGGAGAATACTGTCTCTTTGAACATGACAACTTTGAAACCTGTACAGCTCTATGTTGTTACTTCAACTGTCTGTAACCATTCAACTTTTAACTTGTTTGTATGATGAAATGGCTGTTCTCAGATTTTACTTGGCTTTTACAGGATGACGACACTAACTTCCACATGGATTTAATAGCTGGATTAGCAAACATGCGTGCAAGGAACTACAGTATTCCAGAGGTTGACAAGTTGAAGGCTAAGTTCATCGCAGGGAGAATCATCCCAGCTATTGCAACCTCAACCGCCATGGCCACGGGACTTGTGTGCCTAGAGCTGTACAAGGTCATTGCTGGCGGGCACCCCGTTGAAGACTACCGCAATACATTTGCAAACCTAGCTCTGCCGTTGTTCTCCATGGCTGAACCAGTTCCCCCCAAGGTTATGAAGCATAAAGACATGAGCTGGACTGTGTGGGACCGATGGTCCATCAAGGGCGACCTCACTATCGCCGAACTCCTGCAGTGGTTCGCGGACAAGGGCCTCACCGCCTACAGCATTTCCTGCGGCGCGTCACTGCTGTACAACAACATGTTCGCAAGGCACAAGGACAGACTGACCAGGAAGGTTGCCGACGTTGCCAAAGAAGTCACCAAGGTGGACATTCCCGAGTACAGGAGGCATTTGGACATTGGCGTGGCCTGCGAGGACGACGATGAGAACGACGTTGATATTCCTCTCGTGTCGGTTTACTTTAGGTAGTGTGTCCTTGAGATAAACTCCACTGCATCCATCCTTAGGAGTACTCTCTGGAACTCTGTGTTAGTTCGCTAGAATCACTGGTGTAGTTAGCCGCCTCTTTCGCGCCGATAGCTCTATCCTGGTCTCTTAAACTATTCTTTGGTTGTACTGGTTGGTCCTGCAGCTCTTGCCCGTTGGTTACAAGTCAATAGTTGGTTGAACAACAGACACATTGGGTACACTCGGTTGACAGGTTGCTGAAATTCGCTGGTTTTTGTCTGCACATTACCATCTTTTACCTCCAGTTTAATTCTATGTAGACATGGTTACCCTGTATTGTAGTTTGCACGCTTGGAGAAGGAACTTTGCTTCCATAACTTATTTACATTTAGCACGACTAGCTTTGCACACATGGAGGAAGAAGATGCTTCCGCGGTGAAGCTTTTACGGCTAGACAGAAGGTCAGGCATTGGCATTTCTGTTCCTAGGCTAGGCAGAACCAGGAGGCGCGTCTCCAGGTCAGTTCAGCTGCCAATGCAGGAGCATACGACCCACCATTATTTTCTGCACGAATGCATCTCCCTTTCCTAGATCAAAGGTTGTGTCAACAACGAAAACAAGACAAGTATTTTATCTTGCTCGGTCAGATAAGGTGAACCCCACTTGCTAGCGCCTTAACGGTCGATGTAGAACTGGAATTGGTCATGGATAAGTAGTAGTACGTAGTTGGTGCTGCCATTACTTGAATATTATTCTTGTGGCAGGGCTGGGCAGTTGATAAGAGCGGTCAGGTCCAAATCCGTGATAAATGCAGCATGTGACAGGAATCGTGTGAATTAATTGCGAATAAAATATATGCGGTTACTAGTCACGGTCAACCGTTGGGGACGAGGGAGGGGTGCCCTCGGCGCCCTCCCGTTAAAACAACGAAACATTATCATGCCACGGAATCAATCACCCAACCGTCGTGCTTGGTCTCCCGGTCCGTATCTGTGCATTTGTGCAAGAGGCGGCAGACGAATTTCCGCGTACAGTAGTAAAATTTTCAGACATTTGCAGCAGGACTCACGACACCACCGTTTGTGGCTCATAAGTCATAGTACAGTAGAAAAGGCAAATCGGAAAATCGAAGCTAGTGATCCTACTCGTGAATTTTGCCAGGGTTCCCTATGCTACAAGGCAAGCAATTATGAGACGTCGGTGCTCAAGATTTCTGTGTGGTTTAGAAAAAGAAACCATTAATTATAAAAACATTTAAAAACAGCCAGCAAAAGAAAAGAGGAAATTATTTAACTCGTCGGCCGAGCTGTTGTGCTGCCTGCCGTCGCCTTCGTCCATGTTTCCCCTTTTGGCCGTGTCCAACCTTTCTCTCCACCGTTCACGCGTTTCCCAGATCCCACACACACCACCATTCGCCTACCCTCCTCGCCACCAAACCAACACCCAGCAGCTCTGATTCCTCCCTTTTCTCTCTCCCCTGTCTTCCCCGCTCGGTTGGTCCCCACCTTCTTCTCCTTCCTCTTCTTCCTGACACTGCCCCGTCTTGCTGCCATTCCTTCGTTCGACCTGGCTGATGGAGGAGCCGCCTTCGCTTCTTCTTCAGAGGCTGCTCGTGCTGCTTCTGGTCTCGGTATCTTCCCCGCTTGCCCACGGCGGTGCTGCAGGTTCGTGTTCTTGGCCCTGTCTTCTTTCTTCTTGCTGTTGTTCGTGACCCAGGTTAGCTGATTTGGGGCTTGGTTTCTGCAGCGGTTCGAAGCTTGGGGGAAGCTGGGAGCGCCAGCGGGGATGCTCCTCTCGATGTTAGGTGAGTGCGCGAATCCGCGGCAACCGCTTCATCATTTTCTTCTGTGTTTAGACATGGAATTCGACACGCCTCGCTTTCTTCTGTGTCTCGGATTTCTGCGCTGCTAACTGAAAATTGGTTGGGCATTTTAAGAAATGATCTCAACTTCTGAACTTGATCTAGTTTATCAATCAGCCGGTAGGTGGCGCAATTATTATTGATTTCTTGCTGGGTGAAAAAGGGGAAAAGGTGGCGCAAATCTGAGGGCGCATATTTTTACTAGTACAGTAGTAGTAGTTACTACTTGAATCACATTTCTTATGGTATTATGACCAGGCAAACAGCTGAAATGATTAAATCTGCAGTAACACTACTTCTATTCTTCTGGGTGTTGGGGTGTCTGCACTGTATAACTTGAAGTTGATTGGGCACTAGAGCTTAAGAAATGACATCAACTTCTGAATTCGATCTAGTTGTGGTGCTTTTTTTTTTGCTCGGGGAAAAGGGGAGCTTACTTGAATCACATTTTTTATGGTATTAATCCTGAAAACATCTCAAATAGTTTTGTCTGCAGCAACACTATTTTTATTGATACTCGTATTATGCCGCTCGAGATAAACGTGTGCACGGCGGAATATAGCAGCTCTTACATCTAGGAGTGGTAGTATAAGTATTTTTGATTTATGATGGAAATGTTTCTTACTGAACTGTAAGTTATGACAGAATGAAGAGAAGATGCACTAGATATTCTAAATTTTTTTTTGGTTGCGTCATGTTGTAGAAACATCCGGAATTTGCTCTCGAGAAGACTACTACAGATAGGCGGCGGAAACCATTTTCCTCCACAGCTCCTGCCACCGACTCGAGCTCCTGATCACCAGAGGCACAGACATCACAAACGATCACACGCACCAACACCGTCGCCTGCTCCATCACCCTCGCTTTTCATCGCTCCGCCTAAAGCCTCACCGTCACCATCCACTTCTCCACATTTGGTTAGGCCTTTGCCTTCCACCCCACAGGAAAATCATGATCCTCAAGTTGGTGCTCCAGTAAACGCTTCACATAAGCATTCCTGGAAAGAATATGGTTTGCTCACAGCAGGGGGTGCTGGTTTCCTTGTCATCACAGCAGCATTTGTTGTATACTGCCGGGCGAAGAAAGTGGGTACTGTAAAGCCTTGGGTGACAGGGTTAAGTGGGCAACTACAACGGGCGTTCGTGACAGGTATTCTTCTTTCTGTTTGTGTATATTTGCACCATATGGGCTAGTACTTCGGTTCGGTTGCACCTTACAACATGATCAATCATGTTTCCAGGTGTACCGTCGTTGAAACGGTCAGAGCTGGAAGCAGCCTGTGAGGACTTCAGCAATATAATTGGTTCTACGGCTAGCTGCATGGTATATAAGGGAACTTTATCAAGCGGAGTTGAAATAGCAGTTGTGTCAAGTCTAATAGCATCTGGAAAGGATTGGTCAAAAGAATGTGAATCCCAGTATAGGAAAAAGGTAACCTGCCAGTAACCTCCTTATCCACACATAAGTTGTGCATAATACACAATGACTAAATAGTTATTTTCCCAGATCTCAAGTTTATCCAAAGTGGGCCACAAGAATTTTATGAATTTGCTTGGCTACTGCGAAGAAGAAAATCCTTTCACCAGAGCCATGGTGTTCGAATATGCTCCAAATGGGACTCTCTTCGAGCACCTCCACGGTAAGTCTTCTGATTCTGTTATTTTTCTCTGTAGCATGTCTTGTTTCTGCCAATAGAATGTTTCTTCCTGTAATATGTGGAGAATTCGAATTTTGTAGAGTCCCAAAACCTCAAATATTAGCATGTGATGCAAGCCAGAACTTACTTAATTATCAATATTTGACATTGCTTTTGATTATGTTGCAGTTAGAGAAGCCGAGAACTTGGACTGGATGGCCCGACTTAGGATATCGATGGGGATAGCTTACTGTCTAGAGCATATGCATAAGCTGAATCCACCTGTTGTACCAAGGAACTTCGACTCGACAACTATCTACCTCACGGATGATTATGCTGCGAAGGTTTCTGATCTTGATTTCTGGAACGGTGCCAAGGGATCCGATTCTGTCACCAATGGCTGCACCATGTTAGACACAGATGGCATCGTGCATCAGTATGGCATTATACTGCTGGAGATATTGACCGGGAGAGTCCAGTTCCCTGAGCAAGATTTGCCACTTGAGAAGTGGGCATCTCAATACTTCGAATGCAAGATGCCTCTTCGGAGCTGATTGACTCAAGCCTGTGTCCCTTCCCCGAAGATGTGGCGCGCGCACTGTGCAATGTCGCGAGGTCCTGCATCGATCCAGACCCGAGTACGAGACCACACATGGCAGAGGTGGCAGCTCGTATGAAGGAAATCACGTCGTTAGCCCGAGGGAGCAACTCCGAAGGTGTCGCCGCTGTGGTGGGCTGAGCTAGAGATCATGTCTGGTGCTGATAACTGACGATGAAATCAGTCTTCAGTGTTCCGATCGCGGCGGGTGATTATGGATTCTTTGGTTTGATTTGTTGTTCCTCCTTGATCCTGAAAAGTTGCTTTGACTTCAAATTTGAATTTGAGGTTCCTCTTTGGTTTGACTAAGCACAAGGCCATAATGTAACATGATAAGTATATAGAATGCATAATGTAACATGATAAATAGGTTAAAGAACTCAAAAGAAAATCAATTAATGGCCAATGTACAGAGTAACATTGCAAAATGCTGACGAAATCAATTACTAGTTCCAATGTTCTCAACTTTAATGGCCAATGTACAAAGTAACATTGCAAAATATGTAGACAAAGTTAAAAACACTAGTATGGACCGGAGATAGTAACAAATATACCAACCATCTGTAAAGCTGCAAAACTAGCAGGTAACTAATCTCCTTCTACCAGTATAAACATCTTTCAAATTTGAATTTGTGGGACCCTCCCCAAAGAGGAAGGACCCTTCAAAAATTAGCGTATGCTGCTTAGTGTGGCGTGCACACGGTATTCTTTAGTAAAAGGCGAAAGAATAGTTCGCTTTGTGCTCACCACGCAGCTGCGTGCTTTCTTCCGTCGACCCAGGGTGCTCTCTTATACAGCTAGCTGCCCGCCGCTCCTCTCACGACGAGCGAGGTGGGACTAAACGAACGCTACGAACTGCGCTCCGCAGGATCTCCCTCGGGTGACCTTAACGAGCAGCGCAGACCGCAGGCCCAACCAAACCGAAGGCACCATATGGGCCTTGTCCTCTTACGGGCCTGAGCTGGACTCGGCACTCTCCTGGTTTCGTCGAGCTCTTGGTCGAACCCGATGATGATCGTGCACGGCTTGGTCTCCTTCTCCCGCAGGCTCCCGTGTATTTAATCGATCCACGTGAGCACCGCCGAGCAAGAAAATCTCGCTCGATCGACATGGCATCGATCTCGTCGAGTCTCGTGCTGCCGTGCCTCGCCTTCCACCGCGCGGTGGACCGGTCGACGATCCTCTACAGCGTGCCGGAGAAGAAGCCCATCGCCGCCGGCGCCGACGACGACGTGGACGAGGTGCTGGCCAACAAGACCATCCTGCCCACCGCGCGGGGGTACGTGCTAGCCCATGGCACCACCACCTTCCTCTACAGCCCCCAGAGCCGCCGCAAGGTAGACCTGCCGCCGCTAGACATCGACCAGGACCTGCTCGTAGACTACAACTGCCTGCTCTCCGACGACCCCGCCGCCCCCGGATGCGTCGTGCTCCTCGTAGAGCTCGACGTCCCCTTCATCTGGTACCACCGCATCGGGGACGCCGACGGCGGCGAGTGGCACGAGCACGAGTACGACATCGGGTCCCAGCAGTACGACCCGGACGACTCGACGCTGCTCGAGAAGTCCGTGATCACCCCGATCGCGGCGTGCCGTGGCAGCTTCTACTTCAACCCCTTGGACGATATGGGCGTCATCGACTTCTCCTCCACCTCCCCCGACACCGGCACCGGCCCGGCGTTCGGCTCGATCGCCGCCGGGTCCGAGTCCGACGAGGAGAGCGGGAGTCCGAGGGGGCGGACCTCTGTTGATTTCCTGGTGGAGTCCCAGGGGGAGCTCTACATGGTCAGCCTCCTGTTCGCCGTGACCGACCTGCGCACGGTCACGGGCGCCAGCGTTCAGGTGATGGACTTCGAGAGCTCGCGGTGGCGCGGCGTGGGCGATCTCGGCGGCCGCGCGTTCGTGCTGTCGATGTACAACTTCGGTGCCTCGTGCGAATCGGGAGGTGAGGCTGGGCTGCGAGGGGACTGCGTGTACGTCGCGTATCCGGTGGCGAAGAAGCTACTGGTTTTCGATGTGAAGGACGGGAGCATGGAGTCGGTGAAGCTTGACGACGCGCCGGAATCGGACAAAGCGTTCTGGGTGCTTCCTAGTATTAGCAGCTGCTAAATATCCATAGGTGGAGAGCTGTGCCAGACTGCCAGACAATTTTTTTACAAGTATGACTCTCTGCAATTCGTCATCGCCAAAAATACCCTCCTTGCACCGCAAAAGTCAAAAATGCCCTGGCGGGATGCTGAAAAGGCGACACGTGTCACCTCCCGCCACGAGAGGTGGCGGGATGTTCCTCCCGCCATGGGGTGGCGGATGTCCTTCCCTTTGGCGGTGGCGAATGACGCCGTGAGGCCCACAAAGGCGAACGGTCAAACCTCCCGCCAGCCAAGTCGAACCTCCCGCTTTGGCCGTGGGGCCCACCTCATCCCGCCATTCCCCATGGCGGAAGGAACATCCCGTCACTCCCTGTGGCGGGAGGAACATCCCGCCATCCCCCGTGGCTGAAGGTGACACGTGTCGCCTTTTCAGCCTCCCGCCAGGGTATTTTTGGCTTTTGCGATGCGAGGAGGGTATTTTTGGCGATGACAAATTGCAGAGGGTCATATTTGTAGAAAAATGCTGCCAGACTGCGCATTGCATCGCCAGACTGCCAATGGTGCCAAGACCAGCATTTCATCACATCATGCTTATGATTAAAGACAATTCTTCAGAAATATATAATGTTTTAAGGTAATGCGGTTTTGAAGAGAACAAAAGTCCTTTGACACAATTTTTCAATTTTAGAGCATCTCTACTGGAGTATCAAAAAGCTCTAAATGATCATTTTTGCTGAGTTTTATCATCTAAAGCCACCTAGCTAAACACCTAAAGCCGTTGGATGATAAACAAAATTTAGAAACCGGCCTTGACGACTCACAAAAAATTCCTATCCACCTTCGACGCGTCTGTTAGACATGTAATACATCCATATAGGATACGGTGCAGTACACCGATCCTATACGTATCCTTTGTACGCCACCGGTTAGGGGCTCTTATTGAACTATATAAAACATGGTATCACATCTGGCCTCTTACTAGACCTAGCCGTCGTAACAGAAATCTACTGCCGCCGCAATTCTTTGTCGTTGCCGCAGCAACCACGACCCAAGATCTTTACTGGCCATTGTCGTAGAACCCTGCCACCGCCACACCTAAAAACCCTAAAACCACCCAAAAACCAAATCCCCACCCTCCCATGATCATAGTGTCGTTGGCTGCGACGTCTGCCTTGGTCGTGGCTTTGGAATCCCTCCCACACAACTCCTGACGCGAGACAACTTCCTTGTATCGAAGGCGCTCGTCGTCCCTGCCTTGCATGGTGCTCACGTCCTCTCCTTGGTCAGAGGATCCGACACAGAGCTTGTAGAAACTCTCGAGGTTGAGGGTGAAAACGACGCCAAGAAAAAGATGACCATGGAGAATCCTGCCTACACTACACTACGTGAATCACACGGGAGCATCGAGTACTGCAATTTCTGTTGAACTCGCTATCCCCTGATGTTCTTTCCCATGTCATTGGGCTTGAGACATCTGCTGAAGTATGGCTGAAAATTCCGCCATATTATCCTCTTCATCTCGGTACGGGACGCAACATCTACGGTCAACGCTCAATGACATGAAGAAGAATAACTTATCAGCAGCCAAGTACTTTTCCAAAGTGGTTATTCGATTTTTTTTTGAAGATTTACCTCACATGCATGATGATTCTCATGGGTCGGGGTGATTTTCTCTTGGATATTGCGGTGACCCAGCATACCACTGCATGATGTAGTACACTATAGTCGTTGACATAACACCAATGAAACATCGTTCACTAGTATTGCATCCCTCAGAGTAGTACAATAGAAACATAGCAGGTCCAAGACATGACTATAGGTTACAACTCAACTCTTTACACAAGATCCAGAGAACACTCTAGGTTAAAGAGACAGAAAGAAACTTCTTACAAAGAAGAATCAAGAATAAATAACTCATAGCTACCGTACTTATAAAACTAGTAGCTGAACTACGAGGCTTGCATTGCTGCTATTGTAATACTCTACAGAAGTAGGTTCTATGGTTAGAAATTCTATTCCTATCTAATCAGCAACTTCGTCTTCACTTGAGTTGATATATATGTTGACTTTATTGACTTTATTGAAGAGCGTTAGCTTTTGATAACGATTCCTAGAGCATAACTTGATGTGGACGTCGTTTGTACTGGCTTTAGAACCTAGCAAGGGTTAAGAAGATACTTTGAGTACGAGTGTACTTAGCAAGTCCACTAGAAAAGGAGTGTTTGATGCACTATATCTACATAAACATTTCTTCAAAAGTTGCTTTTATTCTGAAAAGCGATGTCCGTCAGCCTTCACGGGTTTACCAGAACCTTCATGGGGTTCCTTTCCCGCCGCGTTCGCAGCTCCTTCCCAGAACAGGAAGTAACAAGTTACAGTTCTTACACTCTGCAGAGGTGCGTCACTTTACCCCTGAGAGACCTTAGGTTTTGTTGCACGGCCGGGAGTATGTCTCCGTTCAAACTTCCTTGGTTTGAGGACCAACCTAAGATCCAAGCCAATCACAGCCTTCTCCGCAACCCCGCGTGTCTCCTTGGTGTACACCATGCCCAGCTTTTGAATTACGGCATTGGTTTGTACAGACCGTTCAGATGCCGGAACTATCGTGGGACGTTGAGGGCTCCCACCCATATGTTGCATATCCTCTACGAATTACCATAAATAATATGCACGCTACGAGTGATAACAGCCACGACCCGCACATCCAACTCCATGCGAAAGGGAAAAGATACAGCTAACTTCTGCGTCCTATTCCAAATCTCATGGTCAACGCGTAATATACGGCGCAAGAATCACTGGCGACATTGGTTGTTAAGTCCTAGATAATATGTTCCTTTACCACTTGAACTCTTATACTAGGTTATTACTTCATGGTAACTAACCTATAATCACATTATTATGAAAATAGTGTTTTCTGTCCTTTTTCAAATGCAGGTGATGACAACACTGGATTTGCAAAATACTTTATAGAAAATAATCAAAGGACATGAGCAAGTGTGAACTTGCCTTTTGTGATTGCAAGATTATGCACTCACGGTCTTCAAGACAATGTAAGATCCAATAGTTGAAATCTGCATCATTGGTCCGGTAAGGACTAATGTTTAAAGAAGCAAGATGCAATTATCCATAAGTAATGATATGCATTTTGTAAAACTCTTAGTTAGAATCCCCAATACTTTGAGTGAAGTGAATTCAAATGATTCTTTTAAGAGTTGGTTTGTCTTCAAATTTTACTTTATAAGTAATGATCTTTATAAGGAACCCAAGTGAGAGTAATTCTTAATACATAGGTAAATATAAAGTAATGTGATTATGTTTAATTGTTATTTGGTGATTAAGGTAAGAGTTCTTGGTTTTAGTTGTTAAGAGTTGAAGAATTTATTATGAGATTATTCTTTGAAGTGGCAAAAAGAATAAAATTTGAAGAAAAGATTTTCTTTCTAAGGTTTAAACAATCATCATTGTTAATAGAACATGATGAATGTCTTTTGGTGTTTGATTTATTATTTTGGATTTGAGATGCTTTATGTCTTAAGTTAAATAGACCAAAGTTAACTATAAAAACATAAGTGATTTATTAGACCTGATGTTTATAAGGTTTGAGACTAAAGTTAACTTTAAAAGGTTAAGTAAACTTAAAATGTAATATATTTAATTATTTCCAAGTTTTAGATTTATGATAAGTATAACTAAGGTGTGAAATTATTCACTTTATTTTTAAGTGAATGATTTAGATTAAATTTGTTTTGCTTATTAAGAAAATACTCTGTATTTATTTAATGGGATCATAATTAGATGGTCTTAGTAATTTGTTAAAATTTAAAGTTATGTTAATAGTGGTTAAGATATAATGATTATTCATCATATTATATAAATGGGTGATACCCAATGTTTCTTTAAAAGGATTCTTAATAAGATTTTTAAAAGAATATTTTAAAGTTAAAGGCTATACTTAAGTTTGATTATGGATTCAAGTTATTGGTTTAGAATTAGTACTAAGACACTAATTGCTCAAGGTTTTCTAAGAATTGTGTTTATTTCTTTCTTAAGAATTGTTTTTAAAGAATTCACAAAATAGGTATTAGGTAAGGATTTATTTTTTAAAATATTAAAGCCTCTCCTAATAATATATTTAATATTTTTCTAGTGTAATATATTTATTCAAGACCTTAATAATGAATTTTATTTATTTTTAGGTATTATATTTATTTTTATAAAATTCATCAAAGAATTACGTGTCTTTAAATATTTGCTTTATGTTTTATTTGTAAAACTCTAAGTTAGTATTTTTTATAAAATAGTAGAGTTATTTTGATACACAAAAATGAATTTTTATTTATTTTTAGGTTTTCTATTATTTCACAAAATTTCATTTAGGATTTAATGGTGTTAATAATTATTTACTTTATATTTATTTAAAATAATTAAAATTATATTTTTATTAAGTAGATCTTATTTTTATGATAATTTAAATATATTATTTATATATTGTTAGGATTTTTTTATATAATTTTCTAGAGCTCAAAAGTTTTAGATGATATTTTGGTGAATTTCCATTTTATCTTTATTATTTATTTGTAAGATCTGTTTTACTTCATAAATTTGGACCCATTAGGTAGCCCAGCCCACTGGGTTGGGCTAGACCACTTGGCCTGGTTCTATGGGTCGGTTGACCCCCGACCCTATCTCCTTCTTCACTGCTCATCCTCTCTCAGGCGATGTGGATGTCCCCTTCCCTCTCTGGCTCGATTCCGGCGAACGCTGCCATTTCGGCCGCTGCTGTCGGCCATTGAAGCTCCATCGCCGCCTGGACAATCGGGTCCTCCGATTCGATTTGGCCCTAAGGCTTTACCGAGTTCGCCCCTTTCATCTCCTGGTGCTAGGGTTCGATCTTTGGGTCGCTGCAGTGCCAGTAGTCAGGAGCTCTTCGACTCGGCTCGACGCCTTGAAAGGTGCTGGCGCAACCTTGTGTCTCCTTCTCGATGCTCATGATACGGGTCCGCAACCTGCATCGGGCTTCCACAGATTCTATGGTGGTGTTGTTAAAGACCTAATCCATGTCTTCATCAAGCCAACGCTCCAGGTGTTGGAGATATGCCCAAGAGGCAATAATAAAGTGGTTATTATCATATCTTCACACTTATGATAAATGTTTACATACCATGCTATAATTGTATTAACCGGAAACATTAATACTTGTGTGATTTGTAAACTAAAATAAGAGTCCCTAGTGAAGCCTCTTGTTAAACTAGCTTGTTGGTTAATATATGATCATGGTTTCCTGATCATGAACATAGAGATGTTATTAACAACAGGATCATATCATTAGGAGAATGATGTGATGGACATACTCCTATAGATAAGCATAGCATAAAGATCAAGTCATTTCAATAGTTCAATTGCTATATGCTTTACGATACATAGTAACCTAATTCCTTCACCATGAGATCATGCATATCACCTTTACGGATGGATGCTTTGATGACATCAAACACCACACCGTAACCGGGTGGCTACAAAGGTGGCATTAAGTTGTTGGAAAGTATTGAAAACACATGGATCAAGAGTGGATTTGTCCATCCTCATGACGGATAGATATACTCTCCCTCTCTGGAATGTCATCCAATTGGCTTGCAAGCATGTGACTTGGTCACAAGGATCACATATCACGAACGAGAAAGAGTACTTATCGAATGTAGGTTGAACTAGGTATGCAGATACCGACGATCATAACCTCGGATAAGTAACATATCGTGAGACAAAGGGAAATTGGTATCGTATGTAAGTGGTTCATTCGATCGCAAAGTAATCGTAGAAATATGTAGCCATATGAATTTCCAGATTCCTCTATTGGTTATTGTTCTGAGAAGTGTCTCGATCATGTCCGCATAATTCACGAACCGTAGGGAGACACACTTAAGGATCGACGTTGTTTGAGTAGTTATGGTATTATGAGAAAGAGACCGAATGTTGTTGAGTCTCGGATGGGATCCGGATATCACGAGGTGATCCAATGGTCCGGAGAATAAGATTCATATAAGGAAAGTCCTGTTTGAGTTCGGGAATGATTCCGTGTTTTCATCGGGAATGTTCTAGAAGGTTCCGATTGTCCGGACTCGGGGGAAGGTACATGAATGTGTCATTGCTCATTGAATGATTGCATCATGTACTAAGTGTTCTTGTCCCAAATAAAGGATTAAATTGAATCCTAAAACAGAAAAGTCAAATGTCCAGTTGAAAGTCAAACCCAAAACAAGAAACTGGGAAACAAGCAAGAGGAGTTGGAACCAACCTGGAGGAGGAGTTGGACTCCTCCGGGCCCAAGCCCTAGGCGAGTTGGGGAGGGACTCCCTCCCTGGCGCCAGGACCCCCTCCCATATAAGGAGGCAGGGCTCCCATAGACACATAACTTCGCCTAGATCTCCGGTTTAGAGCCGCTTGGTTTAGAGCTTCTAATTGCTTTAGCTCGCGGTTTAGAGCCTTCTAATTGTTATAGAGCCTTCTAATTGGTGTGTCTAATTACTAGACCACTAATAGCCTCTCATAAGCTCCACCATACTGCACTGCTTAAGGCGAAGCCTGGGGATTTCCCTCTACTTCCGGTACCACGCCTGTCTTGGGAATCGCGAGGAGAGTGCTACAACCTCCGCTGCTGGAACAAGGAGAGGAAGGTCTTCGTCGAGTACCGAACGTGGACGATCAAGGAGCGCTTTTAACGATACCGAAGGATCGTCTACGCGATCTTGAGATCGGAAGTGTACGACTACATCACCCACGAGAATCTGCTCTCGTTAACCGCTTTGGAATCTTCGAGGGTAAGTTATTCCATCGACTCGTTGCTACAATCTAGTAGATAGATCTTGGCTTGTTTGTTTGTATGCGATAGAAAAATTTTGTTTTCCATGCTACGAACCCCTACAGTGGTATCAGAGCCGTGTCTATATGTAGATCTGTTGCACGAGTAGAACACAATGGTCATTGTGGGCGTTGATGCTTTTATTGTCGATTGCTTCTTGTGTACTTTGCATCTTGCGGTATGTTGGGATGAAGCGGCTCGGGCTAACCTTACATGACATCGTTCATGAGACTTGCTCCACGCTTGACATGCAACTTGTATTGCATAAGTGGCTTTATGGTGCATGTTTCTCCTAGCATAGTTAAGATCCAATTTACAACGGGTAATCAACAATGCTAGTATCAATGTTGTGGTTCTTGTTCGTAAGTTAGAACGACACTTATTGAAAGCCCCAAACCACGTAAAATATGCAAAGAAAGTAGAAGCGTCTAACTTTGTTTTGCGGTGTGCTGATGTGATATGGCCATGATTGTGATTATATTTGATGTATGCAATGTTCCTTATTGTAAGTCGAATCGCGTGAGCCATATGGTTGTCTTTAATTTACATCCCGTGTCTATTCAAAGTAGTTGTAATAGTTGAAGCCGTGGGCGACAACCATGGAGCGTCATTGACCTTGATGCAATGCCGGTGATGATGGAGATCATGTTCGTGCTTGAAGATGGAGATCGGAAGCACAAAGAAGAAAGGCCATATCATATCACATATTATGAATTGCATGTGATGTTAATCCTTTATGCATCTTGTATTGCTTAGTAGACGACGATAGCATTATAAGATGATCCCTCATGCACATGAATTTCAAATCATAAAGTGTTCACCCTTAGTTAGCACCGTTGCTAAAGCTTGTTGTTTCGAAACACCACGTGATGATCGGGTGTGCTAGATTCTGCAAGTGTATACAACGTGAGCAAGCCAGATTTGTAGGGGTTCGTAGCATGGAAAACAAAATTTTTCTATCGCATACAAACAAACAAGCCAAGATCTATCTACTAGATTGTAGCAACGAGTCGATAGAGGAACTCACCCTCGAAGATTCCAAAGCGGTTAACGAGAGCAGATTCTCGTGGGTGATGTAGTATTTCTTCCGATCTCAAGATCGTGTAGACGATCCTTCTAGCCATCGCTCCTGGCGCTCCGCAGGGTCACACGCTCGACTCGACGAAGACCTTCCTCTCCTTGTTCCAAAGGCCGGAGGTTGTAGCACTTCCTCGCGATTCCTAAAAGACAACGGCGTGGTACCTAAGTAGAGGGGAGATCTCAGGCTTCGCCTTAAGCCAAGTAGTATGGTGGAGCTTATGAGAGGCTATTAGTGGTCTAGTAATTAGACACACCAATTAGAAGGCTCTAAACCAATTAGAAGGCTCTAAACTGTTGGCTAAAGCAATTAGAAGCTCTAAACCAAAACTCTAAACCGAGATCTAGAGTAGAAAGTTATGTGTCTATGGGAGGAGCCCCGCCTCCTTATATGGGAGGGGGTCCTTAGGCCAGGAGGGAGGAGTCCTCCCAACTCGGACCAGGGCTTACGCGGCCGGAGGAGTCCAACCTCCTCCAGTTGGTTCCAACTCCTCTTGCTTGTTTCCCACAGCTTGTTTGGCTGACTTTCAAACGGACATTTGACTTTTCTTTTAGGATT
This sequence comes from Avena longiglumis, assembly GCA_030063025.1. Taxonomy (NCBI): domain Eukaryota; kingdom Viridiplantae; phylum Streptophyta; class Magnoliopsida; order Poales; family Poaceae; genus Avena; species Avena longiglumis. Next base: position 92,073,802 of record CP125976.1, read on the forward strand.
CAATTTAATCCTTTATTTGGGACAGCAAGAACACTTAGTACATGATGCAATCATTCAATGAGCAATGACACATTCATGTACCCTTCCCCCGAGTGCCGGACAATCCGAACCTTCTAGAACATTCCCGATGAAAACACCGAATCATTCCGAACTCAAACGGACTTTCCTTATATGAATCTTATTCTCCGGACCATTCCGGATCACCTCGTGATATCCCGGATCCCATCCGAGACTCGAACAACATTCGGTCTCTTTCTCATAATACCATAACTACTCAAACAACGTCAATCCTTATGTGTCTCCCACGGTTCGTGAATTATGCGACATGATCGAGACACTTCTAACAATAACCAATAGAGGAATCTGGAAATTCATATGGCTCCCATATTTCTACGATTACTTTGCGATCGAATGAACCACTTACATACGATACCAATTTCCTTTGTCTCACGATATGTTACTTATCCGAGGTTATGATCGCTTGATCTCTCTGCATACCTAGTTCAACCTCACATCGATAAGTACTCTTTTCTCGTTCCGTGATATGTGATCCCTTGTGACCAAGTCACATGCTTGCAAGCTAATTGGATGACATTCCACCGAGAGGGCCCAGAGTATATCTATCCGTCATGAGGATGGACAAATCCCACTTGATCCATGTGTTTCAACCAATACTTTCCGAACACTCAATGCCACTTTTATAGCCACCTGTTACGGTGTGGTGTTTGATGACATCAAAGTATCCATCCTAAAAGGTGATATGCATGATCTCATGGTCGAAGGAATTAGGTTACTATGTATCGTAAAGCATATAGCAATTGAACTATTGAAATGACTTGATCTTTATGCTACGCTTATCTATAGGAGTATGTCCATCACATCATTCTCCTAATGATATGATCCTGTTGTTAATAACATCTCTATGTTCATGATCGAAACCATGATCATATATTAACCAACAAGCTAGTTTAACAAGAGGCTTTACTAGGGACTCTTATTTTAGTTTACAAATCACACAAGTATTAATGTTTCCTGTTAATACAATTATAGCATGGTATGTAAACATTTATCATAAGTGTGAAGATATGATAATAACTCACTTTATTATTGCCTCTTGGGCATATCTCCAACAGTCTCCCACTTGCACTAGAGTCAATAATCTAGTTTCTAACCTTTGTGTATTCAACACCTATGGCTTTCCGGTGTTGTATGTACACGATTGCTAGTGGTCAACTGATCTCTGATCCGACACTTCCGTCCGTGTAATTGCATGTCTTTATGCCTCACGCATCACTCATTCTCTAATGAGATGGCTTTGTATAAATTTGGTCTTTCGGTGTGACCTTTAGTTCTTTGGGTTAAAACATGTTGATAATATTGTACAATATATCTTCATAGTATTATCCTCTGTGAACTACACCTAGTTTGATAACAAACTACTTGACACAAATGCCTCTTTCGCTATAATAGCACATATACTTAGCCTTTTGTTGTAGTATCACAATGTCTTAACTTTGGAACTCATCCAAATCCATTATGGAACTCACTTTCCATTATATTGTGCCACCCTTAGTTTAGATTGAGATAAACTTAATTTGTACTTTTTGACAAAGCTAGTATCAATGTAGTACTCTTACAATGAACTAACTATCTATTTGTCACTTTTACAAATAATATACTCTTAGTTCTTCCAAAAGATCATAAGAATATCCTTACTATTGTCCAATGATCATCTTACAAATCATTCTGGTATATGCTCACAACATTTAGAGCATAGGACATATCTGGATTTGTACATATCACAGTATGATTGATATAAATACTCTTTTGTGATTTCATACATCAAGTATCAATCTATACTTGATTATTTGTTTCACTTTACCAAATGTCAATACACTTGAATATATCATCAACATTGAACTTATTCAATCCTTTCTGTGCGACAAGAACCTCTCTTGTAGTTTCTATATTGAACTCATTCAATATCTCGTCTATGTACTTCTGCACAACCATATTAGCATCTATTGATGCCTAATATTTGGTTTTGCCTAAGTCTTTCATCGGGATGAAATTCTTAATATGTGTTAATAAAGATACATCTTTTCTAATCAACAATATGTCCTCCACATAATGTATTAGAAATATGTCTTAGCGCCCCACTTAATTTCTTGCAAACGCAAGCATCTTCATTGTCTCTGATGAAATTAAACTCTTTAACAGCTTTATCATAGTGAAGATTCCAACTCATGATGCTCACTTCAACCATTGAAGTTTGCATATGCTTTTAGCATCCTTTGAATTAACAAAACCCTATGGACCGTTTTATGCACATGTCCTAGGTAACGATTCTATTAGAAGAACTTGTTTTGTTTATTATACTACCATATAACAAAATTATATGTAGTGGTTGCTACATTAATCCGTCTAGACTAAATATCACTATTAAATAGCTCATCTTGTCATAGTCAACCTTTTAACATTTTTGTGAACTCTTTCCCAACATGTCGACTATTTCATAGATGTGCAACATCCATGTCTATTTATTTATAGATCCAAACACAACTGTAAGGTCTTACACCTTTCTCGAGGGTCCTTCAAGTTCAAAACTTGATTTCTCGTGTATGGAACTATCACGGATTTTATGGCTTCAAGCCATTTGACGAGTCGTGGCCCATCATCGCTTCTTTGCATGTAGTCGGTTCATTATTCTCAAATAATGATTCAACCTCAAATCTTGGTATTTGATTGTTTACCCGATCTACTTGTTTCAATAGGAACTTAGATCTCCGTGACCACAACCTTTTGAGGCACGTGAGCCATGAGCATTGTTGTGCCCTAAACACTTTTCTAAGGCCATAACTTTGATCATATAGCTAAGGTTCTTTTAACCTTATCAAAGTTCTATTGTCCTCCCACTTAACTTTTCACGAAAAATTCCTTCTCAAAGAAAATTGACGTTCTAAGCAACAAACACTTTTGTCTCCTGTTTATGGAGGAATACTTAATGCTTTATACAAAGACAGTTCATCCGACTTTGGTTGCACACATCTTTCTTATGCATAGCATACCAATGTTTAAGAAAAGACAACTTGGGTTTTATTCCAAACCATAACCTTATATGGTGTCATTTCAACGGATTATGATGAAGCTCTTTTCGTGGAAAACGGTAATCTCTAAAGCTTTTAATCTTTAAAATATAATGGCGCTTTATGAATTACACCTCGATCTTACCATGTCAAACAAGGTTTAATTACATATCTCAACACTCCATACTCTTATGGTGTTTCGAAAATGCAAATCCACTAACGATTCCTTTAAATCTTAGGTATTATGCTAAACTTGTAACTCAAATATCTTCCTTTATGATCTTATCATAAACTATTTATATTCTTGTTACAATGATTTTGCACTTCATTTTGAAAGTCCTTGAACTTTTCAAATGTTTCACACTTCATCTTTATTAAGTAAATATTCATATATTCACTCAAATTTTCGGAGAAAGCATATGAAGTTGAAATCCATCGCTCTTGACTACACATAATGGACTTCAGACAACAATATGTACAAATTCCAATAAGCTAGTCTTCGCTCCTTTTGGCCTATGAACGAAGTTTTAATTATCTCTAGGAAAGTTTCACAAGCCATTTGATCAAAATCAAAAGACTCCAAAATTCCATACATATGGAGTTTCTTCATGTTTTCTTTCCAATATAATTTAAACGATGTCACTTCCTAAGTGATCTTTTCAATCAATTTGTCTTTCGACATCTTTAGCATTAGCTTTATGGATGTGATTTTTCCAACGAGATTTGTGAATCATCCATCTTTTATGGATTACGGCAATTATTTGAACAACCCTTTTGTTCTCATAACACCTGATAAAACAAATCTTGAAGGCAAGCTTTGATGTTTAACGAGCAACACAATAACCCTTTATTTGTTCTCGATGAACATCATCACATATTCTTTTGCTAATTACTTAGGCCATCGTAGTTCATGAATTACATTGTTTTGTATGACAATTCATACCAACAAATTCAGTATCAAATACTTAAGAACCACATTGTTTAATAAGCAAAGAATATAGCCATAACATGTATATCATCTATATACTTGAATTGAACAATTCTAATCTTTTCTTTTCGCCATATATTTATGAGATTCTCTTCAAGATTTCCTTTCTGTTTGAAAGAATCTATCAATATCAATAGTGGAGTCATACATATGACACATAGTCCAAAGCGTGTATAGTTAAATACCAATGTCTTTGGACTTGCACCTTGAAGTAGATCACCATCATCAAATGTTTGGTGTTCTTTCAAATTCCTTTCTTTAGCAATCTCTTAGTGTAGTAAACATTTTACCTACATCAATTATTCATCCTTATCATGGAATCGTCCATGATCAAGCTACTATTAGCTTATAACGATGAATTATGAGTATAATGTTGTTATCCAAAACCTTTTGGAGGATTAGGACAACAAGTGTCCACAACCTTTCGCAAATTCTCATCAAATATGAGAACATGACTTTAGCCATATTATACTCTATCATGTTGCAACCAAAACTTCGTTTCAGATATCACAATATCTTCAACAAATCATGGTTTCAAACAACTCTTTCAGATCCTTAGATAACCTTGATATTAGGAGAATCCTTTGAATATCAAGAATCATGGAGACAAACATGATACTTATATACTAACACTTGGAATTGTTACTCTTGATTTAATACTAATTATTAAACTTCATGGAGTAACTGAACTTTACCGAAAGTTTGCAATAGGACTTTAAACTTTTAGATTAACACTTCAAAACAATACGATACCAACAGAAAGTAACTAACCGTAATTCTATAGTTCTATCATCTCAATTATAACTAAGCGCAAGGTGGTAAACGGATGCCAATGACTACAACAACTATGCAAATTCACTTTGATTTAGTTTATGATAAATTGAGTTCTAATTAATAATTAAATTAATCTAGGTGAACTCCCACTCAAAACAATATCCTCACATTGTTTTAGTGATCACACGAACCAAATCCACCACATCAAAACCGATCATCACGAGAGTTGATATAGCTTCAATGGCGAACAATCAACATGTTCATCATATCTACTATATGACTCATGCTCTACCTTTCTTGAATCCGTGTTCCGAGGCCATGTCTCACATGCTAGGCTCGTCAAGATCAAACCTTAGTTTCGCATGAGCAACTGGCTTGCTCACGTTGTATACACTTGTAGAATCTAACACACCGATCATCACGTGGTGCTTCAAACAACAAGCTTTAGCAACGGTGCTAACTAAGGGTGAACACTTTATGACTTGAAATTCATGTGCATGAGGGATCATCTTATAATGCTACCGCTGCCTACTAAGCAATACAAGATGCATAAAGGATTAACATCACATGCAATTCATAATATGTGATATGATATGGCCTTTCTTCTTTGTGCTTCCGATCTCCATCTTCAAGCTAACATGATCTCCATCATCACCCGGCATTGCATCAAGGTCAATGACGCTTCTCCATGGTTGTCGCCCACCGGCTTCAACTATTACAACTACTTTGAATAGACACGCTGGTCTTAATAAATTAAAGACAACCATATGGCTTCCGGCTGTCGACTTACAATAAGGAACATTGCATACATCATATATAATCACAATCATGGCCATATCACATCATCACACCCCGCAAAACAAAGTTAGACGCCTCTACTTTCTTTGCATGTTTTACGTGGCTTGGGGCTGTTAATAAGTGTCGCTCTAACTTACGAACAAGAACCACAACATTGATACTAGCATTGTTGATTACCCGTTGTAAATTGGATCTTAACTATGCTAGGAGAAACATGCACCAAAGCCACTTATGCAATACAAGTTGCATGTCAAGCGTGGAGCAAGTCTCATGAACGATGTCATGTAAGGTTAGCCCAGCCGCTTCATCCCAACATACCGCAAGATGCAAAGTACACAAAAGCAATCTACAATAAAGCATCAACGCCCACAATGACCATTGTGTTCTACTCGGCAATGATCTACATATAGACACGGCTCGATACCATGTAGGGGTTCGTAGCATGGAAAACAAAATTTTCTATCGTGATACAAACAAACAAGCCAAGATCTATCTACTAGATTGTAGCAACGAGTCGATAGAGGAACTCACCCTCGAAGATTCCAAAGCGTTAACGAGAGCGATTCTCGTGGGTGATGTAGTCGCATTCTTCCGATCTCAAGATCGTAGACGATCCTTCTAGCGCCACGTTCGAGCGCCCCGCAATCGGTCACACGTTCGGTACTGACGAAGACCTTCCTCTCCTTGTTCCAAAGAAAATGGAGGTTGTAGCACTCTCCTCGCGATTCAAGAAGACAACGGCAGTACCCAAGTAGAGGGAGATCGCAGGCTTCGCCTTAAGCCGCGTAGTATGGTGGAGCTTATGAGAGAGGCTATTAGTGGTCTAGTAATTAGACACACCAATTAGAAGGCTCTAAACCAATTAGAAGGCTCAATCATACTAAAGCAATTAGAAGCTCTAAACCAAAAGCTCTAAACCGAGATCTAGAGTAGAAAGTTATGTGTCTATGGAGGAGCCCCGCCTCCTTATATGGGAGGGGTCCTTGGCGCCAGGAGGGAGGAGTCCTCCCCAACTCGGACCAGGGCTTACGCCCTGGAGGAGTCCAACTCCTCCAAAGTTGGTTCCAACTCCTCTTGCTTGTTTCCCAGCTTGTTTTGGCGGTTTGACTTTCAAACGACATTTGACTTTTCTGCTTTAGGATTCAATTTAATCCTTTATTTGGGACAGCAAGAACACTTAGTACATGATGCAATCATTCAATGAGCAATGACACATTCATGTACCCTTCCCCTGAGTGCCGACAATCCGAACCTTCTAGAACATTCCCGATGAAAACACCTAATCATTCCCGAACTCAAACGGGACTTTCCTTATATGAATCTTATTCTCGGACCATTCCGGATCACCTCGTGATATCCCGGATCCCATCCGAGACTCAACAACATTCGGTCTCTTTCTCATAATACCATAACTACTCAAACAACGTCAATCCTTATGTGTCTCCTACGGTTCGTGAATTATGCGACATGATCGAGACACTTCAACAATAACCAATAGAGGAATGGAAATTCATATGGTTCTACATATTTCTACGATTACTTTGTGATCGAATGAACCACTTACATACGATACCAATTTCCTTTGTCTCACGATATGTTACTTATCCGAGGTTATGATCGTCAGATTCTCGCATACCTAGTTCAACCTCACATCGATAAGTACTCTTTCTCGCTCCCGTGATATGTGATCCCTTGTGACCAAGTCACATGCTTGCAAGCTAATTGGATGACATTCCACCGAGAGGGCCCAGTATATCTATCCGTCATGAGGATGGACAAATCCCACTCTTGATCCATGTGTTTCAACCAATACTTTCTCGAACACTCAATGCCACTTTTATAGCCACCCCCGTTACGGTGTGGTGTTTGATGACATCAAAGTATCCATCCGGAAAAGGTGATATGCATGATCTCATGGTCGAAGGAATTAGGTTACTATGTATCGTAAAGCATATAGCAATTGAACTATTGAAATGACTTGATCTTTATGCTACGCTTATCTATAGGAGTATGTCCATCACATCATTCTCCTAATGATATGATCCTGTTGTTAATAACATCTCTATGTTCATGATCAGGAAACCATGATCATATATTAACCAACAAGCTAGTTTAACAAGAGGCTTTACTAGGGACTCTTATTTTAGTTTACAAATCACACAAGTATTAATGTTTCCGGTTAATACAATTATAGCATGGTATGTAAACATTTATCATAAGTGTGAAGATATGATAATAACTCACTTTATTATTGCCTCTTGGGCATATCTCCAACAAGATTTGCTCATGCAGAAACTAAGGTTTGATCTTGACGAGCCTAGCATGTACAGACATGGCCTCAGGAACACGGATTACCGAAAGGTAGAGCATGAGTCATATAGTAGATATGATGAACATGTCGATTGTTCGCCATTGAAGCTATATCAACTCTCGTGATGATCGGTTTTGATGTGGTGGATTTGGTTCGTGTGATCACTAAAACAATGTGAGGGATATTGTTTTGAGTGGGAGTTCACCTAGATTAATTTAATTATTAATTAGAACTCAATTTATCATAAACTAAATCAAAGTAAATTTGCATAGTTGTTGTAGTCATTGGCATCCGCTACCACCTTGCGCTTAGTTATAATTGAGATGATAGAGCTATAGAATTCTGGTTAGTTACTTTACTTAACTGGTATCGTATTGTTTTGAAGTGTTAATCTAAAGTTTAAAAGTCCTATTGCAAACTTTCAAGAGTTCCTTACTCCATGAAGTTTAATAATTGGTATTAAAACAAGAGTAACAATTCCAATGTTAGTATATAAGTATCATGTTTGTCTCCACGATTCTTGATATTCAAAGGATTCTCTTAATATCAAGGTTATCTAGGATCCAAAGAGTTGTTTCGTAAACCATGATGTGTGGAAGATATTGTGATATCTGAAACGAAGTTTTGGTTGCAACATGATAGAGTATAATATGACTAAAGTCATGTTCTCATATTTGATGAGAATTTGCAAAAGGTTGGAGACACTAGTTGTCCTAAACCTCCAAAAGATTTTGGAGAGCAACATTATACTCATAATTCATCGTTATAAGCTAAAAGTAGCTTGATCATGGACGATTCCATGTTAAGGGTGAATATTTGATGTAGGTAAAATGTTTACTACACCAAGAGATTACTAAATAAAGGAATTTGAAAGAACACCAAACATTTGATGATGGTGATCTACTTCAATGCAAGTCCAAAGACATTGGTATTTAACTATACACGCTTTGGACTATATGTCATATGTATGACTCCACTATTGATGTTGATAGATTCTTTCAAATGTAATAGGAAATCGAAAGAGAATCTCATAAATATATGGCGAAAGGAAAAGACTAGAATTGTTCATTTAAGTATATAGATGATATATATGTTATGGCTATATTCTTTGCTTATTAAACAATGTGGTTCTTAAGTATTTAATACTGAATTTGTTGGTATGAATCGTCATACGAAACAATGTAATTCATGAACTACAATGGCCTAAGTAACTAGCAAAATATATGTGATGATGTTCATCGAGAACAAATAAAGGGTTATTGTGTTGCTCGTTAAACATCAAAGTTTGCCTTCAAGATTTGTTTTATCGTATTATGAGAACAAAAGGTTGTTCAAATAATTGCGTAATCCATATAAAATGGATGATTCACAAAATCTCGTTGGAAAAATCACATCCATAAAGCTAATGCTAAAGATGTCGAAGACAAATTGATTGAAAAGATCACTTAGGAAGTGACATCCGCTTAAATTATATTGGAAAGAAAACATGAAGAAACTCCATATGTATGGAATTTTGGAGTCTTTTGATTTTGATCAAATGACGCTTGTGAAACTTTCCTAGAGATAATTAAAACTTCGTTCATAGGCCAAAGGAACAAAAGACTAGCTTATTGAATTTGTACATATTGTTGTACGAAGTCCATTATGTGTAGTCAAGAGCGATGGATTTCAACTTCATATGCTTTCTCCAAAATTTGAGTGAATATATGAATATTTACTTAATAAGGATGAAGTATGAAACATTTGAAAAGTTCAAAGACTTTCAAGATGAAGTGCAAAATCATAGTAACAAGAATATAAATAGTTTATGATAAAGATCATAAAGGAGATATTTGAGTTACGAGTTTAGCATAATACCTAAGATTTAAGGAATCGTTCCATGGATTTGCATTTTCCTAAACACCATAAGAGTATGGGCGTCGAGATATGTAATTAAACCTTGTTTGACATGGTAAGATCAAAGGTATAATTTATAAAACTGCCATTATATTTTAAAGATTAAAAGCTTTAGAGATTACCGTTTTCCACAAAAGAGCTTCATCATAATCCGTTGAAATGACACCATATAAGGTTATGGTTTGGGATTAAACCAAGTAGTCCTTTCTTAAACATTGGTATGCTATACATAAGAAAGATGTTTGCAACCAAAGTCGGATGAATCTGTCTTTGTTAAGTATTTCTCCATAACACCGGAGACAAAAGTGTTTGTCGCTTAGAACGTCAAGTTTCTTTAAGAAGGAATTTTTCGTGAAAAGTTAAGTAGGAGGACAATAGAATTTTGATAAGGTTAAAAGAACCTTAGCTATATGTGCAGAGTTGCGCAGCGCCGAAAAGTGTTTCGGAGGCAGCAACAATGCTCATGGCTCACGTACCTCAAAGGTTGTGGTCACGAAGATCCAAGTTCCTATTGAAACAAGTAGGTCGGATAAACAATCAAATACCAAGATTTGAGGGTTGAATCATTATTTGAGAATAATGAACCGACTACATGCAAAGAAGTGATGATGGGCCCTGACTCCGTAAAATGGCTTGAAGCCATAAAATCCGTGATAGTTCCATACACGAGAAAATCAAGTTTTGAACTTGAAAGGACCCTCGAGAAAGGTGTAAGACCTTATAGTTGTGTCTGGATCTATAAAGAAATAGACATGGATGTTTCACATCTGTGAAATAGTCGACATGTTGGGAAAGAGTTCACAACAATGTTCAAAGGTTAACTATGACAAGATCTGATCTTTCATAGCGATATTTAGTCTAGACGGATTAATGTAGCAACCACTACATATAATTTGTTATATGATAGTTGAATAAACAAAACAAGTTCTTCTAATAGAATCTACCTAGGACATGTGCATAACATGGTCCATAGGGTTTTGTTAGTTCAAAAGGATGCTAAAAGCATATGCAAACTTCAATGGTTAAAGTGAGCATCATGAGTTGGAATCTTCACTATGATGAAACTATTAAAGGAGTTTAAAAGTTCATTAGAGACAATGAAGATGCTTGCATTTGCAAGAAATTAAGTGGGAGCGCTAAGACATGTTTCTAATACATTATGTGGAAGACATATTGTTGATTGGAAATAATGTATCTTTTATTAACACATATTAAGAATTTCATCCCGATGAAAGACTTAGGCAAAACCTAAATATTTGGCATCAATAGACGCTAATATGGTTGTGCCAGAAGTACATAGACAAGATATTGAATGAGTTCAATATAGAAACTACAAGAGAGGTTCTTGTCGCACAGAAAGGATTGAATAAATTCAATGTTGATATGTTCAAGTGTATTGACATTTGGTAAAGTGAAACAAATAATCAAGTATAGATTGATACTTGATGTATGAAATCACAAAGAGTATTTATATCAATCATATCATGATATGTACAACCAGATATGTCCTATGCTCTAAATATTGTGAGCATATACCAGAATGATTTGTAAGATGATCATTGGACAATAGTAAGGATATTCTTATGATCTTTTGGAAGAACTAAGAATATATTGTTTGTAGAAGTGACAAATAGATGGTTAGTTCATTGTAGAAGTACTACATTGATACTAGTTTTGTCACAAAGTGCAAATTAAGTTTATCTCAATCTAAATTAAGGGTGGCACAATATAATGGAAAGTAAGTTCCATAATGGATTTGGATGAGTTCCAAAGTTAAGACATTGTGACAGATACTACAACAAAAGGCTAAGTATATGACTATTTTAGCAAGCAAAAGAGGGCATTTGTGTCAAGTAGTTTGTTATCAAACTAGGTGTAGTTCACAAGGATAATACTATGAAGATATATTGTGCGACAATATTATCAACATGTTTTAACCCCAAAGAACTAAAGGTCACACCGAAGGCCAAATTTATACAAAGCCATCTCATTAGAGAATGAGTAATGCGTGAGAGACGCAAACACATGCAATTACACACGGACTGAAGTGTCGATCCGGAGATCGGTTTTACCACTAGCAATCGGTACATACAACACGGAAAGCCATAGGTGTTGAATACACAAAGGTTTGAAACTAGATTATTGACTCTAGTGCAAGTGGGAGACTGTTGGATATATGCCCAAGAGGCAATAATAAAGTGGTTATTATCATATCTTCACACTTATGATAAATGTTTACATACCATGCTATAATTGTATTAACCTAAACATTAATACTTGTGTGATTTGTAAACTAAAATAAGAGTCCCTAGTGAAGCCTCTTGTTAAACTAGCTTGTTGGTTAATATATGATCATGGTTTCGATCATGAACATAGAGATGTTATTAACAATGTGATCATATCATTAGGAGAATGATGTGATGGACATACTCCTATAGATAAGCATAGCATAAAGATCAAGTCATTTCAATAGTTCAATTGCTATATGCTTTCTGATACATAGTAACCTAATTCCTTCGACCATGAGATCATGCATATCACCTTTACGATGGATGCTTTGATGACATCAAACACCACACCGTGAATCGGGTGGCTATAAAGGTGGCATTAAGTGTTCGGAAAGTATTGGTTGAAACACATGGATCAAGAGTGGATTTGTCCATCCTCATGACGGATAGATATACTCCGGCCCTCTCTTGGAATGTCATCCAATTGGCTTGCAAGCATGTGACTTGGTCACAAGGGATCACATATCACGGAACGAGAAAAGAGTACTTATCAAGAACGAGGTTGAACTAGGTATGCAGATACCGACGATCATAACCTCGGATAAGTAAATATATCGTGAGACAAAGGGAAATTGGTATCGTATGTAAGTGGTTCATTCGATCGCAAAGTAATCGAGAAATATGTGGAGCCATATGAATTTCCATTCCTCTATTGGTTATTGTTCGAGAAGTGTCTCGATCATGTCCGCATAATTCACGAACCGTAGGGAGACACACTTAAGGATTCGACGTTGTTTGAGTAGTTATGGTATTATGAGAAAGAGACCAATGTTGTTCGAGTCTCGATGGGATCCGGATATCACGAGGTGATCCGGAATGGTCCGGAGAATAAGATTCATATAAGGAAAGTCCGCTCGGAGTTCGGGAATGATTCCTGTTTTCATGAATGTTCTAGAAGGTTCGGATTGTCAAGACTCCGGGGAAGGTACATGAATGTGTCATTGCTCATTGAATGATTGCATCATGTACTAAGTGTTCTTGCTGTCCCAAATAAAGGATTAAATTGAATCCTAAACAGAAAAGTCAAATGTCCAGCTTGAAAGTCAAACCCAAAACAAGAAACTGTGGGAAACAAGCAAGAGGAGTTGGAACCAACCGAGGAGGAGTTGGACTCCTCCAGGCCGGCCCAAGCCCTAGGCCGAGTTGGGAGGACTCCCTCCCTCGGGCGCGCCAAGGACCCCTCCCATATAAGGAGGGGGCTCCCATAGACACATAACTTTCGCCTAGATCTCCTTAGAGCCGCTTTTGGTTTAGAGCTTCTAATTGCTTTAGCCTGGGTTTAGAGCCTTCTAATTGTTATAGAGCCTTCTAATTGGTGTGTCTAATTACTAGACCACTAATAGCCTCTCTCATAAGCTCCACCATACTGCACCGCTTAAGGCTAAGCCTGCGGATTTCCCTCTACTCCTGCAGACCACGCCGTAGCCGGAATCGCGAGAGTGCTACAACCTCCGCACTGCTGGAACAAGGAGAGGAAGGTCTTCGCTTAGCACCGAACGTGTGACCGATCATGGAGCGCCGCCGAACGGGCGCTACCGAAGGATCGCCTACACGATCTTGAGATCGGAAGAGTACGACTACATCACCCACGAGAATCTGCTCTCGTTAACCGCTTTGGAATCTTCGAGGGTAAGTTATTCCATCGACTCGTTGCTACAATCTAGTAGATAGATCTTGGCTTGTTTGTTTGTATGCGATAGAAAAATTTTGTTTTCCATGCTACGAACCCCTACACCAGGTGCCCGGCACCCTCGGTGAGTTTTGATTCCATGTGACCAGCTTTAGTGCTGATGGCCCTAATCTATGATTCTGCTATGTTTGTTTGTGGCTGATTGATTACTAGCTAGAATTCCTAGATTTGGATAAGCAAGTGCTCAGTGGTACAATTTGGTTAATGATTGTGCTGCTAGTGTTGGTGAGTGCTAAACTATGGTTCAGTGATGCTTTTCTTAACATACCTAGGATTTTTCCTGGAATATAAGGGATATTACTAAGTACTACGTTGTTGTTTATATTGGCATCTGTAGTTACAGAGTGTCACCATTTATAAGGGTGAACATTTGATTTTCTTAATTGCTTCTTGTGAAAATGGTATGATCCCCGACTAGTCTATACACATGATGCTTTTTAAATAATAAGAAGAGTCTACCTTTGTTTGACTAAACAATCAAGTATGTTTAAAAAAAATATTGGTGCTAGCTCCTATTCTTTTAAGATAGAGAATGCATATTGTTTTGTGTGCAAAAGTGAATATGATAAGTAGGAGCATGTATATGGTTGTCATTTGGACATACACTGATGGTAATGATAAGATGGTACTTGTCCAGATAATTATAGGCATGCCAACTTTCTATGATTTACTTCTATTTATGTGTATGGGATGTTTCTTGCAAATCACTTGATCACCCAAATACATGGGCTATGGTTCGGGATGGTGTATATGTTTTATTAAGGATTTTTTATTGTCTGTGATGTACTTGTGTGACTTACAAATAGATTCTAGATGGATTTAATTGTTGTCTATCAAATGTGTATTACTACAGCAACCCTACTCTCATAAATTGATCAAAAACATATCTTGTTCACTTACTTGGCTAGCAAATGGTGCAAAGGCTGAGGTTTTATCTTGAGTCAAACACATACTAAGGTGGTTATCCTTAGCTGATCATAAGCTAGGTAAAATGATTGTAGAGATGAAATGATTTCTAGATTGGTGGCTAGGAAGATGATTAGATTCATTTAATTGATCTCTACTTCATAATGAAATGGGTATAGTGTCTGGCTCTAGTGACATCTAATGCACTGGTTGTTGTTGTGGTGCCTCTACCTGGAGTGTGCACAGCAGCAGTTGGGAGCATGGCTTACTGTTGTTTATAGCAGACAGGAATATTTCCCAGGCCAAGGATGCATGGACTGAGGCTATAAGCACATGTTATCTTATGTAAATAAGGTGACCTTATCAATGATTCGTAAACTATTTATCTAGGAAGATGATTTATGTGATATTTGTACTTGCTGGCAGATAAGCTTGAAATCTGTCTTTTGATGATAAGATGATTTAGTTAATTATAGTGGCCTTATTAGTTATGAGATTGCTACTGTGGAACCTTATTAACGGGTGCACAACAGCATGACCATAATGAATATGATTTGTTACTACTTTGACTAATGTAACTGGTCAAAGGTCATTTGTTCTTGATGAAATTAGCTTGTGCTGTCCTGGGAGAGAATGAATGTGTGAGCAGCACCTCTCCCAGTAGTGGCTGTAGTTGCTTCTTCTATATTGGTCACTTCCCTTGCTTGATCGACAACACATCACATGCAGATGTGTGTGTGATCTGCCTGCCTGTTCCAGGTGTTTTGTCCCATTGCTAGATATTTCCTAGCCTGGAAGCTGATCCTTTGTGGATGTGCTCGGCTGGTTTGAATATTAGCTCTTTGCCACTTACTTGTCCTTGGTGAAATTTGCCCATGTACCAGCCTATGATGCACCTAGCTGAGGCTAATATTCTGATAAGCACAGATTTCTACTTAGGCCCCTAATTGCTGCTCTATGATGAAATTAAACAATGCATCTCATTGTTTAGAACTGAGAGCAAAACTAACCAACATGATCTTCTTTTATTTTTGTTTTGTTTCCTTTCTTGTTTGTTTTGCAGGTATAAGATCAGGAGTGAGAATAATAAGCAGGGAAGAAATTACAAGAAATAGCATAGGAAATATTTTAGGTTTTCTTTTTATCAGCTATTGTAATTTCCCTTTTTTTATTTGTAAGGACAATGTAATATTGTACAGTATTAATAAAGCTTAACTTTTCTTTCTATTTGTAATCTACCTTTGTAATATTTATATCTTGTTTATAAAGGTGAATTTAATTCTTATTTATTGTTGTAATTCATTTTATAGGTATTACAATTTCAATTTCCTTTTCCTTGTAAGAACAATATAATATTTCATGTGCAGAATAAATAATTCTTGTAACATTATTGATGTATTAACTATTATTTCTTTTCCTTTATTTTTCATTGTTTTATCCTTTTCTAGTATTGTTATGTATTAACATTCTTTTCTATTTGTTAGCGTGATTCATTTGTTCATTTATAATTCAATTCTAAATTTCTCTTGGATTCAAAGATATGATTTGAATCTTTAAATTCAAATTGCTTCCACCCTAATGCAAAGGATTCAACCAAGGTCATGTAAAAATCCAGAGCACCAACCCTAATGTTTCCATCAGAACAACAGAGATAGCAATCCCTCTATAGATTCTTTAGTTTTATGCCAAAATTCTCGGATTTTCTTATGCATGAATGCAATGCACAAACATGTGTCCTCTATAATTCTAGGTGCTAATCCTAGGATGTTATAGACTCTCCCCTTAAAATAAACTTCGTCCTCAAGTTCGTAAACTCTTACGTTTCAGAGTAAGGAATTGACTTGTATTGGGTATTGTATTTCTCCACTTCATGGTAACCTTAAATGGAAGTAATGGTAGTATTCCATATCCAGATCCTTTTTGTGAATTCTCATCATACTCAATAATCTTTAACTTGTTGTCTCCAATTTCCAAAGTTCCTTTTACTTTAATCCCTTAGGGATTTGTCCTTATTACAAAATTCTTTAATTGGGGTCTCTTATTTAGTTTATTTCCCTGATTAGGTATCCTAATCCAACTCCTTCACTTGATCATTAAATTTCCTTATTATATTATATAAGGTCTGGGAAGTCTCACTAAAACAGGATTTTAAGTTAGTCCGTAGCTGAGGCCAAAAGATTAATTTTTTGTATTATCATTTTGTGATTTATATCGGTGGTCCTTCCGAAAGTTGGATTTGAACTCATGTAGTCCATACCCATTAGAGTTTCTTGTTCCTCTACACATGTCCAATTGGATGTGCTATTTTACCTCTTAAGGATCACTTAAGAATTGTTTCTTATTAAATTAGTTTGTTAGGACTATTCTATTTTATTACTTTGAGCTTTTACCTTATTAAGCTTTTAGACAATCTTTTGTTATTATCTTCAGTATTTTTATAATAATTACTTCCTTTTAACCTTATGAAAATAAGGCTTGTTGTTGTTGTAAGTTAGTCCTTCTCCATCCTTTATTCGGAATTCGGATAACAGTACTTTCGTTTACTGTTTACTCTCCCCCTTAGGGTTTACTAATGGTATTCAAAATGTGTATGTAGTATTTGATGGCTTTATAAAGAGAATATTGGTCTCTATCTATCTTATACTTTGCCTAATTAGGGTCCGATGAAAGATTGTGCAGTGTATCCACACATGCGTGGGTCTCCGAAGTGAATCTGTCAGCACTATTTATCTTACTTACTATTTGGACATTTTTACTTTGATAGGTCAATTTTTCGCGAAGAGTCTCGAAAGACGGTCGCTTTCAATTTTATACTTTGTGTCTTACTTAACTTAGGCCAAATTTTAGGGTCTTTATGCAACTTCTAAGAAGATCTGGTTAACCATGTCAACCAACCGGTTGCGGACAAGATACCATCTGGATCAAATACCACCATGGATATTGACCAGCTGCGAACCATCCTAGGGTATATGTATTACCCTATGGTTTACAATATACCTCTGACATTCTCTCTGAATTGTCAGAGCTTGAATACCATTCTGGTTTCAAAGCTAATTCTTTGTATTTATTCATGATACTTCCATGAACTTGCTTAGTTACTCCATTGACTTCTTAGCAAAATTGCCTATTTTGATTGAACTTTAAGTTCATCACTTCTTGTTGCTAACTAATAATGATCTAAGCTTGATCCATCCTCCAAATTGAGTTGATAATCCTTACACTTGGCTTCATTCTTCATGTAAGTCTTCATTTTGGTCTTTGAAATTCGTCACTTCCTTACACGAATTCCCTTACTCTACCTAGGTCTATAACATCAAGTAGTAACTGGATGTTGCAACATGCATTTGCACATCAAGTCAAACTCCATGTACAGATCTAGTCAAACAAAAAAGATCCAAGAAAAACTAATAAGTCCAACTGTGGTAAATATAACACACAATAACTAAGCCTAGAATATAGTAGTTGAGTATAGTATCTCTAGAATTCAGTCTTAGTTGTGTAGTATATGACACCTCCTCATATAGGTTTACATTGTGATACTTAGCACATAGAGTCAACTATTCTTTATCTCAATATTTACCCAAAATTGCTCAAGTGCAATAGGATAGTATTAAGCAAACTGGTCTCAATTTGGTTTTGACTAACCTTTGATTTCACCTTTGGAATGATTAACTATGTTCAACCTTTCTTTATTAGCCAACTAACCTCACATGATCACTCCAGATGACTAATAAATTTCCATTTGCTAACTTAAACCGAAGATTATTTAGTAATTTTTAGCATTTAAAACTTCTATAATAGTTCTTCCATGTTATTTTCATACTTCTACTCCACGATAAATCACTAGGTACTTGTCATACTGACACTTACATCATGGTTTCGGAGCTAATATCACCATGATCACTTTACTTCTCACTACACTATTATCAAGTCATAACATAATTGCACTTCATCACGTAAAATTCTCAAGTGAATCCCACATGATTACTACTCATTACATCCACATTTATCCTAATGATATTCATCAGGTTGTCTTTGGTTACCAACTGACACTAAGGTTTTACTGCTCTTACTTAAATTCTAGGGTTAAGCTATACTATTAGAACTACTTCAATTGATGTCTTACACTTGATCCTAATCCACTGTGACCAATTGGCTTTCCTACAGTATCTTGGTGGTTCACGTCTCCTTCAGAAGACACTAACTAGCACAATACCGAGAAAAGATAAATTAATTACTCCTAGGAAAGAATGACTTAAGCATCTGACTTAGGTGTGACAAGGTTATCCTCAAGTGGATACTCATCACAAGTCATATAAATATTTGGTTTAGATGAGATGGCTTCTATAGTCACTATCCAACCTACAAATCTTCCTAAAAGGGTTTTAATCCTAAGGTCAAAGCATATGCTCTGATACCAACTGTGGTTACCCAACATACCACTACATGATGTAGTACACAATAGTCGTTGACATAACACCAATGAAACACCGTTCACTAGTATTACATCCCTCAGAGTAGTACAACAGAAACATAGCAGGTCCAAGACATGACTATAGGTTACAACCCAACTCTTTACACAAGATCTAGAGAACACTCTAGGTTAAAGAGAGAGAAAGAAACTTCTTACAAAGAAGAATCAAGAATAAATAACTCATAGCTACCATACTTATAAAACTAGTAGCTGAACTACGAGGCTTGCATTGCTGCTATTGCAATACTCTACAGAAGTAGGTTCTATGGTTAGAATTCTATGCTTATCTAATCAGCAACTTCGTCTTCACTTGAGTTGATGTATATGTTGACTTTCTTGACTTCATTGAAGAGCGTTAGCTTTTGATGACGATTCCTAGAGCATAACTTGATGTGGACGTCGTCTGTACTGGCTTTAGAACCTAGCAAGGGTTAAGAAGATACTTTGAGTACGAGCGTACTCAGCAAGTCCACTAGAAAAGGAGTGTTTGATGCACTATATCTACAGCCACAGACCATAGGTCATAGGCAATGCAAGTTTTCATAAACATTTCTTCAAAAGTTGCTTTTATTCTGAAAAGCAATGTCCGTCAGCCTTCACGGGTTTACGTAACCTTCATGGGTTCCTTTCCCGCTGCTCGCAGCCCTTCCTTCCTAACAGGAGTAACAAGTTACAGTTCTTACACTCTGCAGAGGTGCGTCACTTTACCCATGGGAGACCTTAGGTTTTGTTGCACGACCGGGAGTATGTCCCCGTTCAAACTTCCTTGGTTTGAGGCCCAACCTAATATCCAAGCCAATCACTGCCTTCTCCGTGACCCCGCATGTCTCCTTGGTGTACACCATGCCCACCTTTTGAATTACGGCAATGGTTTGTACAGACCGTTCAGATGCCGGAACTATCATGGGACGTTGAGGGCTCCCACCCATATGCTGCATATCCTCTACTAATTACCATAAATAATATGCACGCTACGAGTGATAACAGCCACGACCCGCACATCCAGCTCCATGCGAGAGGGAAAAGATACAACTGACTTCTTCGTCCCATTCCAAATCTCATGGTCAACGCGTAATATACTAGCCAAGAAGAATCATCAGCGACATTGGTTGTTAAGTCCTAGATAATATGTTCCTTTACCATCGCAACTCTTATAGTAGGTTATTACTTCATGGTAAATAACCTATAATCACATTATTATGAAAATAGTGTTTTCTCCTTTTCAAATGTAGGTGATGACAACAATGGATTTGCAAAATACTTTACAGAAAATAATCAAAGGACATGAGCAAGTGTGAACTTGCCTTTTGTGATTGCAAGATTATGCACTCACGGTCTTCAATACAACGTAAGATCCAATAGTTGAAATCTGCATCATTGGTCCGGTAAGGACTAATGTTTAAAGAAGCAAGATGCAATTATGCATAAGTAATGATATGCATTTTGTAAAACTCTTAGTTCGAATCCCCAATACTTTGAGTGAAGTGAATTCAAATGATTCTTTTAAGAGTTGGTTTATCTTCAAATTTTACTTTATAAGTAATGATCGTTATACGGAACCTAAGTGAGAATAATTCTTAATATACAGGTAAAGTATAAAGTAATGTGATTATGTTTAATTGTTATTTGGTGATTAAGGTAAGAGTTCTTGGTTTTAGTTGTTAGGAGTTGAAGAATTTATTATGAGATTATTCTTTGAAGTGGCAAAAATAATAACATTTGAAGAAAAGATTTCCTTTCTAAGGTTTAAATAATCATCATTGTTAATAGAACATGATGAATGTCTTTTGGTGTTTGATTTATTATTTTGGATTTGAGATGCTTTATGTCTTAAGTTAAATAGACCAAAGTTAACTATAAAAACATAAGTGATTTATTAGACCTGATGTTTTTAAGGTTTGAGACTAAAGTTAACTTTAAAAGGTTAAGTAAACTTAAAATGTAATATATTTTAATTATTCCCAAGTTTTAGATTTATGATAAGTATAACTAAGGTGTGGAATTATTCACTTTATTTTTAAGTGAATGATTTAGATTTTTTTTTGCTTATTAAGAAAATACTTTGTATTTATTTAATGGGATCATAATTAGATGGTCTTAGTAATTTGTTATAATTTAAAGTTATGTTAATAGTGGTTAAGATATAATGATTATTCACCATATTATATAAATGGGTGATACCCAATGTTTCTTTAAAAGGATTCTTCATAAGATTTTTAAAAGAATATTTTAAAGTTAAAGGATATACTTAAGTTTGATTATGGATTCAAGTTATGGGTTTATAATTAGTACTAAGACACTAATTTCTCAAGGTTTTCTAAGAATTGTGTTTATTTCTTTCTTAAGAATTGTTTTTAAAGAATTCACAAAATAGGTATTAGGTAAGCATTTATTATTTAAAATATTAAAGCCTCTCCTAATAATATATTTAATATTTTTTTAGTGTAATATATTTACCCAAGACCTTAAAAATGAATTTTATTTATTTTTAAGTATTATCTTTATTTTTATAAAATTCATCAAAGAATTAAGTGTCTTTAAATATTTGCTTTATGTTTTATTTGTAAAACTCTAACTTAGTATTTTTATAAAATAGTAGAGTTATTTTGATACACAAAAATGATTTTTTATTTATTTTTAGGGTTTTTATTATTTCACAAAATTTCATTTAGGATTTAATGGTGTTAATAATTATTTACTTTATATTTATTTAAAATAATTAAAACTATATTTTTATTAAGTAGATCTTATTTTTATGATAATTTAAATATATTATTTATATATTGTTAGGATTTTTTATATATTTTTCTAGAGCTCAAAAGGTTTAGATGATATTTTGGTGAATTTCCATTTTATCTTTTATTATTTATTTGTAATATCTGTTTTACTTCATAAATTTGGACCCATTAGGTAGCCCAACCCACTGGGTTGGGCTAGACCACTTGGCCTGGTTCTATGGGTCGGTTGACCCCCGACCCTATCTCCTTCTTCGCTGCTCGTCCTTTCTCAGGCGATGTGGATGTCGCCTTCCCTCTCTGGCTCGATTCCGGCGAACGCCGCCATTTTGGCCGCCGCTGCCAGCCATTGACGCTCCATCGCCGCCTGGACAATCGGGTCCTCCGATTCAATTTGGCCCTAAGGCTTTACCGAGTTCGCCTCCTTTCATCTCCTGGTGCTAGGGTTCAGTGTTGGGGTCGCCGTGTGCCGGTAGTCTTGTGGAGCTCTTCGTCGGCCTGGACTCAGCTCGACGCCAGCGGAAAGGTGCACAGGCGCAACCCTTGTGTCTCCTTCTCCTGATGCCTGCGGGACGGCGCTGTCAGCGCAACCCAGGCATCGGGGGCTTCCACAGATTCTATGGTGGTGTTGTTAAAGACCTAATCCATGTCTTCATCAAGCCAACGCTCCATGTGCCCGGCACCCTCGGTGATTTTTGATTCCATGTGACCAGCTTTAGTGCTGATGGCCCTAATCTATGATTCTGCTATGTTTGTTTGTGGCTGATTGATTACTAGCTAGAATTCCTAGATTTGGATGAGCAAGTGCTCAGTGGTACAATTTGGTTAATGATTGTGCTGCTAGTGTTGGTGAGTGCTAAACTATGGTTCAGTGATGCTGTTCTTAACATACCTAGGATTTTTCCTGGAATATAAGGGATATTACTAAGTACTATGCTGCTGTTTATATTGGCATGTGTAGTTACATAGTGTCACAATTTATAAGGGTGAACATTTGATTTGCTTAATTGCTTCTTGTGAAAATGGTATGATCCCAGACTAGTCTATACACATGATGCTTTTTAAATAATAAGAAGAGTCTACCTTTGTTTGACTAAACAATCAAGTATGTTTAAAAAAGTTATTGGTGCTATCTCCTATTCTTTTAAGATAGAGAACGCATATTGTTTTCTTTGTGCAAAAGTGAATATGATAAGTAAGAGCAAGTATATGGTTGTCATTTGGACATACACTAATGGTAATGATAAGATGGTACTAGTCCAGATAATTATAGGCATGCCAACTTTCTATGATTTACTTCTATTTATGTGTATGGGGTGTTTCTTGTAAATCACTTGATCACCCAAATACATGGGCTATGGTTCAGGATGGTGTATATGTTTTATTAAGGATTTTCTATTGGCTGTGATGTACTTGTGTGACTTACAAATAGATTCTAGATGGATTTAATTGTTGTCTATCAAATGTGTATTACTACAAAGAACCCTACTCTCATAAATTGATCAAAACATATCTTGTTCACTTACTTGGCTAGCAAATGGTGCAAAGGTGAGGTTTTATCTTGAGTCAAACACATACTAAGGTGGTTATCCTTAGCTGATCATAAGCTAGGTAAAATGATTGTAGAGATGAAATGATTTCTAGATTGGTGGCTAGGAAGATGATTAGATTCATTTAATTGATCTCTACTTCATAATGAAATGGGTATAGTGTCTGGCTCTAGTGACATCTAATGCGCTGGTTGTTGTTGTGGTGCCTCTACCTGGAGTGTGCACAAGTTAGCTTGGGAGCATGGCTTCATCGTTGTTTATAGATGTGAATATTTCCCAGGCCAAGGATGCATGGACTGAGGCTATAAGCACATGTTATCTTATGTAAATAAGGTGACCTTATCAATGATTCGTAAACTATTTATCTAGGAAGATGATTTATGTGATATTTGTACTTGCTGGCAGATAAGCTTGAAATCTGTCTTTTGATGATAAGATGATTTAGTTAATTATAGTGGCCTTATTAGTTATGAGATTGCTACTGTGGAACCTTATTAACGGGTGCACAACAGCATGACCATAATGAATATGATTTGTTACTACTTTGACTAATGTAACTGGTCAAAGGTCATTTGTTCTTGATGATTTATGGGTGTAACCAGTTCCAGCCTATGATGCAAAGGCCGAGGCACAAGATTTAAATAAGAATAGATGCTTGAGTGCTCCAAAGCTCTATGATGAGCCTTGCATAGCATTTCTATGCAAGACTGAGAGCTTCCCCCTTTTAAAAATCTTTTCATATGAGAACAGATGCTATGATTGACCATAGGAATGGATATTTACCTGGTACTGCACAAGTTGCTGAAATGTGTTGTGGATTTGATCAGCTTGCTATCCTAGTTTTTATACTTGAGCTACTGATCCTTCCTGGCTTAATACTGGATCAACTATCTCTTATTGCTGATGCCTCCTTCCCCTGATACTTGTGTATGACCAGCTACTCCTTGCGATTGCTGGCCTACCCTTCTTTTCCTGAAGCTGCTGCCTTGCCTTGATTTCCTCCTTGTTCTAGATCTTGGATGGCTCCAGGGAGCAACTAGAGCTAAAGATGTGATGGAATCTGGCTAGTGTTTGGTTGGTTTGTTTAGCTGAGATCCAAAGCTAGAGTTATATGTGATGTGATCTTGTGCTTTGGGTTGATTTAGCTTGTCCGTCTGGAGAGAATGAATGTGAGCAGACCTCTCCCAAAGAGTGGCTGTAGTTGCTTCTTCTATATTGGTCACTTCCCTTGCCTGATCGACAGCACATCACATGCAGCTGTGTGTGTGATCTGCCTGCCTGTTCCAGGTGTTTTGTCCCATTGCTAGATATTTCCTAGCCTGGAAGCTGATCCTTTGTGGATGTGCTCGGCTGGTTTGAATATTAGCTCTTTGCCTCTTTCTTGTCCTTGGTGAAACTTGCCCCTGTACCAGCCTATGATGCACCTAGTCTGAGGCTAATATTCTGATAAGCACAGATTTCTACTTAGGCCCCTAATTGTTGCTCTATGATAAAATTAAACAATGCATCTCATTGTTTAGAACTGAGAGCAAAACTAACCAACATGATCTTCTTTTATTTCTGTTTTGTTTCCTTTCTCGTTTGTTTTGCAGGTATAAGATCAGGAGTGAGAATAATAAGCAGGGAAGAAATTACAAGAAATAGCATAGGAAATATTTTAGGTTTTCTTTTTATCAGCTATTGTAATTTCCCTTTTTTTTATTTGTAAGGACAATGTAATATTGTACAATATTAATAAAGCTTAACTTTTCTTTCTATTTGTAACCTTCCTTTGTAATATTTATATCTTGTTTATAAAGGTGAATTCAATTCTTATTTATTGTTGTAATTCATTTTATAGGTATTACAATTTCAATTTCCTTTTCCTTGTAAGAACAATGTAATATGTTCATGTGCAGAATAAAGAATTCTTGTAACATTATTGATGTATTAACTATTATTTATTTTCCTTTATTTTTCATTGTTTTATCCTTTTCTAGTATTGTTCTGTATTAACATTCTTTTCTATTTGTTAGTGTGATTCATTTGTTCATTTATAATTCAATTATAAATTTCTCTTGGATTCAAAGATATGATTTGAATCTTTAAATTCGAATTGCTTCCACCCTAATGCAAAGGATTCAACCAAGGTCATGTAAAAATCCAGAGCACCAGCCCTAATGTTTCCATCAGAACAACAGAGATATCCATCCCTCTATAGATTCTTTAGTTTTGCGCGAAAATTCTCCGAATTTTCTTATGCATGAACGCAATGCACAAACATGTGTCCTCTTAATTCTAGGTGCTAATCCTGGGTTGTTACATATATCTTGCTACGGTTAATTCAATGAATCAACCAAGTTAAACAAAGCAATTAGATCCAATAAGACAAATAAAATCCAATAACACCAATGCACTTAAGAATATTTTTGTTGATTCCAAATTTTGTCTTCAATTTTAATTCATGTTATGTATTATACGAAACATAGGATGTTACACAGCGGGTATGACGCAGCCTTGAGGCTCTGTGTTTAGGTGCCTCGCCATTCATGGCTAGAAAAACTGGACAAGGCGAGACCTCTTGTAGTTGTAGTTTGTTGTAGGTGGCACCTTCTCACCTAGTCCTTTAGTTAGGACGGTCGTGTGTGCCAGCATATTCCTCCAGACCGAAGTTTGGTACCTCTAATCTCTTCATGTTCAGTGAAATGAATGCAAAATCTTTTTTTTGAACAACCATATATTAGACAAGCAAGCCGTCTCATTAAAAACTTTCCAATCCTTTTAGGTACTCTAGAAGGAAAATAGTGAGATAATAAGAAGCTAAAAAAATGAAGCCCATGTCTTTGAAATCCAATGATCGTAATGCCTATAAAAATGGAAAATGAAAGAGCCAAAGTAATGAGAAAATGACTTGTCACTGTGAAGCTAAAGGGTATCATACCCTGGGATTATGAAATAACGAAAAAATAAAAGTGACCGAGATATGAGGGAAAAACTTTTGTTTCACATTTCCGGAAAGACCACCTATTTGTTCGTTTACCAGGTTCAGCACGAAATCATAAATTTGCTCTACCAAGGATTGCAATGCATTTGGCGTCTGGAACTTGCTGCCTCAAAATTACTCAATAGTTACATTATTTAGGAGAGTTGGTAAAAGAAAGCTAGGGGATTCGTCGATCCAAGTACAAGAGATTTTATCTATAAAGCACATCCTAGCTAGTTCATGAGCCACCTCATTTGCGACGACTCCCCTTAGGTACATCATTTTGAGATTTTATCTATTAAATCTCATAACTAGGCTTATATACAGAAATGGACTAGACAGTCCATGCATATCATATTTGGGCTTTATAAGTTAGAGAAAAATCGACTGGGCCCACGCACGTTACTAACCCAGACGTGGACCGTATTAGAATTTGTAAGAGATCTGCTAAAAAAACAATCGTACTGGAGTAAATGAAAACTTTTAGCTTGTACGGTAAGAAATTCTTGACTTGCTCTCCAAACCCAAATCGTTGCAATTACTCCCGTCCGATTTAAGACAAACAAATGTCTGTTTAACGTGCAACGCCAACTGACTAGTAGGCCCGTGCAGCTCCCTGGCCCACAACGCAGCGACCGGGCAATGTTAGTACACGTGTATCCCGTCGCTGCCTCTATTTTCTTTCTTGCGGATCTTTTTATTAGCTGGGCCTAAAAATAAACCGGCCGCTAATTACTTGCCGCCGCCCTTGATTCTCTGGACGTATAAATTGCGACGACCAGCACGGGTCAAACCACCCCACGAAAATCTCTCTCCCTTCCTTTCTCCTCCTCGCCCACGTACGTACGTGTCGTCTGATCTTGAATCCTCCATCGCGACCATGGACACGGGCATCGGATCCGTGGACGGGCCCAAGGGCGCCCCCAGCGGCGCTCTGGCGTGCCCCGCGACCTTCCCCGCGTCGGCGTCCTCCCACGCCTCCGGCGAGGCCACGCTGGGCCGCCATCTCGCGCGGCGCCTGGTGCAGGTGGGCGTGAGCGACGTGTTCGGCGTGCCCGGCGACTTCAACCTCACCCTCCTCGACCACCTCATCGCCGAGCCGGGGCTCCGCTTCGTCGGCTGCTGCAACGAGCTCAACGCCGGCTACGCCGCCGACGGGTACGCGCGCGTCAAGGGCGTGGGCGCCTGCGCCGTCACCTTCACCGTCGGCGGCCTCAGCGTGCTCAACGCCATCGCCGGCGCCTACAGCGAGAACCTGCCCCTGATCTGCATCGTCGGCGGCCCCAACTCCAACGACTACGGCACCAACCGCATCCTCCACCACACCATCGGCCTCCCGGACTTCACCCAGGAGCTCCGCGCCTTCCAGACCGTCACGTGCCACCAGGCCGTCGTCAACAACCTCGACGACGCCCACGAGCTGATCGACAAGGCCATCTCCACGGCGCTCAAGGAGAGCAAGCCCGTCTACATCAGCGTCAGCTGCAACCTCCCCGGCGTCTCCCACCCCACCTTCAGCCGCGACCCCGTCCCCTTCTGCCTCGCCCCAAGGTCAGTATCTTCTTTTTTCCTCTCCCTTTTTTTTTCTGCTTGATCATACATACACGTGACGATAAATGTACTGAAGGACGAATGGTGTGTACGTGCTTGCAGGATGAGCAACCAGATGGGGCTCGAGGCGGCGGTGGAGGCGACGGTGCAGTTCCTGGACAAGGCGGTGAAGCCGGTGATGGTGGCGGGGCCGAAGCTGCGGGTGGCCAAGGCCGGCGCGGCGTTCGTGGAGCTGGCGGACGCGAGCGGGTACGCGGTGGCGACGATGCCGTCGGCCAAAGGGATGGTGGCGGAGACTCTGCCGCGGTTCCTCGGCACCTACTGGGGCGCGGTGAGCACGGCGTTCTGCGCCGAGATCGTGGAGTCGGCGGACGCCTACGTCTTCGCCGGCCCCATCTTCAACGACTACAGCTCCGTGGGATACTCGTTCCTGCTCAAGAAGGAGAAGGCGGTGATCGTGCAGCCCGACCGCGTCACCGTCGGCAACGGCCCGGCCTTCGGGTGCGTCATGATGAAGGACTTCCTGTCGGAGCTGGCCAAGAGGGTGACGAAGAACACCACCGCCTACGAGAACTACAAGAGGATCTTCGTGCCCGACGGCGAGCCGCCGGCGAGCGAGCCGGGAGTTGCTGCGCGTGAACGTGCTCTTCAAGCACGTCCAGAAGATGCTGACCGGCGACAGCGCCGTCGTCGCCGAGACGGGCGACTCGTGGTTCAACTGCCAGAAGCTCAAGCTCCCCGAGGGCTGCGGGTAAGCACGCCACATTCTACGCCTTGGACCTCGCCGTCGCTGAATTCATTATGAGCATTGCAGACTGGTGATCCGTGCGTGCAGGTACGAGTTCCAGATGCAGTACGGGTCCATCGGGTGGTCGGTGGGGGCGCTGCTCGGGTACGCGCAGGGCGCCACGGACAAGCGCGTCATCGCCTGCATCGGCGACGGCAGCTTCCAGGTGACGGCGCAGGACGTGTCCACCATGCTGCGCTGCGAGCAGAAGAGCATCATCTTCCTCATCAACAATGGCGGCTACACCATCGAGGTGGAGATCCACGACGGGCCCTACAACGTCATCAAGAACTGGAACTACACCGGGCTCGTCGACGCCATCCACAACGGAGAGGGCAAGTGCTGGACCACCAAGGTGACATGCGAGGAGGAGCTGACGGCGGCGATAGAGACGGCGACAGGGGAGAAGCAGGACTGCCTGTGCTTCATCGAGGTGATCGCGCACAAGGACGACACCAGCAAGGAGCTCCTGGAATGGGGATCCAGGGTCTCCGCGGCCAACTCCAGGCCACCCAATCCGCAGTAGACGATGTCGAGTGATTTCAGGCCTCATGTTTAGAGTTCAGTCCACATTGCTTGCCATGCTCATGCATGGAAACTTTGCATTTTTCTAGGGTCAAATAATAAATTAATAAAGTTGGACCATTCGATCTCTTGTGTATTGTGTGCTCTTATTAATAGATGAGTGGATTTTGAAAATAAAAACACGTTAGGTCGTGAAATGCAAATGTTTATAATAAATATTTCTAGACCATGAAGACTTTCGCTACTTGAAATCAGCTTTTGTTAATGGACAAAGCGGATTTATCATGTCAATTGATTTGCCAAAAAAATATCCTCATAGGTTCACCTAGAATTTCTGGTACAACCGAGTAAAATGGTGTCCCTAGCGGAAGCAATTCCGATCCGCAGGAAACGATTGAAATAAACAAATATGAAAAATTAGTATTTTAAAGTTGCAAAAAACTTATCAAGAAGTCATAAAAACTTGGATTGGTTATCATGATATTGAGCAATTGATAGAGTGATATGTAAATCCACACTGAGAAACATACTAGTTCCATATAGAGAAATGCAATATCAATGATACACTCCCCCACGGGATTTTGTGTGCCCATCGTCCGGGTCAACCCGTCGTGCACGACTTTTCCTCCCGCACGTGCCTCTCCTGCCTTATCTTTTCGGTCTCTTTTTTTCTCGCACAGCAGCGCCGCCGGACGTTCCTTCCAGCGCGCCGGCGGCCGCCGGTTCCTGCGCGTGTGCCATCGTCGTCGCCGTCGGTTCCTGCGCGCGCTGCTGTCGCTGCCGCAGGTCCGTGACCACGCGCACCGTCGTCGGAGACTACCGCCCGCCGCGGCCTATTCCTGCGCTGCCGCTACGGTCGCAGGTCCGTGACCATGCGTTCGCCGCCGGAGACTACACGCGCTGCCGTCGGCACCCGCTGCCGTCGGCCGGTTCCTCCCGTACGGGGCGGCGCTACGACTACCAACGTCTGCAGGATTGGACAAGTTTTGGAGGTGGCTGTTGGAATAAATGGGCCTTTACAAGAATTGGGCTCATATAAATTTCAGAAATTGGAGAGAAGTTAAGGGGTGGAGGCTCTGGGAATTTAGTCCCACATTGTCAAGGGAGCAAGATTTTGACCTGCTTATAAGGGAGCATCTCATGGTGAGACTAGTTGGAAAGACTAGAAAGAGCTATGCTAAGTGTACACCACACGCGCGCGCTCGCTCGCATTTTGCATTTATTCGCGTTTAATTACGCGTGACTTGTGACCTAAGACTTACTTCAGGGAAGACTCTATCATTGCTCGCTGATGTGCCGTGATGGCTACAAGCTGGTCTTCGAGTCGAATAAATTTATTATCTCGAAATTTGGTTTGTTTATCGGAAAGGCTATAATAGAGGAGGCTTGTTCCGCCTTTCCATTCTAGATGATTATAATATCGTAAACAATTTATGGTGTTCTTCGTACTCTAGAAATCATGTTGGAGATGCTGTTGTTTGGCACTCTCATTTATGTCAGATTAATTTTGATCGCATTGTTCGGTTGTGCAAGCTTAATTTAATTCCAAACTTTTCCATAGTTTGTGGATCTAAGTGTCAGCCTTGTGTGCAAGCAAAGCAACCCCGAAAGCCTTTCAAGCCAATCAAGAAGAAAAGTTTGTCACCTCTAGATTTAATATATTCAGATTTGTGTGAAATGAATGGAGTATTGACTAAGGCAGGGAAAAGGTATATGATGAATTTGATAGATGATGCGACTAAGTGGTATTATATTTACCTACTAAAATCGAAAGATGAGGCTCTGAGTTGCTTTAAGATTTATAAGGCCGAAGTAGAAAACCAACTAGAGAAGAAAATCAAACGTCTAAGGTCAGATAGAGGAGGAGAGTATGTATCTCACGAGTTCTCTCAATTCTGTACGGAACATGAAATTATACATGAAGTAACCCCTCCCTACTCGCCTCAATCTAATGGAGTGGCAGAAAGGAAAAACCGAACACTTACAGACTTGGTAAATGCCATGTTGGACAGTTCCGGTTTAACTAAGTCATGGTGGGGGAGGCTGCTTTACGGCATGTTATACTCTCAATAGAGTTCCTCATCAAAAGGAGAAACAACTCCGTATAAAGGATGGAAGGGACATAAACCAACTCTTCGCTTCTTGCGTATGGGGCTGTTTGGCCAATGTTAATGTACCAGCATGCAAGAAGCGAAAATTGGGACCTAAAACGGTTGATTGTGTCTTTCTAGGTTATGCACATAACAACAATGCATACAGATTCTTGGTTATAAAATCCGAGAGTCAAGATGTACACACTAATACTGTGATTGAATCTCGGGATGCTACTTTCTTTGAGACAATCTTTCCTATGAAGGAAAATTTGGCATCCACTAGTCACCCTACTCTACAAGTAGAATCAACCTCAACACACACCTCTGGTAGTTCCTGAAATTTTCAATGAGGAGAATGACAGTGAAGTGGCTCCAAGAAGGAGTAAGAGACAACAGACCGAAAGGTCTTTTGGAGATGACTTCACTGTGTATCTCGTGGATGACGTTCCCAGAACTCTGGCAGAAGCATATGCATCCTTGGATGCAGATGATTGGAAGGAGGTCGTTCAAAGTGAAATGGATTCCATTCTCACTAACGGAACATGGGAAATATGTCCACTACCTCGGTGAATTACGCTCCTAGATACAAGCTGGATGAGTGGTAGTGGTTGAAATAGTACGGTGGGGCCCCAAAAGCCACTCCTTGGTAGTCCTTCAGACGTCCCAACCACTACCCTCTCAACGGGACTCAGACGGCGTGTCGGCGAAGGGATCAACTACGTACACAAGTGGGTATGTACGCAAGCCACCATACAAGAGTACATCAGAGCCATACCATCTAGAAAGAAAGGAAATATAGCAACGCCATACGGCAAGATTCAAATGACCTAGATAAATCTATATTTTAGGATAACTCCTCATACAACACACATCAGAGTATCATGCGGAAGCGGCAAACAAAATCCGAGTACGGATAAGAAGCAAATCGGCATAAGATGCCATAGAAATAAGCACATCCCAACTACAGGTCTCACGGATCCCCGTTCCCGGAATCTCTACACCGAACGATCGTTGCCCACATCTTCGGCTTCTTCCACCCAGTATCCGTCCTGTGGAGGTACCTATCCATCTGAACCAATAATTTATCGTGTGAGACCCTAAGGGTACTCAGCAAGTCTTAATGCCTCTAAAGGGGACACAACCTGGGGTGACGCAATTGCAGCGAAAGATAAACCCTAACAATTCTACAGATAAACGCTAACCATCCGCCTAACCAATGATAGATGGATGTCCGTGAATTAAGTACAACAGTTATAATGGTAATCTCATCCGATCCATCCTCCTCCCTGCTTACCAACAAGGAAGCGGACGAACAACCCCCCTTCCGTTGGCAATTTTATTAACCATTCCATGAGTGTTGCACTATTTACTAGTCAAGTTACTTAGTCAGGTTAAGGCGGTACTTTAGTTGTGCTTGTCTATGATCAAGAAACTGTGCTCCAAGTCGTCCATATCCGCGGACACGGCTTTCAGAAAGTTTTACCGGCCGGGTGCACCAATAGCAACACACGCCGATCAACCTCGGAAAAACCAAATCAAAACCCAACGAGGCTTTCACGATGAACAATCACAAGATTCGAAATATTTCAGGGCCACCCATTGAGTAGATCCATAGCAGTAAGCAAGCCGAGACGGACTCAAGGTTTGCGACAATGGTCAGAAGCTTGGGAACCCGAAAGTGTGGGCTTGTCGATACCGCGTAATCAATCCGCTTACCTAAGCGAGCAGTGTGCTCCTCGCACAAATTAAATACGTAAAATAGCATGGCATAAGTACAGATAGTAGATAAAACCTCAAACTAGTTTGTGGCCCCAAGAAATAAGAATGAATCAAGCTCGGCCTGTGGGGTCCCATATACCTCCGGATGTGGATAGCGCGATAAATCAAGGAACAGGAATCAAGTACTGGGTCTTACGGGACACAAGTGAGCGGGAAAAACCAAATAGCAGATGTTGCTCACCGTGCCACTTTCTTTAGTTATCCCGAACTACTCAAAGTTAAGTTGTTTAGGTACCTCATTATCCAACAGACACTCACATACCCTACACATGCTGTTCTACGACTCGCATGGCTCAAACAACTCCTATAGTAATGGCTCATGGGATAGGGGAACAAGCTTGGTGGAGTTTGAAAGTAAAGGCTATGCATACTTGGGATTCAATTTAATGCATCGCGACTCAATGATGCAAGAATAAGATAGAGGCAATAGGTACTGTATGTATGCAAGCATGTGGAAGTGCTTGCCTGGTATCTCAGTTGAAGCAAGGGACGGATCTGGGTAGTGCTCCTGGTTCTCTTGATACAACCCCTGCTCAGTGTCTATCCGAGAAAAACCAAACAAACAAGGCCAACATGAATATAGAGCACAAGCATATGAGTAAGATGCGTCAAGCAAACAATCATGCCATGATGAATGATGCACAATTTACATGGCAAGAAGGTAGCATGGCATGGTGAGGTGTGGCAAACAAGTAACAACATTTTAGTGGAGTTTTGGTTCACATTTTGTTGTCATAACATTGCTGTACCCTATATTTTTATATGATGCATGCTGCAATTGAAGTCATGGCTATCATAAACAGAAAGGTCTCGTCGAGCTGATCATTTTAGACATATCATTTGCTAGATTTGGAATTATAAAACAAAAGTTATTGATTATTTAAATTCTAGTGGCATTTAGTGTAATTTAAGTAAACTTGGAATTTTAATTGTGCAAAAGGCAATATGTATGGCATATTTGGAATCCTCTCATTTTTCTGAATCAAAAACATATATAATTTGTCAAATTTGGAATTACAAGGGAAAAGTTATTTAAAATCTGAATTGGATTTGAATTTGAATTCATTTAAACAAATTTGAATTTAACCAGACGCAGAAAAACCTTTCTTCACTCAGGCTAACCCACCCTACAGGCACTTACAGGTGGGCCAGGGATCTGCGGCCCACGCGCCAGCGGCTGAGGGACACAGGGGACCGCGGGTTGATGCAAAAAGGGCGGGGTTTTCGCAGCGCATACGGCATCAGGATATTCTCAGCTCGACGAATCTGCGTCGCGCGACAGAGGAAAACAGGGCGCGCGCCGGGCTCGAACTCGCGACCGCGGACGCGCCAGCGGGGGCGGCTACCACTGGGCTGGGCTTCGGTTTGATGACAGGAAGGAGGAAGGCGGCTAGAAGACGCTCTCGCGCGCAGATGCGGACAGACACCAGAGAGCGGCGACGCACAGAGAGCGCTCGACACAAAGTCCGGCGGGCACAGAGAGCTACGGCGAGGGCGGAGGTGTCAGGGAGGTTCGGGTGCTCACCGCGGGCACGGTGGCGTGCTTGGATCGGGTCGGGGCGGTCGTGAACGGCGGCGGGGCTGACGCCGGCGTAGCTAGGGTTTTCGGCTCGGGCGCGGCAGTTCAGTGGCTCGGTCCGTCTCCTCCTCGACGGCGTGTCTGAGGCATGGTGTAGGGGCTCGTCTGGTCTCCTCGATCACCTCCCGACGTGCTTGTCGTCTGAACGTGTAGACGAGGGGCCGAGGGTTGCGGCGATGGCGTGGCCGTGGCGATGGAGAAGAGAGGGAGGAGAGGCGCCTTGGGTGGATCTGGGGTATCTGGCAGCAGTGGTTGGTTAGGGACGGAGAGGGAGCGGGGTGGCGTGGAGGCGGTGTGGATAGGGGTGGCCTCGGCCACCTTTATCCCACCCTCACGTGCTCGGCTCGGTCAGCCAGGCAAGGCAGGCGGCGTGGGCACTAGAGGGGGGGTGGCAGTGGCCTGGGTCGTGGGCGGTGAGGCTTAGAGAGAAAAAGAGAGGAGGGAGGGCCGGCTGGGCTAGGGCTAGGGTTTGTCCTTGATGGGTAGCTAGGTGGGCAGAGGGGCCAAGCTAGAGTAGGGAGAGAGGGTGGCGGTGAGGCGGTGTGGTGTGGCCAAACTAGGAAGTAGGGAAGAGGTGGGTTAGCTAGGTTTTGTTTAGGGAAAAGGTGTAGTTTAGGGTTTAGTTTAGGGAGATGTAGATTAGGGTTTTGGTTTAGCTAGGAAGGATAGATGGCAAGGGTAGGATTTAGGTTTTTGCTAAGAGAGGTAAGAAAGAGGAGGTGGAACTTAGGTTGATCAAGCATGCTTCAAACAAGCCTCAACAAGATCAAGCAAGAAAGAGGGAGAGGGAGAGAGGGAGCATGTGATGATGGGGTTCTTCTTTAGTTCATGCATGATCCAGATAATGGCCAAGCAAGATCCAAGAGAAGAGGTGGATTAGGTTGGTGCATGCCTCATGAGCACATGTGTGTGCATGGGGCATGCGGGGTAGGGGTTTAGCTAAAGGGGAGAAGAGAGGTAGATGATTTGATGAAGAAACTACAAGCCCAAAACAAGATTAAGCAAAGGAAAAGATGATCCACTTAGAATGCAAGCAAAAACCAAATACTAGAAAAGGTGGCACTTGCATGGCCCATGCAAAATAATTAATGCCAATTTATCCTTGTGAAAACAATAATATTAACATGGCATTATTCATATGCATTCCCAAAAGGTGGGCAAGGCCAAGCAAAGATTATGGGTGGAATCCAACCAACCAACATGAGCTAGAGATAACCCAAATTAAAATGCCCAGCTCATATTAATTGGATGGTGGAATATAAGGTGGTGAAAGAAAAAGGTGGTGGAGTCAATAAGAGAGATGCCCTCAACTCAACTTGGGCATTTAACAATATATTAAGAACCAAATACAATATCAAGAGGCAACTACAATTAATCATGCACATGAGATAAGAACCAAACAAGAAAGGGTTTTATATGATGCTCAAATGCAAGGTGACATGATGGCATGAGCATGATATGATGATGATGCAACAATTATATGTTGGAATTGGCCCTTTTTATTATTATCACATGTAGCATTACAGGAGTTAGACAACTGGGATGCTACAACTCTCCCCCACTAAACAGGAATCTCGCCCCGAGATTCTAGGAAGAAGAAGAAGAAGATACAAAGAGAGAAGGATGGTTGGCACGGAGTTCATCTTCACGCTCCCATGTGGCTTCATCAACATAATGGTGTGACCACTGCACCTTGCAAAACCTGATGGACTTGTTGCGAGTCCTTCTGCTCATGGTCTCAAGGATTTTGGTGGGGTGTTCTTGATAAGATGATCTTCTTTGAGGTCGATTAGCTCATGGTCCACGGTCTGCCGGATCTTTGAAGCACTTCTTGAGCCGAGAGATGTGGAAAACATCATGGACCTTGAGTTTTTTAAGCTCCGGTGCATAAGCAACTTCTCCTCTTCTACCACGTATCTTGAAAGGACCGATGTATCTAGGAGCCAACTTTCCTTTGATACCGGGTGTGTTCCTCTCATGGGAGTGACACGAAGGTAGACGAGATCACCAGGCATATACCATATCCGTGTGTTTCTGTCATAGTTGCTCTTCCGACGACTCGAGCAATCTTCGTGTTCTCGAATGATATGCACCTTCTCCTCGCTTGTTACAATGTCGGGCCAAACCAGATTCTTTCTCCCGCACCGACCAACCAATTGGAGTTCGCACTTGCGACCATAGAGAGCCTCGAATGGTGCCATCTTCGCACTCTTCCGAAGCTGTTGTTGTAGGAGAATTCAGCATATGGAAGGCATTCCTCCCACTTCATGCCAAAAGAGATGACGCAAGCTCTAAGCATATCCTCCGTAATCGATTGATTCTCTCCACTTGTCCTTGCGACTAAGGGTGGTAAGCAGTCAAGTTCAACTTTGTTCCCAAAGCTTTTGGAAACTCTCCCGAACTTTGAGGTGAAGATGCTCCACAGTCGAACTGATTTCAAGTGGAACCCCATACAAAGAGACAATCCTGATATAGAGCTCAAACTGAATTCGAAATTGTTTCTTTGATCGGGAAGAAATGAGCCACTTTAGAAAGCCTGCCGATGACAACAAAATTGCATTGTTGCCCTTCTGCGACCTTGGAAAGCCGGTGATGAAGTCCATCTCTACTTTCTCCCATTTCCATTCGGAGGTTTCAATGGCTGTAGAAGACCAAATGGTTTCGATGGACAGCCTTGACTCTGCGATGACATCACATTCTCGAGACGTACTTAGCACAATACCGCTTCAACCTGTGCCACCAAGATTGTGTTTTCAAGTCCATGTACATCTTTGTGCTGCCAGATGGATAGAAAGAACCGAATCATGTGCCTCCTTGAGAACTTGGTCTCTCGCACCGGGTAGTTTGGAACAAACATCCGGTGTTCAAAGAAGAGTGCCTTGATCATCAACATGGAAGGACTCGTACTTGAAGGTCAAGCTTAGCGATGAGCTTTTTGGTGTGCGGATCACCAAGTCGACGAGCGAATCTGTTCTTCCAAGAGAGGAGTAGCGAAGGTTCAGAGATGCCCTTGTTCCACAATTTCTGTGTTCACCGACGGAATTCCTCGCACAAGAGAGGCTGTTGCTCTTCTACCATGAGGTTGTTGACATAAGCTCTACGGCTAAGCGCATGCCATGACATTTGCTTTGCTCGAGTGTAGTTGATGGTCACATCAAAGTCATTGATTGCTTCAATCCATCTCCTCCGCCAAGTTTGAGATCCGTTGAGTGAAGATATACTTCAAACTCTTGTGGTCCGAGAAGATCTCACAACGGTTACCAAGCAAGTAGTGCCTCCATAGCTTCAAAGCAAAG
Organism: Avena longiglumis; assembly: GCA_030063025.1. Taxonomy (NCBI): domain Eukaryota; kingdom Viridiplantae; phylum Streptophyta; class Magnoliopsida; order Poales; family Poaceae; genus Avena; species Avena longiglumis. Next base: position 92,111,870 of record CP125976.1, read on the forward strand.
ACAATCTGCTAGCTCGAGGTCATGTGTGGGATAGTTGATCTCATGCGTCTTCAACGACGAGAGGCATAAGCAACCACCGTCTCTCTTGCATAAGGACCGCACCCAATCCTTGCAAAGAGGCGTCAGAATATCTGGAAAGGCTTAGATGTATCCGGAGGAACCAAGACCGTGTGGAAGTGAGCTTCTCTTTAAGTGTCTCAAAGCTTTCTTGACAAGCGAGTCCACAGGTACTTCTTGCCTTTCTTGAGGAGATCGGTAAGAGGCTTTGCTATCTTCGAGAAGTTCTCGCACAAAGCGACGGCAATAGCCAAGCCGAGAAAACTCCGCACTTCCTTGACATTAGCAGGAGGAAGCCATTCAACTATTGTCTTCACGGTTTCCGGTTGATCGCAATGCCCTTGGCGAGATAACATGACCCAAGTATGTTACTTCAGCCAAAACTCACACTTAGAGAACTTTGCATACAAGCGGTTCTCACGAAGCTTGTTCAGACACACCGCAGTGTTCTTCATGCTCCTCCTTGGACTTGGAATAGACCGAATGTCATCCAGATATACCACAACAAGCTTGTCCAGTACTCCATGAAAACGGAGTTCATCAGCCTCGAGAAGGTAGCAAAAGGCAGTGAGGCCGAAAGACATGACCGTACTCACAGCCATAGCGGGTGGTGAAAGCTGTTTTGGGCACATCTTCTTTGCGAATTTTGATTTGGTGATAACCACTTCTCAAGTCCAGCTTAGAGAACACCAGCCCTGCCACCGATCAAATAGATCATTTATCCGAGGAAGAGGATATTTGTTCTTGATGGTTTTAGCATTGAGAGCCCGGTAGTCAACACAGAGCCTATCGGTTCTATCACGCTTCTTCACAAAGATTGTTGGACTACCCCAAGAAGAAGTGCTATGTTGAATGAAACCCAACTTCTCTTGTTCATCAAGTTGTCGTTTGAGTTCAGCCAACTCAGAAGGACCCATTTTGTATGGCCTCTTGGAGATAGGAGCCGTTCCAGGTTCGAGCTCAATCACGAATTCAACCTCGCGATCCGGAGGCATACCTGGTAACTCTTCAGGAAAGACATCTGGGAACTCACAGACCACTGGTACCCTCTGAATAGCTTCCATAGCATCATCATTCAGAGCAGCCAAGGAATAGAGCTGGACAGCAGGAGTCAGACTTGGAGAAAAGACTATGTGGCCTTCGTGATCTTCGAGAGACACCGGCGCTCAAAGACAATCAATCACAAATGCATTTGTCAACCAATCCATGCCCAAGATGACATCAATGTCGAGTCGCCCGTAACAATCAAAGAAGCCAAGAATGAAGAACCACCAATCTCAACTTGATTGCCATGATCGATTTTAGAAGCTCATTGTTGCTCCAGAGAAAGAACCATTAACCGCTTGGGAAGAGGATCCGACGCTAACCCATTCTCACTTGCAAACTTCATCGAAACAAAAGAATGCGATGCACCGTAATCAAAGAGAACTCGTGCAGGACGAAAGTTAACGAAGCATACCCATCACAACTCCAAAGTAGCTCACTTGAGAGGCGTTGACGTTAGCTGGCACGAACAACCGCACTCCGGCTTAGTGTTGATGTTGAGAGCCCGAGGTGGTGCACGAACCAAGGAGAGCTTGTTGCATCTTGGCGGGGTGGAGGGAGAGCTTTGTTCTTCATTGGGCGCTCAGCTTGGGATGTCCATGATCTCCACATGTGAAACAAGCACCATGAGGACGTGGAGCAGTAGCTGTGACTCCGCCAGCGCCCAGGTAGTGGTGGTTGTAGCCCCGGGAGCCGCAGTGGTGAAGTTTGGTGGCTTGACGTGAAACTCGCAGGTCTTGGTGGAGCCGAGCGACGGTGGGGTGTTAGGAACCCGACACGCCGCTTAGAAGGAGCTGCCATAATCGCAGAGCTTGATGCATCCTCGTTGTGTTTCTTGGACCTCAAACATTTGCCTCGCTTGCCTCCTCTTGCAAAGGTTGCAGTCAGTAGTTCCAGAAGGTTGTCGGTCTTGCATGCGTGATTGCATACTTGATCGACGATTGAGCCCTTGCTCAACCTTTTCTCGCTTTTCTTGTCATCGACACCTCATCACCACCATAGCGAGATAGGTTCATGAAGTTCCTGATGTAGGTGTTGACGTTATCATTTCGCTTTAGGTTGAGGAAAGCCTCCTTCATCCTTTCCATCACAATCTCGAGAGAAACTGCCCTTGAAAGCTGCAGTGAACCTCTCCCAAGTTGGTCGGAACCCAAAGGCAGCTTGCCTTCAAGTAGTTTTCCCACCAAAGAGCCGTGATCTCCTTGAGAAGGTGAGTAGCACACTTGACCCACTCTGCTCGAACATCGCAGCCTCGAGCAACCTTGAGATCTCGCAGCCAATCATCCGCCAAGAGGCTCACGTACACATCAAACCGACGAGGGTTGAACTTGAGGAAGCTCTTGATGTCACCACGCTTGGGAGGTGGAGGAAGTGGAGCAAACTCATTTCTTCCGACGCCTTCCTCAAAGCGCCTGGTTCTCTTGCATGGCTACCAAAGCATTTGCAATGTTTGACAACCGAGCCCAGCCCGAGGTATGTCCTCCTCAAGACGGGTGGGGAGCCATCCGTCATTGATATAAAACTCAAGTCAAGATTATAATGTAGAATGATAATAATCCAAAATAGTACCAAGATGGAATTAACCATGATTAAAGGATACAATTTACTGAGATGATATTAAAATATCAACAAAGTTCATAGCACCTAAAAGATATTAAGCATATCGCACACGACTGAAAAGGAGTGTGGTACACAAATATATCAAAGAAAATTTTTCCACAAATTTCGCATTAAAATACCAATAGATGCTAAAATTACTTAACGAATCAAGATTAGTGACTCTACCGATTCAATATACAAAATCGAATGATAAAAGTAGTGGTATGGTCGCGACTCCATCCCGCACTCAAATCATTACTCCGCACATGAACAAGTGGAACACATATCCCAACCCCTTCTTCTCACGATTTAAACCTAAAGATTGGTAGCTACGAAACGAACACCCCAAACAAGATAGCTTGATACAAGAGGAAGATAGATTGCGTCGGTTTGCAAAAGCCTGCGGTATGGAATGTACCAACAGCTTGGTAACCAAAGGCGATAAGATAACAACTTGGATGCAACAGTAGACAAGGGATTACACACACACACACACACACACAACCTATGGTACTACGGAAACCCGTAACACGTGAATCCTAGTTTGAACTTTGAGAAGAGGATTGAAAACGTTGCACTTCCTTACCGTAAAAGGGTGAGTGGAGGGTAAGAAGAAAAGTGGAAGCAGTCCTACTCGCTTTTGTTTTTCCCTAATATACATAACTACCAAAATATTTGCTAGATCGACAACGACCGCTTATTGAAACCTCAAGGTCGGGATGGCTCGATACCAATTGTAACTACCTCGTGAATTACGCCCTAGATACAAGCCCGGATGAGTGGTAGTGGTTGAAATAGTACGGTGGGCCCCAAAAGCCACTCACCGTAGTCCTTTCAGACGCCCCAACCACTACCCTCTCAACGGGACTCAGACGGGCGGCGAATCGGCAGCGAAGGGATCAACTACGACACAAGTGGGTATGTACGCAAGCCACCATACAAGAGTACATCGAGCCATACCATCTAGAAAGAAAGGAATATAGCAACGCCCATACTAAGATTCAAATGACCTAGATAAATCTATATTTTAGGATAACTCCTCATACAACACACATCGTAGTATCATGAAGCGGCAAACAAAAATCCGAGTACGGATAAGAAACAAATCGGCATAAGATGCCATAGAAATAAGCACATCCCAACTACAGTCTCACGGATCCTCGCTCCTTTAATCTCTACACCGAACGATCGCTGCCCACATCTTCGGCTTCTTCCACCCAAAGATCCGCCCGTGGAGGTACCGCCCATCCGAACCAATAATTTATCGTGTGAGACCCTAAGGGTACTCAGAAGTCTTAATGCCTCTAAAGGACACAACTGGGTGACGAATTGCAAAAAAGATAAACCCTAGCAATTCTACAGATAACGCTAACCATCCGCCTAACCAATGATAGACGGATGTCCATGAATTAAGTACAACAGCTTATAATGGTAATCTCATCCGATCCATCCTCCTCCGCTACCAACAAGGAAGCGGATTTAACAACCCCCTTCCGCTGGCAATTTTATTAACCATTCCATGAGTGTTGCACTATTTACTAGTCAAGTTACTTAGTCGTTAAGGTACTTTAGTTGTGCTTGTCTATGATCAAGAAACTGCTCCAAGTCGTCCATATCCCGCGACACGGCTTTCAGAAAGTTTTACCCGGGTGCACCAATAGCAACACACGCCGATCAACCTCGAAAACCAAATCAAAACCCAACGAGGCTTTCACGATCGAACAATCACAAGATTCAGAAATATTTCAGGGGCCACCCCATTGAGTAGATCCCAACGGAGTAAGCAAGCCCAGACGGACTCAAGGTTTGCATAATGGTCAGAAGCGATCGGGAACCCGAAAGTGTGGTTGGGCTTGTCGATACCGCAGAATCAATCCGCTTACCTAAATAAAGATAAGGTGCTCTCGCACAAATTAAATACGTAAAATAGCATGGCATAAGTACAGATAGTAGATAAAACCTCAAACTAGTTTGTGGCCCCAAGAAATAAGAATGAATCAAGCTCGCCTGTGGGGGTCCCATATACCTCCGGATATGGATAGCGATAAATCAAGGAACAGGAATCAAGTACTCGGGGTCTTACGGGACACAAGTGAGCAGGAAAAACCAAATAGCAGATGTTGCTCACCGGTGCCACTTTCTTTAGTTATCCCAGAACTACTCAGGTTAAGTTGTTTAGGTACCTCATTATCCAACAAACACTCACATACCCTACACATGCTGTTCTACGACTCGCATGGCTCAAACAACTCCTATAGTAATGGCTCATGGGATAGGGGAACAAGCTTGGTGGAGTTTGAAAGTAAAGGCTATGCATACTTGGGATTCAATTTAATGCATCGCGACTCAATGATGCAAGAATAAGATAGAGGCAATAGGTACTGTATGTATGCAAGCATGTGGAAGTGCTTGCCTGGTATCTCAGTTGAAGCAAGGGACGGATCTGGGTAGTGCTCCTGGTTCTCTTGATACAACCCCGCCAAAGGTTCTATCCGAGAAAACCAAACAAACAAGGCCAACATGAATATAGAGCACAAGCATATGAGTAAGATGCAAGCAAACAATCATGCCATGATGAATGATGCACAATTTACATGGCAAGAAGGTAGCATGGCATGGTGAGGTGTGGCAAACAAGTAACAACATTTTAGTGGAGTTTTGGTTCACATTTTGTTGTCATAACATTGCTGTACCCTATATTTTTATATGATGCATGCTGCAATTGAAGTCATGGCTATCATAAACAGAAAGGTCTCGTCGAGCTGATCATTTTAGACATATCATTTGCTAGATTTGGAATTATAAAACAAAAGTTATTGATTATTTAAATTCTAGTGGCATTTAGTGTAATTTAAGTAAACTTGGAATTTTAATTGTGCAAAAGGCAATATGGATGGCATATTTGGAATCCTCTCATTTTTCTGAATCAAAAACATATATAATTTGTCAAATTTGGAATTACAAGGGAAATGTTATTTAAAATCTGAATTGGATTTGAATTTGAATTCATTTAAACAAATTTGAATTTAACCAGACGCAGAAAAACCTTTCTTCACTCAGGCTAACCCACCCTACAGGCACTTACAGGTGGGCCAGGGATCTGCGGCCCACGCGCCAGCGGCTGAGGGACACAGGGGACCGCGGGTTGATGCAAAAAGGGGCCAGGGGGTTTTCTGCAGCATAATGGGCATCAGGATCTTCTTCCGCCGACGAACTAAAATCATGCCGCGACAGAGGAAAAAACAAGGCTACGGCTCGAATCACGCGACAATAAGGCCACACCGGGCTTTGGTTTGATGACAGAAGGAGGAAGGCTTAGAAGACGCTCGCTACAGATGCGACAGACACCGTGAGAGCGGGCGACGCACAGAGCGCCGACACAAAGTCCCATGGCACAGAGAGCTACGGCGAGGGCGGAGGTGTCAGGGAGGTTCGGGTGCTCACCGCGGGCACGGTGGCGTGCTTGGATCGGGTCGGGGCGGTCGTGAACGGCAGGGCGACGCCGGCGTAGCTAGGGTTTTCGCCTGGGCGCCGAGTCTGTGGCTCCGTCCGCCTCCTCCTCGACAGGCGTGGTGTAGGGGGCTCTCTGGTCTCGATCACCTCCCCGACGTGCTTGTCGTCTGAACGGTAGACGCGAGGGCCGAGGGTCACGGCGATGGCGTAGGCATGGCGATGGAGAAGAGGGGAGAGGAGAGGCGCCTGGGTGGATCTGGGGTATCTGCGAGGCAGAGTGGTTGGATAGGGACGGAGAGGGAGCGGGGTGGCGTGGAGGAGGCGGTGTGGATAGGGCCTCGGCCACCTTTATCCCACCCTCACGTGCTCGGCTCGGCCAGGCAGGCAAGGCGTGGGCACTAGAGGGGTCAGGTGGCCCTGGTCGGGGTGTGAGGCTTAGAGGAGAGAAAAGAGAGGAGGGAGAGGGGCTCGGCTAGGGCTAGGGTTTGTCCTTGATGGGTAGCTAGGTGGGCTGTGAGGGGCCAAGCTAGAGTAGGGAGAGAGGGTGGCGACAAGGTGGTGTGGTGTGGCCAAACTAGGAAGTAGGGAAGAGGTGGGTTAGCTAGGTTTTGTTTAGGGAAAAGGTAGTTTAGGGTTTAGTTTAGGGAGATGTAGATTAGGGTTTTGGTTTAGCTAGGAAGGATAGATGGCAAGGGTAGGATTTAGGTTTTTGCTAAGAGAGGTAAGAAAGAGGGAGGTGGAACTTAGGTTGATCAAGCATGCTTCAAACAAGCCTCAACAAGATCAAGCAAGAAAAGAGGAGAGGGAGAGAGGAGCATGTGATGATGGGGTTCTTCTTTAGTTCATGCATGATCCAGATAATGGCCAAGCAAGATCCAAGAGAAGAGGTGGAGGTTGGTGCATGCCTCATGAGCACATGTGTGCATGGGGCATGGGGGTAGGGGTTTAGCTAAAGGGGAGAAGAGAGGTAGATGATTTGATGAAGAAACTACAAGCCCAAAACAAGATTAAGCAAAGGAAAAGATGATCCACTTAGAATGCAAGCAAAAACCAAATACTAGAAAAGGTGGCACTTGCATGGCCCATGCAAAATAATTAATGCCAATTTATCCTTGTGAAAACAATAATATTAACATGGCATTATTCATATGCATTCCCAAAAGGTGGGCAAGGCCAAGCAAAGATTATGGGTGGAATCCAACCAACCAACATGAGCTAGAGATAACCCAAATTAAAATGCCAAGCTCATATTAATTGGATGGTGGAATATAAGGTGGTGAAAGAAAAAGGTGGTGGAGTCAATAAGAGAGATGCCCTCAACTCAACTTGGGCATTTAACAATATATTAAGAACCAAATACAATATCAAGAGGCAACTACAATTAATCATGCACATGAGATAAGAACCAAACAAGAAAGGGTTTTATATGATGCTCAAATGCAAGGTGACATGATGGCATGAGCATGATATGATGATGATGCAACAATTATATGTTGGAATTGGCCCTTTTTATTATTATCACATGTAGCATTACAGGAGTTAGACAACTGGGATGCTACAACGGCCAATGGGTTGCAAACCTATTGGATGCAAATGGTTATTCAAAAAGAAGCTACGACCAGATGGCTCCATTGAAAAATATAAAGCTAGGCTCGTGGCCAAGGGTTTTACCCAGAAGGAAGGAGAGGATTTCTTTGATACCTACTCACCTGTTGCTAGGATGACTACAATTCGAGTGCTAATTGCACTTGCTGCTTCTCATAAGTTTTTAGTCCATCAAATGGATGTGAAGACAGCTTTCCTAAATAGAGAGCTCGATGAGGAAATTTATATGCAGCAACCTGATGGTTTTGTAGCAACCGGGCAAGAGAACATGGTGTAGATTAAAGAAATCTCTCTACGGTCTCAAGCAAGCCCCAAAGCAATGGCATGAAAAGCTTGACAATACTCTGACTTCAAAGAGCTTTCGTGAATGAAGGAGAAATGTGTACTATAAATATGGTGGGGTAAGTGTGTAATCCTATGTTTACGTTGATGATATATTAATTTTTGGGACTGGTATTGATGTCATAAATGATGTTAAGTCCTTTCTATCTAAATTTTTTGACATGAAGGATTTGGGAGAGGCAGATGTTATTCGTAACATAAAGCCGAATAAGGATGAGAATGGGATTATCTTAAGTCAATCCCATTATGTGGAGAAAATTCTGAATCGTTTTGGTTTTGAGGACTCCAGAACATCTCCAACTCCTTATGACCCTAGTCTAAAGCTCCGAAAGAACGGAGGACAAGGGGTTGATCAGCTAAGATACTCTCAAATCGTAGGTTCTCTCATGTACCTTGCTGGTGCAACACGACCTGACATTTCATTTGTCAGAAGCAACCGAGCTTGCTTAACTCGAATCCGGGAAATGATCATTGGACTGGAACGAGTAATGAGGTACTTGAGAGGAACCACAACGTATGGACTTCACTATACAGGGTACCCAACAATACTAGAAGGGTATAGTGATGCTAATTGGATCTCAGAAGCAGATGAGATCAAAGCAACAAGTGGATACATATTAACTTTTGGAGGTGCTGCAATCTCTTGGAGGTCTCGCAAACAGACCATCTTAACAAGGTCTACTATTGAGGCAGAACTTGTAGCACTTGACTCAACCACTGTAGAGGCAGAGTGGTTGAGGGAGCTCTTGAATGATTTGCCAATGGTCAAAAAACCAATTCCGGCAATCCTTCTGAACTATGATAACCAAACCGTGATCACTAAGGTTAAAAGTTCAAAGGACAATCTGAAATCATCAAGACATGTGAAACGGCGTATCAAATCCGTTAGGAACTTGAGACACAAGGGAGTGATTGCCGTTGATTATATTAACACTACCAAAAACCTGGCGGATCCTTTTACAAAAGGGCTATCACGTGCGGTGATAGATGGAGCATCGAGGGAGATGGACTTGAGACCCACCTGAGTTGCACGACAATAGAAACCCAGCCTTAGTGATCGGAGATCCCGTGAATAAGGAAAAGGGAAAAACAGGTTATTGGAGCTACAAGAGAGAGTACATATATATTTATCCATTTCCCGCTAAGATGAGTACTCTTAGTACTGCATGGGAGGGTGACTATTAGTCTTAATGTGTTTTGAGGCTGAAATACTTCAGCAAGATACCGTCCTGCAGGGTATTCTTGAAAAAACACACCTATGTGAGCTTAACTGTGTGGTCGCAATACATGAGATTCGGGTGATATCTAATGAGCTTATTAAAGGACTAGGGAGCACAACCGTAATGCTCCAAACCTTAGGCGTGGATTCAGACAGCCTAGTATCAGCGATGGCTCCTGGTGAACCTCTTCTACACAAGACTGGAAATTTAAGGCTTTGTACATTTCCTAGTTGTAAGAAGAGTGGATCCTGGAGTGCTAGGTATAGATCAACCCGAGACGGGTCTATACTACAAACCTGGTATATAAAATCCAGATGAGAACAAGTTGCAGACCTTGACTTCTTGGTGTGGATTATTGGAATAAATGGGACTTTACAAGAATTGAGCCCATATAAATTTCAGAAATTGGAGAGAAGTCAAGGGGGTGGAGGCTGTGGGAGTTTAGTCCCACATTGCCAAGGGAACAAGTTTTTGACCTGCTTATAAGGGAGCATCTCATGGTGAGACTAGTCGGAAAGACTAGAAAGAGCTATGCTAAGTGTACACCACACGCCGCCGTGATTTCACATTTATTCGCTTAATTACGTGTGACTTGTGACTTGTGACTTGGGGCTTTGGCGAGGCGAGCGCGATCGTGGCTTGTTAAATTGCATATCTTTTTAATCTTTTTGCCGAGCAGTTTACTTATCTTATTCACCCGCGTCTGTCTCACGCACGACTCGAAGATAGACTTCCCGTTGAGGGAAGTTAGGAGATCGCTCGTGATGGAGATATACCGTAGGCGGATCCTAGAATATAGGCGTAACGCATGCGTGGGGTTATCCTTTCGAGTCTATAAGAGGAAGACGTCCCTCTCGGCAGAAGACACCAGATACACAAACCCTACTCCGTTCTCTTCTGCAGCCGCCAACGATCTTCGCCGATCCTTTCCCTGCCATGCCACGGGGAGAGGAAAGCGAGTCTCCTGACTTTCCTCGCTTACGCCCCGCACGAGGGAGCCGCGATAAAGTTTCGGGCAAAGGCTTTGCACGGCCGCTTTTTCTTCATCGATCGCATCGACCGCCCCGCTTCATCTTCCCCAACTGTTCTTCATCAACGTTCGTCTGCATCACTGTAAGAAATCAATCTCGTGATCCTCTCTTTCGTATTCTAGAAAGGGGTTTGAGATCCATGTCGATCTGCTGTGTCATGTTAGACTTCATGTTCATAATCACATGTGTAAAACTGTTAGATCTATCTTTGTTGTCACACAAATTCGGAATTATTTTAATCCTATTACATGCTATATTTCCAACAGTGGCCCAACTCCCATGGTAGACCATGTGGTCGTGTGTCCTCGCCACCGGATGGAGTCTCCTCCTACCTTAGCTCCATGGCCATGCCGCCGGACTGACGACACCGGCCGCATCATGGTGGCCCTCCTAGCGGGTGCACCACCGTGCATGCCCCGGCTGCAAGGAGGTAGGAGATGTTATGCTACCAGGGTACTGACTTTGCTATCGAAGGACACCGGCGTTGCTACGACTGTCTCTAGTGTTTGCTACTTACGTTGGTCCGTCTTGCTACATACGTTGTTTTGTCAGTGCTACGAGTATTTGCTATTTTAGCATAATATTTATGCTACATATTTATTTTTGTTTTGCTACTTTCACATAATTTTTTTGCTACAACCGCTCTATGATTTTACTACGAGGTATCCTGCAAGATCTCCAGCGAGGTCTCCGATGAGATTTGGTTTGCTACAATAGAAGATTTTATTTGCTACATATATTTTGTTGTTTTGCTATAATAGCGTAAAATATTTGTTACACGGTCTCCGGCGAGGTATACCGGTGAAAGTCTCCGGCGAGGTCTGATCTGCTATATTAGCACAATGTTTTGATATAGAGTTTTCGGAAAGGTCTCCGGCGAAGTTTCCGGCGAGACAGTCTTTTTATTTTAGGTTTTTGAACGAACCATTTTTTTGCTACAGGTAACAAAACGGGATATTTTGTAGCAAACCGGATCGGCTGCAGCAAAAATAGGTTTACAAAGTGTTTTGGAGACACATGTCAAGCTGAATACCCGGGGGATCAAAGGCAATTATCCTCGGGGGATGCGTAGCACTCCCCTAACTCAAAGGAGAGTATACTATTCAACTTCTTTGGTTATCTATTGCCTCCATCTTACGGCAAATTAATTGTACATGCAACAAATCTAGCTTCACAATATTGCAGAGATACCAACAATCGTTGTTGTCAGGGCATTACAGATATACTCCCTCCGTTTTAAAATATAAAATGTTTTATGTTTGTAAAGGAAATGATGTAAACTACTTTTAGTGTCTAGATTCATCTTAAACTCGAGTGAACCTACTCCCTTTGTCCTGAAATACTTTGCTGGGTTTAGTCAAGGTCAAATTTTGTAAACTTTGACCAAACATATTGAAAAAATTATGTACACCTATAATACAACATAAGTACCATTAAAATTGTCATAAAATATATTTCATAATATATACATTCGGTGCTATAGATGTTTATAATTGTTTCTATATATTCTATCAAACTTTATAAAGTTTGACTTTAACTAAACCCAGAATGCAGGATATTTGAGGACAGAGGGAGTATATGCTAAAAAATAGTCTAGATACATTTGCTTTATAAAATTAAAACATCTTATATTTTAAAACGAAGAAAGTAAAAAATAATTTAGACCATGAAATTAAAGAACAATGCTACTTGCCTACCGAAGTGCGCGCATGAGACAGCGCCTCCGTAGTCCGTCCTCTCGATGGCCTGCCGAACGGCAAACTGTAGCAACCATTGCCCCGCGTTTTGGCCTCTCCTTTTCTCCACCCGGCGGGCAACGGTGGTGGTGGCCTGCCATTTGTATCCTCCGCTATCGACGTGCTGCGGAAAGTTATTTCAGTTAACTTCATATAGTTCTATCTATCTTTTTTTTAGATTGGTGTTTTTGTCTAGTGTTTTTTAGCCGGCACATGGATAATGTCATGTTGATGTCACTTATTGAAATAGACTGAAACATAATATTAAAACATTAAAACAGTCTATAAACAGTACAAAAATGTTTTATTGTTTCAATACTGTTTTATAAGTTCTATGAATGTTTCAGTTTTTCTTGGCGGCACGTAGCTATCGTCACGCTGACGTCAGCACTAATTCACATGAAGTTAACTTTAGAAAATCCTTATTTGTATGGGCTGCTACGGTGTCGACGCCTAAGGCATGGCGACTAGGGTCATCATCGTTTTGCTGGCCTGCCGGCGGATCGGGCGACCAGGATAGTCGGTTGCATGGGGGCTCAGCCTGAATAAAGACGACGGTCCTAGGATCCCTCTACGCCATGATGATGTTCTGCTATTTTCCGCCTTCATGAACTGCTGAGTGTCGAAGTTTCGAAGGCTCCGTCGGTGACTCCCATGGGCGATTCATATATGGAGATTGCTGATGCAACGCTGAGTTGATGTAGGAGCGCTTAGTTGGGAACCCCAAGAGCAAGGTGTGAAGCAGCACAACGGCAACTTTTCCCTCAGTAAGAAACTGAGGTTATCGAACCAGTAGGAGGAAGGAAACGTCACACAGGTGTTGCAAGCAACGCGAAGACCTGCACAACACAAACTCAAGACTTTGCCCCAACTAACAGTGAGGTTGTCAAGCTCACCGGTTTGCTGTAACAAAGGATTAAACGTATGGTGTGGAAGGTAATGGCTTGCAGCAAGTAAACAAGTAACAGTGGAAGATGTATCAATGATAAAGATTAAACTGGGGTCCATAGTTTACTAGAGGTGCTTGTCGTGGTATTACCGACGAGTACGCCATGGAGGGGTCCTCACAGTGCGTGTTTAGAGACGTGGGGTAAGGCAGACGGTTGACGGGTACGAGGTAACACAGCTTACCCGGGTTCAGATCCCACAACGGTGGCGGAATCCTACTCTTGCTATAAATCACTATAAGGGAAATACACCGAGTTACAGGGATTGGTTCGCTGTGCGAGGTGCGTCGTAGTCGACACTAGGTTGTCTAAGATTATGCCCTAAAGGCTCCCATAGGCCCGACTTATATAGTTGTCAGGTCCTAGGGTTACAGGGAAAAGTCATAGCCGGACAGGTTACAGAGTCTTACACAGTCTATTACTAGTCTTGTGTATCTTGCACTCCAAGGCTCCGGGTACGCTGGTGACTCCACCGTAGACTTTCTTTATCCGGCATGGGCCTCCCTTCTGGATCCATCTAACTGGGCCGCCCAGCAGGCCATAGGCCATGCTACCAACTATGGGCCACCCGGGTTATCCGGATAAGTGACATGCTATGAGGATACCAATATAGCATATCCCCAACAAGTTCTCGGAGAACTACGAGATCTTGCGCCGCCTTGCCTTTTCGCATGAATGTCTGCCTAGTTGGATGTCGGCAAATCGTCAAGCAATATCTTGTAGTCCTCCCAAAGAACCCTGCAAAACTTTCTCCGCCTTAAACTTGTAAGCCGGAGAAATGCTGAATCTTCCATCGTACACTTCCGTAGTCGGATTAGATCCGTCTATGTCGGAATATTCGATGTGACGGCTCATCTACCCATGTCAGCTAGGACGACGTAGGCTTAGGTCAGCGATGCCTCGTAACTCACACACGCAGAGAACGCAATCATGTCCGATTTTCCTGCGCGAGCGATACGAACCGTTGGCGGTGACGGTTGGAGACGTCGCAAAATTTTCGCAAGACGTCACGAACACGCCGCTCACGCGGCAACCGTCCGATCAAGCTGCACGAATCTTGACGCCGAGGATGATAAATAGTAACCGTGGGGAAATTTCCACTTTTTACCTCATTCTCCTCGCATCATCTTCTTCCTCTAGCCGCGTGTCTCCTCGAGCTCTCCGCAAGAACTCTCGAAAAAACCCTAGCTCCAATCTGCACCAGTTGCACCCAATCCTCACTCCATGGCTAGCAACAACACTTCTCCATCAATGGCAGCGTCAAGCGAAGCCACGACGAAGCCGGCGAGCTCCATCGTCGTGCCTCTAGAGGGCCTAGTCATTCCCGCATCGGCGGTTATCGAGACCACCGGCGGCGACCTTAATCTGGCGGCGCTGGAGCCGTTAGAGGAGGAACCATACTCGCACAAGGGCGACTGGCGCGGCTCGGATATCACCGACCATGACATCCAAGAGATGATCGCCGAGGGCTACCTCCTCGCGACGGAGGGGCTTGCCTGGAGGGCGGCGCCGGCCGGCGAGGTGACACCTTCTCCCCAAGCCGGAGAAAAGGTGTACCTAAAAGCTCAACTGGTACGCGGCGTCTCGCTGCCAATCTCCAACTTCTTCCTCTCCATCTTGAACCATTATAGGGTCCAGCCCCAGAACCTTCCCCCAATAGTATCTTAGTGCTTAGCAACTACGCGGCACTTTGCGAGGGATATCTAGGGATAAGGCCTAGGTTAGACCTTTTTGTGTACTTCTTCACCGTCAAACGTGAAGCCGGACATAGCAAGGAAGAGCTTAGGAACTGTGGCACCATAAGCTTCAATATTCGACCTGGCCGGCGGTTTCCCGACATCGTCGGCCACGAGTCCTGCAAGAATTGGCAACGGTCATACTTTTACGGCCCAGACATCCCTCTGGTTGGCCGACAAGTTACGTACCTGGACTTCATTGACGGAGCCGCCACTAAAGCCTCGTCATGGAGATCCCAAGCCTCCCTTCCCTTCGACCTCGACGCTTCTCGGGCCATAAGGCGGATCGAGTGGTTCGTAGAGATGGGTCTGACCGGCTTGGACCTAGCCATGTGCTGGTTCATCAGGCAAATACAACCTCTGCAAGACCGCCAAGCTCATGCACGAGTATACCAGGATGGCGGGATAGTCTCCACATATCCGTGGACAACTTCTCGAGCGACCAAGCTCCGCTTTAAGGACATCGTCAAGGTGAAGTATAAGAAGCGTTTCACCATCACCTACGACATGTTCGCCGATGGCAAGTGCCCAAAGGTAGGTATTTATTTTTCGTACGATATATACTCCAGTTCTTCCGTCTTGCAAATGTCATCTCATCTAACACGGTGACCTCTCATTTAACAGCTTAGCGATCTAGAGGAGGGCAACCTGGCTGCCCAAATCTATGATCCAAAGATGAAGGAAGTCATTGTCGTGTCCGACGACGAGGTTCCGTTGGCGCGTAAGCGGAATAGCTCCACCTCTGACGCTGCCGGCGGAGGCAAGAAGAACAAGACAGAGGGTGGAGCCTCCAAGAAGACTATCATTACCGAGGCGAAAATAGAAAAGTTACCGATTCTCTTTCCAAAGCACCCCACTTGTGTAAGCTTATCATTTTCCGACATTGTCTATTTATCTGCCTTGCTCAGATTATGCATTTCGTGACGCTTTCAGAAGAAAGCCACGACCAGCCTCAAGAAGACCTCCAAAACATTGGGGGCTTCTAAATATCAAGGACATGTCATCGCGACGCCTCCCGCCATCGCCTCGCTACTCCGCCGCAAGCCCATGTCTCCGCCCGACAAGCTCACAAGCTAAGGAGGCATCGTGCCCTTCCGCCATGAAAGTGGATTCGCGCCTACCGAACTCGCTATTGTCGGAAAGCAGTAACGCAGAGAGCACCGCCAACAAATGGTCAAGCTCCGCCAAGGATGCCATCATGCAAGGTGGTGGAAGCGGTACTTCGCCACATGCACCCCCGCACCCAAGAAAACCATAGTCTATCCAAAGATAGTCTACCCGATACTTACACTGGGTAGCACTGCTTTGGTTCCTGGTGCGGCGCCGACATCTCCGATGTGCGGTCTAGAGGAGCTCCGCCGGTAAGCAGAAATCTTGCAAGGAAATAGCGAATCCTTTGCCATGCTGCTGGCCGAGAGTGCTACGAACCTCAAGATCATCGCACTTGTAAGTTCTCTTTGCCTTTTGCATTTCATATGAGTATCCCACTGTATCCCTCGAGGATGTAGACGGAAAACCATGGGTTTTGCATCTATATGCTCTAAGAGTGACTAAGTTAGAAAACCTCTCACTGTAGCCCCCAAGCATTTAGATGGAATGAACTATCCCGACTATATGCTTTAAGAGTAGCATACACAGTGTTTATAAATTTCAATACTGTAGACCCCAAGCCTCTAGTTGTAACTGAATTAGTTCCGACTAGATGCTTAAAGAAAAGCTAAGCAGATATTCGAGTTAAAAACTTTATACTGTAGCCCCCAAGCTTCTAATCGAGAACTGAATTAGTTCCGACTAGATGCTTAAAGAAAAGATAAAGCATATTTCTAAGTTAAAAACTCTCGCTGTATCCCCCGAGCGTCTAGGTGGAAAATTTCCGACTAGATGCTCCAAGCAGACTAAACAACGGTTAACTTTGTCCTTTTTCCATAGAACGAGAATGCTCGGAGGGGCATGGCAAATGACAAGTACCAGAAGATGCGCGCTGATCTTGAAGCCAAAAAGGGTAAAGCTGCTTTGAAGGAACAGATCACCAAGAGCAAGCGCCTGCTTTCTAATGCATTCCGACTTGGTTTTGTGCCTATATTCTCCGAGTAATCACCGTACTTTTCTTTCTCCGACATGCAGAAACCATCGCCAAGGCCAAGAATATTGTCGAGCAATCCAAGCACATTCAAGAGCTGGATAGCGAGAACAAAATTCTTAAGGAGGAGAGGAAAGACATGCTGAAAATGCATGAGGATTCAATGAAGGCCCTGCAGGACTCCGCCTCCGCGGAAATCACTCGCTTGAAGGAGGAGATTGCGATCTTAAAAGATCAAAAGCAAGTTGTCGATGAGCAAAATCATCGCCATAGCGAGGCGTATAATCTCCTCCAACAAGAGAATGAATCCTTGGCGGACACCCTCTGGCAAGCTAAGGCCAGCATCTTCAGTAAGTTTTCTCCGTCTTGGATTTCTGTAGTCTGGATACTTTGAATTGTTGAACTCATGCGCTCCTTGTCGGAATTTTTAGCTCCTATGGGTTTAACCCGATCACCTCCTTCAGACAAGGAATGCATGGTTCTTGCCGACAACTTCATTAACTCCGCCATCACGCAAGCCAAGGAGATTGCCAAGGCCCTCCAGATAAACATCAAGGCATCGGACTCCGGGCGGCATTTCGGAGATTTTGCGCCGAGCCCCCGAGCGTATCACAAGCTGGAAAGCTTCATGTGCACGGGCTGACGCAAGGATGGCGTTGTCAATGGTGAAGGCACACTATGAAGATTCCAACATCTACACGGTGACCTCTGGCATTCCCGACGCAGACGATGATGGCAAAGATATTAATCACGAAGCCATCCTGTCATTGCTCGCGGGCTATGACACCAGAGTTGCCGACTTGGTTGATATCAACGTCTTCGTGCCGATGAACACCATCGATGGCGGCAACTAAAGCTCCTCTGAGTCTCTTCACACTGCCGACTTCGAGGGTGGCTCTCCTGCTGGTGATGACGCTGCTTCTAAGTCTCCTGCGCAAAGGAATGAAGAACAACTTTGTATTATTTGTTTTACCTTTGGTGCATGTGCGGAAAAAACTTATTGATGTAACTTAAGGCAGAAAACAATGGTTGTTATTTCCTACTACTTAATAACTAGTTTCCAGCATGTATATATATTTTTAAGCAAGTGTTGGCTTATCCATTACTTTGGTTTTTATGCTTGACCTTTCGTGAGTCGGAAGACTCGTTGTCGGAACCATGCGCTCAGGTGATGATGCCCAATGGCACCGTCAATAACCTAAACACAAAATCGCCGACAATAAGTGCCAAAAGTCACTACTCCATAATCCACATAAAAACGACAAAGAATGTGTAGACCAGAAAACTTAAGCTAACGCCCGTAGGCGGAATTTTCACAAGTGCAAACGCAAGGCTTGTGCATAAAGGTTTTACATGATCCAAAAATGAACACTAAAGGAGGTAAAAGACTCAGAAATATGAGTGAAGCAGAGAGCTTTATTTCATTGATCATATAAGAGGTACACAATTAGATAAAAAAATGCTAAGTGTAAAAAGGACGTAGCTGTGCTATGTTTCATGGCCGATCAAGCTCTGGGTAGTCATCATCCGGGTCACGCCGCTTACGCTTATGATCCTCGCTGGGTCTATCCTGTATTTCACGATTTCCAACAAGGTAGTAAGACCCATTGAGAAGCTCCTTGCTTATGAACGGTCCTTCCCATGGCGGGGATAATTTGTGTGACTTCTTTTGCTTAAGTTGGAGCACCAAATCCCCCTCTTTAAACGAGCGATGCCGAACGCGGCGACTATGGTAGCTGCGTAGCTTCTGCTGGTAGATGGCGGATCTTTGGCAATGCCAAAACGCGCTCCTCCTCGAGAAGGTCTACATCTAGGCGTCTAGATTCTTCAGCGTCGTCTTCGTCATAGGCGGCAACTCTTGGTGCATCGTGAAGGATGTCGGAAGGCAGGATGGCTTCTGCTCCATATACCATGAAATAAGGGGTGTAGCCAACGATCTTGGGTGTAGTTCAGAACTCCACAGCACAGAAGGCAATTCTTCCGCCCAGGCTCCAGCTGCTCTATGTAGTGGTGCCTCAAGGCGTGGCTTGATTCCCTGCAGAATTAATCTATTGGCTCGCTCAACCTGACCATTGGATTGTGGTGTGCCATGATGCAAGGTCAAGTCGGATGCCTTTCTCCCAAAGAATAAGCCTCCACTTCTTCGAAAGTGATAAATTGTCGCTGTTGGTGATAATGCCGTGTGGGAGACCAAATCTCACCACTAGATCCCTGACAAACCGAGGGCGTTGCCCCATCAATCTTTCTAATGGGTTTAGCTTCTATCCATTTAGTGAATTTGTCAATCGCTACCGCCAGATGCGTGAACCCACAAGGTGCCGTCAGAACGGTCCCACCATGCCCAAATTCGCATCGCAAACGCCAAGTTATTGGTATTGTTCGCAGTTCTTCAACAGAACATGTGGCTATCGGGCATAATCGCATCCCATGCATGTCTCAACCATTGTTTGTCTTGCGGTCGCACCAAGATAATCCTTGCCGTATGCTTTCGCGACCAACAATCGAGGAGCGCATGATGCCCGCAATCTCGAGATGGATTTCACGAGATTTCCATACCTTCTAGCTGGAAACACACTTTAGGTATACACCAAGAGTGCTCCTTTTGTAGAGTTGCCCATTAATTATGGTATAACCCTTGCTCGTCGTACTATTTGCCGCCTTCGACTTCGCCGTCTGCAAAGTTCCGTGTTCGAGATATTCCATGAACGGTTTTGTCCAAGCCGAGGGACCTTAGTCACCATGTTGACGAAAGAGTCACTCTATCCGGGTTGTCGATGTCTCCCTTCACGATGGTGTGCGAGATGCTCTAGGAAAACTCTGGAATTTGCTTGCCCCGATCCAAGCTTAGATAGTAGATTAGCCGCTTTGTTTTGCTCCCTTGGTACATACTTGACTTAGTAGCCCAAGAAGCTCTTGGCTATCTCATCCACTTCGCCTCGATATACCGCCATCATAGGGTTCCGCATTCCAGTGCTAGCCACCGGGCAACCAAGTCGAATCTCCAAAAACTATGCAATTGATGCCAATATCCTTGGCTACACGTAGTCCGGGAATGAGTGCTTCATACTCTTGTAGCCTCAAGTGGATTTGCGTAACGAGTGTAGCTTGTCTCCTGTTGGTGACTATAGCAATACACCAGCCCCGAGCCGTTGAGCAGCTTTGATCCGTCAAAGTGCATCACCCAATACTTTGGTTCCGGCAACGGAGTAGCATCTGGCATCTCCGTCCAATCTGCAACAAAATCCGCCAAGGATTGTGACTTGATAGCTTCGCGTCTCTTGTAGGTGATCTCGAAGGCGGCAATTTCAATGCCCCACTTTACGACCCTTCCTCTAGCGTCGCTGTTATTGATAATGTTGGGCAGTGGAGTCTTGCTCACCACTGTGATTGGGTGCTCCTGAAAGTAATGCCTCAGCTTCCGAGAAGAAAGGAATACTCCATAAGCTATCTTCTAGTAGTGCGGGTAACGCTGCTTCGACTTCGTCAAGACCTCGCTCACATAGTAAACTGGTCGTTGAACTCCGTGCTCATAGCCTGGTTCCTTCCGCTCTACCACGACGATGATGCTGATTACCCGGTTGGTTGCCGCCATGTAGATTAACACGGGCTCTCCAGGTTCGGGTGCTGCAAGGATGGGCGCTGAGGAAAGAATCTCCTTGAGCTTCTTCAATGCTACATCTGCTTCGTCCGTCCACGTGAATTTGTCCGCCTTCTTCAACAACTTGTACAGCGGCAGAGCCTTATCTCCAAGTCGGCTGACGAACCGACTAACTGCTGCAACACAACCTGTTAGTCGTTGAATGTCCTTTAGGCATGTCGGACGGTTTATGTTTAAGATGGCCTTGATTTTCTCCGGGTTGACCTCGATTCCGCGTTGGGAAACGATGAAACCCAACAATTTGCCGGCTAGGACCCCAAAGATGCACTTCTTAGGGTTAAGCATCATGTTGTATTTCCAGAGATTATCAAAGGTTTCTTTTAAGTCGAAGATTAAGTCGTTTGACTTTTTAGACATCACCGCGATATCGTCCACATAGGCGTGAACGTTCCGACCAATTTGGTCGTGGAGGCAACGTTGCATTGTCCGCTGGTACGTAGCACCTGCGTTTTTCAGCCCAAAGGGCATCGTGACGTAGCAAAACGTTCCGTAGGGTGTAGTGAACGAAATGGCCAATTGGTCCGACTTCCTCATCTTGATCTGGTGGTATCCTGAGTATGCATCGAGAAAACACAAAAGCTCCAAGCCAGCCGTCGAGTCAATGACTTGGTTAATGCGAGGCAGAGCAAACGGATCTTTGGGACATGCTTTTTTCAAGTTGGTGTAATCAACGCACATTCTTAATTCATTGGTTCCCTTTTTGGGGACAAGTACAGGATTGGCCACACATCGGGTGTGAAGGACTTCTCAGATAAATCTAGCTTTAAGTAACCTAGCTATCTCTTTGCCAATGGCGCGTCTCTTCTCATCTCCAAAGCGTCGTAGAGGTTGTTTCACTGGTTTGCATTTTGGATCAATGTTTGAGCTGTGCTCGGCAAGTTCCCTAGGTACACCTTTCATGTCGGCAGGTTGCCAGGCAAAGATGTCCCTATTCTCACGGAGGAACTCGACGACCGCGCTTTTCTATTTGGGATCCAGGTTCGTACCAATGGCGGTGACCTTGGAGGCATAGCCTACCACAAGTTCCACCGACTTGGTATCGATGGCGGCCTTGAATGCAGGAGCAGAGTCGTAGATCTGCTTCTTCGACGCGGGCATCTCTGAGTCATCGACCTTGCTCTGGATCTCTTTGAATGTAGAGGACAGCTTCTGCAACGGCTGCTTCATTGATCTCGCAGTCCCTTGCCTTGGTAAATCTTCCGGATACGATGATGATACCGTTTTGTCCGGGTATCTTGAGTTTGTTGTAGACGAAGCATGGCTTGGCCATGAACGTGTAGAATATGTCGCGGCCGAATATGACGTGGTACACGCTCTTGAAGGGGACCACCTCGAAGGTCATGCGCTCTTGGCGGTAATTATTAACATCGCCAAAGGCAACCTAAAGTGTAATGTACCCAAGGGACCGAGCCTCCCGACCAGGAACTACGCCATGGAAGATGGTGTTGTTCTGCCTTGGGTTTGCCTCCGTCAAGTTCATGATGTTGATGTTGCTTCCACTATCCACCATACACTTGGTGAACTCCACGCCGTCAATCAAGGGGTTGATGAACATGGCGTACTGGTTCTCCGTGGGTATAAGGTCCGGTGGTCCGCCCGTCCAAGTCATTGGAACCTCCGACCAGCGCAGTACTGGGAACTGGGGAGAGTGTCCATCAGATCCTCGAGAGGTCTTCTGTCGAACGGTGGGGTGCCAAGGAAAGTGTGGTAGATCGAGCCTTTTGCGAAGGGTTCTTTCCCTTGTCGCCGCCTTGGCGGCGTGCTTGGGGTCAACATCTTCTTCCATGTCACTTGAATCCTTGGACCCTCCTCCTTCTTCTTCCCTTGCCCTTGCCTCATTCTGCTCTTCCGACTTTGCTTGTAGCCGCACGGGTCTTCCTTGAGGTCGCTGACGAACTTGCGGTCGATTGGCGGGATGGCCTTACCGCTCGGCCGAGGTGTATGAGGCACGGCATATCGTGGTACTCCTCATAGGTTTGGGGAACGCGGAGCGGCGCCGAGGTAGTTTCACTTCCTCGTTGCTGCCCACGACCATCTCCCCTTCCTCGGCCACGTTGTCCGCCTTCTCCTTGTCCTGCAAAAGTCATAGCGACCATGTCGGTAGATTGCTTTTCTTCTGGAGCGGATTTCCGCTTTGTACTGCTGTTCCTCCGAGCTTGAGTTGGAACGGCTATTGCCGGCAAGGAGCCGCGAGCATCGCCGCTTGCAATGCGAACTCACTAGCTAATCAATCATTTGGTTCAAGTCAAGCCGGTGATTTTCCTACAAGCGCTTCGTTGGAATTATGCCCTAGAGGCAATAATAAAGATGTTATTATTATAATTTTGTTCATGATAATGTTTATATTCCATGCTAGAATTGTATTGCGGAAACTTTAATACTTGTGTGGTTTGTGAACAACACCGTGTCCCTAGTACGCCTCTATGGACTAGCTCATTGATTAATGATGGTTAAGGTTTCCTAACCATGGACATGAGTTGTCAATTAATAATGAGATCATATCATTGGGAGAATGATGTGATGGATGCACCCAAACTAAGCAAAGCAATTAGATCGTGTCATCGTGTTCATCTTTGCAGCTTTTCCTATGTCAAATATTGTATTCCTTAGACCATGAGATAATACAACTCCCCGTATCTAAGAAAGCTTTGAGGTCATCAAACATCATCCTATGAGAGGGTGATCATAAAGGTGTCTCTCGTGTGATCGGAAAGTATCTCTGGGTTGTATGTATCGAGATGGGATTTGTCCCTCCCAAGTCGGAGAGATATACTTCGCCCACTCGGTAATCGATATCAACACCGCTTGCAAGCATGTGGTTAAGGAGTTAATCAAAAGTGATATCGGCCATTTAAACGAGTAAAGTATTTGCTATGAACGAGATTGAACTAGGTATGACTACATCGACGATCAAATCTCGGGCAAGTAAAATATCGCGAGACGAAGGGAATATATATATGGGATTAATTGAATCCTCGCATCGTGGTTCATCCAATATGATCATGAATGTGTGGAGTCAATATGGATTTCCGCACTTCCGTTGATTATTGATAGAAGATCATGTCTGATATTCTCGAACCGCAGGTCACACACTTAACGTGTCTCGACGCTAGGATAGATTGGATAATTGGTTTATGAGTTTTGTTCGAGTCTCGGATGGGATCCGTGACATCACGAGAGGTTCCGCATGGTCCTGAGAATAAGATTCATATAAGGCAAAGGTGCTTTTGGAGTTCGAATTGTTCAAGTTAATCGGTATTGTACCGAAAGCTTCTAGAACCTTCCGGAAGGAGACCAACGTGGCCCCACCTTCCGGGAGGGGGCATGGGCCTATGAGGAGTGCCCTGGCCGCATTGGGCCAGGGGCACAAGGCCCCATAGGGCCCAGCCGGCCAAGATGGATAAAACCCTAATCTAGACCTTCTAGAAGGGGGGGTTTCCTTGCCCCCCACTCCTCCTCCTTGTGGCCGCCGGTTTGGGCTTGGGGGAGGGGCTAGGGCAGCCGCCCACCCCTCTATATAAAGAGGGCTGGGGGCGTACCACCCCCTACACCTTCACCTCCAAAGCTAGTCGCCCTGCTGCCCTCCTCTCTCCCTCCCGACTGCATCTAGGCGAAGCCCTACTGTAGAAACTCTCCACCATATACACCACGCCATCGTGTTGTAGATCCAATACGTCTCTCCACCATACTTGCTGGACCAAAGAAGGAGGAGACATCGAGGTGCTGCACGTGTGCATCTCACGGAGGCACCACCACTTGTGGTGCTAGATCGGATCGGATCGCGAGGAGGAGAAGCGAGTACGACTACATCACCCACGCCCGATTTAACGCTCCACTGCGTAATCTTCAAGGGTATGAAGATCTAATACAATCTCTCGTTGTTTGCATCTCCTAGATTAGATCTTGGCTTTCCTCTGCTCGCATCCGTAGAAAATTTTGATTTACTATGCCGCCAAACCCAAAGCAGTGGTATCGAGCTAGATCTATGCGTAGATGTGTTTCACGAGTAGAACACAACATGGTTGCGGGCGTTGATGTTTTCTGCTGCAAGCCTCTTGTTTGTGTTCTTCTTATGACGCGATAGTGAGATTGAAGCGTCCAGCCAACCTTACGCGACGTTGTTCGCGAGACCGGCTCCGCACTTGACGCGTGTGGCTTGTTCCACACATGCGATCGGTGGATGCCGCTTTCTCACTATAGTTGTCATGAGATTAACACCGAGTTTGGCAACCATAATATCACCGCTGGCTTTCCGTAGGTAAGAATCGTTTTAGCATCTACTCCCATAAGCCACGTGAAACATGCAACAACAAAGTAGAGGCGTCTAACTTGTTTTTGCAGGGAGTGTTTTCTGTGATATGGTATGGCCCAAGATGTGATGTGTATAATTTATGCGATGATCATGTTTTGTAATGTTTCACGACTTGCATGTCGATGAGTACACAACCGGCATGAGCCATATGGTTGTCTTTATAATTGTGTATGACCTGTGTGTCAACTTCTTATGCGCCATGTAATAGTTTCACTTTATCGCTAAGTAGTTAGCAATAGTTGTATTTGCTATTCGTGGTGGAGGCAATCATGGTGGAGTGATGGAGATCATGCCGGAACGCACAAGATGGAGATCATTGCCAAGATTGGCTATACCATGTCACATAAAGTTATATGCATGTGATGTTTATCCTTTATGTATTTTATTATGCTTAGATCGCGACGATAGCATTATAAGATGATTCCTCACTTAAAGATCAAGATAAAACTGTTCTCCCAAGTATGCACTGCTAAAGTTCGTCGTGTCCAAGCATCACGTGATGATCGGGTGCTATAGACTCTACGCACATACAACGGTGCAAGCCGCTTTTGCACACGCTGAAATACTTGGGTCTAACTTGACGAGCCTAGCATGTATGCACATGGCCTCTAACACATGAACGAAAGGTTAAGCATGAGTCATATGAATGATATGATCGACACTTCGTTGTCCACCATTGAAACCACATCTCTTCTCGTGAAGATCGGATTAGGTGTGGTGAATTTGGATCGTGTTCACTAAACAACTTGAGGGATGTTGAATTTAGTGGGAGTTCATCTAGTAATTTGATTAAAAGTTGAACTAGTTATAATGAACATAGTCTAATTTGTACTTGCAAATATTGTAGATCAAATGGCTAAGTCCAACTTCAACTTCAACGCTTTTTGCGACAAGGAAAAGCTTAAAACAATGGGTCTAACTTCACCAACTGGTTCCGCAACTGAGAATCATTCTCTCTGGGCCAAAAGGACTATGTCCTTGGGAAAGCGTTAGGTGACCCCTGGAATCAAGGCTTACCGATGAGAAAGCTGTCTATCGCCAAGAAAGATGATTATGGTGTGATTAAGAGCACCATGTTGTTTGCTATGGAACCGAACTTCAAAATCGTTTGAAGACTATCCTGCCCTTTGAGATTCTCAAGAGTTGAAAACCATGTTTCGCATCAGCCCGCTCGAGAGATATGAGATCTCGAGAAGTTCTTAACCGCAAGATGGAGGAAGGAGTTCCGTTAGTGAGCACGCCATTAAGATGTCGGCTACACTCAACGCCTTGAGCAACCGGATGCAAGATTCCAGAGGAGCTCAAGATTGACAGAGTTCTGCAATACCCTCCTAGCTACAAAAGTTTTGTAGTTGCTCACAATCGATTGGTTCCATCGATATGATCACCGAGCTCTTCGCTAAGATGAAAGTAGTGGAGGTAGACATCAAAAGAATAATCATGTGTTGATGGTCAACAAGCCCCACCTTCAAGAAAGGTAAGGGTGCAAAGAAGCCCTTCAAGAAAGGCGGTGGCAAGCACGCTGTTCTCGAGAAGAAGTTTGTCTGGTCCTAAGCCGGACATCGAGTGCTTAAATTGCAAGGACAAGGGTCATCGAAGAATCGTCCAAATACTTAGCTGACAAGAAGGTCGGCACCATCAAAGGTATATTTGATATACATGTTATTAATGTTTTCCTTACTAGCCCTCGTTGTAGTGCTCGGGTATTTGATACCGGTTCGCCATAATATTTGTAACTCAAACAGAGCTACGGAATAGACGGCTTTAGGGATGAGGTGATGATGCGCTATAGCAACGGATCAAGAGTTGATGTGATGGCTGGCAGACGCCTCCTTAGTTTTACCTTCGGATTAGTTTTAAACCTTAATATGTTATTATGTGCCTGCGTTGAGCATGAACATTATTTCGATCTTGTTTATTGCAAGACGGTTATTCATTTAAATCGGAGAATAATGGTTGTTCTATTTATATGAGTAACATCTTTTATGGTCATGCACCCATTGTGAATGGTTTATTTCTTCTAAATCTAAAAGGATGAAACACACATCCATAACATTGAGGCTAAGAGATGCAAAGTAGATAGTGATAATACTACTTATCTGGGTAATCGCTGCCTAGGTCATATTGGTGTAAAGCGATGAAGAAACTCCATTCGATGGACTTTGGAGTCTCTTGATTTTGAATCATTTGACACATGCGAACCATGCCTCATGGGAAAGATGATCAAAACCCGTTCTCCGGTATGATGGAGGCAACGGACTTGTTGGAAATCATACATACCGATGTATGCGACCGATGAGTGTTTCGACGCTGTGGATATCGCTACTTTCTCACTTTTACCGATGACTTAAGTAGATATGGGTATATCTATTTAATGAAACATAAATCCAAACGCTTGAAAAGTTCAAAGAATTTCAATGAAGTGGAGAACCATCGTAATGTAAAGATTAATTTTCTATGATCCGATCGTGGAGGCGAATATTTGAGTTATGATTTTCTCACGCATCTTAAAGCAAGCGGGATCGTTTCGCAACTCACGCCACCCGGAACACCACAGCGCAATCATTTGGTTCAAGTGTATCCAGGTACATGATGTTGATGTTGCTTCCACTATCCACCATACACTTCAGGAACTCCACGCCAATCAAGGGGTTGATGAACATGGCGCATCGGGTTCTCCGTGGGTATAAGGTCCGTGGTCCGCCCCGCCCCAAGTCATTGGAACCTCCACCAGCGCAGTAATCGGGAACTGAGAGTGTCCATCAGGATCCTCAGAGAGGTCTTCTGTTGTCGAACGGTGGGGGTGCCAAGGAAAGTGTGGTAGACTGGAGCCTTCTTTGCGAAGGGGTTCTTTCCCTTGTCGTCGCTCTTGGCGGCGTGCTTGGGGTCAACATCTTCTTCCATGTCACTTGAATCCTTGGACCCCTCCTCCTTCTTCTTCCCCTTGCCCTTGCCTCGCGGTCTGTTCTTCCGACTTTGCTTGTAGCCAGACTCCGGGTCTTCCTTGAGGTCGTTGACGAACTTGCAGTGTCGATTGGTATGGATGGCCTTACCGTTCGCGTCGAGGTGTATGAGGCACGGCATATCGTGGTACTCCTCATAGGTTTGGGGAACGCGGAGCGGCGCCGAGGTAGTTTCACTTCCTCGTTGCTGCCCACGACCATCTCCCCTTCCTCGGCCACGTTGTCCGCCTTCTCCTTGTCCTGCAAAAGTCATAGCGACCATGTCGGTAGATTGCTTTTCTTCTGGAGCGGTTTTCCGCTTTGTACTGATGTTCCTCCGAGCTTGAGTTGGAACGGCTATTGCCGGCAAGGAGCCGCGAGCATCGTCGTCGGCAGCTGCGAACTCACTAGCTAACTGAATCATTTGGTTCAAGTCAAGCTGGTGATTTTCCTACAAGCGCTTCTGTTGGAATTATGCCCTAGAGGCAATAATAAAGATGTTATTATTATAATTCTTGTTCATGATAATGTTTATATTCCATGCTAGAATTGTATTAAGCGGAAACTTTAATACTTGTGTGGTTTGTGAACAACACCGTGTCCCTAGTACGCCTCTATGGACTAGCTCATTGATTAATGATGGTTAAGGTTTCCTAACCATGGACATGAGTTGTCAATTAATAATGAGATCATATCATTGGGAGAATGATGTGATGGATGACCAAACTAAGCAAAGCAATTAGATCGTGTCATCGTGTTCATCTTTGAAGCTTTTCCTATGTCAAATATTGTATTCCTTAGACCATGAGATAATACAACTCCGGTATCGGAAGAAAGCTTTGAGGTCATCAAACATCATCCTATGAGAGGGTGATCATAAAGGTGTCTCGTGTGATCGGAAAGTATCTGGGTTGTATGTATCGAGATGGGATTTGTCCTCCCAAGTCGGAGAGATATACTTCGGCCCACTCGTAATCGATATCAACACCGCTTGCAAGCATGTGGTTAAGGAGTTAATCAAAAGTGATATCGGCTACGAACGAGTAAAGTACTTGCTATGAACGAGATTGAACTAGGTATGACGCAACGATCAAATCTCGCAAGTAAAATATCGCGAGACGAAGGGAATATATATATGGGATTAATTGAATCACGGCATCGTGGTTCATCCAATATGATCATCGATGAATGTGGGAGTCAATATGGATTTCCGCACCGTTGATTATTGATAGAAGATCATGTCTGCATATTCTCGAACCCAGGTCACACACTTAACGTGTCTCGACGCTAGGATAGATTGGATAATTGGTTTATGAGTTTTTGTTCGAGTCTCGGATGGGATCCGTGACATCACGAGAGGTTCCAATGGTCCTGAGAATAAGATTCATATAAGGCGGCAGTTTTGGAGTTCGAATTGTTCCGGTTAATCGATTGTATCGAAGCTTCTAGAACCTTCCGGAAGGAGACCAACGTGGCCCCACCTTCCGGGAGGGGGCATGGGCCTATGAGGGAGTGCCCTGGCCGCATTGGCCAGGGGCACAAGGCCCCATAGGGCCCAGCCGGCCAAGATGGATAAAACCCTAATCTAGACCTTCTAGAAGGGGGTTTCCTTGCCCCCACTCCTCCTCCTTGTGGCCGCCGGTTTGGGCTTGGGGGAGGGGCTAGGGCAGCCGCCCACCCCTCTATATAAAGAGGGCTGGGGGCGTACCACCCCCTACACCTTCACCTCCAAAGCTAGTCGCCCTGCTGCCCTCCTCTCTCCCTCCCGACTGCATCTAGGCGAAGCCCTACTGTAGAAACTCTCCACCATATACACCACGCCATCGTGTTGTAGATCCAATACGTCTCTCCACCATACTTGCTGGACCGAGGAAGGAGGAGACATCGAGGTGCTGCACGTGTGCATCTCACGGAGGCACCACCACTTGTGGTGCTAGATCGGATCGGATCGCGAGGAGGAGAAGCGAGTACGACTACATCACCCACGCCCGATTTAACGTTCACATCGAATCTTCAAGGGTATGAAGATCTAATACAATCTCTCTCGTTGTTTGCATCTCCTAGATTAGATCTTGGCTTTCCCTCTGTTCGCATCCGTAGAAAATTTTGATTTACTATGCCGCGAAACCCAGCAGTGGTATCAGAGCTAGATCTATGCGTAGATGTGTTTCACGAGTAGAACACAACATGGTTGTTGCGGGCGTTGATGTTTTCTGTTGCAAGCCTCTTGTTTGTGTTCTTCTTATGACGCGGGATAGTGAGATTGAAGCGGTCCAGGCCAACCTTACGCGACGTTGTTCGCGAGACCGGCTCCGCACTTGACGTGTGGCTTGTTCCACACATGCGACTGGTGGATGTCAGTTTCTCTCACTATAGTTGTCATGAGATTAACACCGGAGTTTGGCAACCATAATATCACCGTTGTGGCTTTCCGTAGGTAAGAATCGTTCTTAGCATCTACTCCCATAAGCCACGTAAAACATGCAACAACAAAGTAGAGGCGTCTAACTTGTTTTTGCAGGGAGTGTTTTCTGTGATATGGTATGGCCCAAGATGTGATGTGTATAATTTATGCGATGATCATGTTTTGTAATGTTTCACGACTTGCATGTCGATGAGTACACAACCGGCATGAGCCATATGGTTGTCTTTATAATTGTGTATGACCTGTGTGTCAACTTCTTATGCGCCATGTAATAGTTTCACTTTATCGCTAAGTAGTTAGCAATAGTTGTATTTGCTATTCGTGGTGGAGGCAATCATGGTGGAGTGATGGAGATCATGCCGGAACGCACAAGATGGAGATCATTGCGCGAAGATTGGCTATACCATGTCACATAAAGTTATATGCATGTGATGTTTATCCTTTTATGTATTTTATTATGCTTAGATCGCGACGATAGCATTATAAGATGATTCCTCACTTAAAGATCAAGATAAAAACTGTGTTCTCCCCAAGTATGCACCGTTGCGAAAGTTCGTCGTGTCCAAGCATCACGTGATGATCGGGTGCTATAGACTCTACGCTCACATACAACGGGTGCAAGCCAGTTTTGCACACGCGGAAATACTTGGGTCTAACTTGACGAGCCTAGCATGTACAGACATGGCCTCGGAACACATGAACGAAAGGTTAAGCATGAGTCATATGAATGATATGATCGACACTTCGTTGTCCACCATTGAAACCACATCTCTTCTCGTGAAGATCGGATTAGGTGTGGTGAATTTGGATCGTGTTCACTAAACAACTTGAGGGATGTTGAATTTAGTGGGAGTTCATCTAGTAATTTGATTAAAAGTTGAACTAGTTATAATGAACATAGTCTAATTTGTACTTGCAAATATTGTAGATCAAATGGCTAAGTCCAACTTCAACTTCAACGCTTTTTTCCGACAAGGAAAAGCTTAAAACAATGGGTCTAACTTCACCAACTGGTTCCGCAACTGAGAATCATTCTCTCTGGCGGTCAAAGGACTATGTCCTTGGGAAAGCGTTAGGTGACCCCTAAGAATCGCGGCGGTGATGAGAAAGCCATCTATCACAAGAAAGATGATTATGGTGTGATTAAGAGCACCATGTTGTTTGCTATGGAACCGAACTTCAAAATCGTTTTGAAGACTATCCCGGCCCTTTGAGATTCTCAAGAGTTGAAAACCATGTTTCGACTCAGTTCGAGAGATATGAGATCTCGAGAAGTTCTTTAACGCAAGATGGAGGAAGGAGTTCGTTAGTGAGCACGCCATTAAGATGTCGGGCTACACTCAACGCCTTGAGCAACTGGACTGCAAGATTCCAGAGGAGCTCAAGATTGACAGAGTTCTGCAGTTACTCCCTCCTAGCTACAAAAGTTTTGTAGTTGCTCACAATCAGATTGGTTCCACTGATATGATCACCGAGCTCTTCGCTAAGATGAAAGTAGTGGAGGTAGACATCAAAAGAATAATCATGTGTTGATGGTCAACAAGCCCCCACCTTCAAGAAAGGTAAGGGTGCAAAGAAGCCTTCAAGAAAGGCGGTGGCAAGCACGCGTTGCCCTGCCGAGAAGAAGCTCGTGTCCGGTCCTAAGCCAATCGAGTGCTTAAATTGCAAGGACAAGGGTCATCGGAAGCGATCGTCCGAAATACTTAGCGGACAAGAAGGCGGCACCATCAAAGGTATATTTGATATACATGTTATTAATGTTTTCCTTACTAGCCCTCGCTAGTGCACGGGTATTTGATACCGTTCGGTTGCTAATATTTGTAACTCAAACAGAGCTACGGAATAGACGGCCATGAGGGATGAGGTGATGATGCGTTAGCAACGGATCAAGAGTTGATGTGATGGCCGTCAAGACGCTCTCCTTAGTTTTACCTTCGGATTAGTTTTAAACCTTAATAAGTGTTATTATGTGCTGCGTTGAGCATGAACATTATTTCTGGATCTTGTTTATTGCAAGACGGTTATTCATTTAAATCGGAGAATAATGGTTGTTCTATTTATATGAGTAACATCTTTTATGGTCATGCACCTATTGTGAATGGTTTATTTCTTCTAAATCTCGAAAAGGATGAAACACACATCCATAACATTGAGGCTAAGAGATGCAAAGTAGATAGTGATAATACTACTTATCTGTGGCAATCTTGCCTAGGTCATATTGGTGTAAAGCGCATGAAGAAACTCCATTCTGATGGACTTTTGGAGTCTCTTGATTTTGAATCATTTGACACATGCGAACCATGCCTCATGGGAAAGATGATCAAAACCCCGTTCTCCGGTATGATGGAGTGGGCAACGGACTTGTTGGAAATCATACATACCGATGTATGCGGACCGATGAGTGTTTCGACGCGCGGTGGATATCGCTACTTTCTCACTTTTACCGATGACTTAAGTAGATATGGGTATATCTATTTAATGAAACATAAATCTGAAACGTTTGAAAAGTTCAAAGAATTTCAGAATGAAGTGGAGAACCATCGTAACAGAAAGATTAATTTTCTATGATCCGATCGTGGAGGCGAATATTTGAGTTATGATTTTCTCACGCATCTTAAAGCAAGCGGATCGTTCAACTCACGCCACCGGAACACCAGCGCAATGGTGTTCGAGCCTAATCGAACCCTATTAGATATGGTCCGATCAATGATGTCTCTTACTGATTTGCCGTTATCATTTTGGGGTTATGCATTAGAAACCGCTGCATTCACTTTAAATAGGGCACCATCTAAATCCGTTGAGACGACACCGTATGAACTATGGTGTAACACCTCGATCGGACCTATGCAAGTTTTAGTGAAAACCCGCCAAACCCGCATAGAAACGATTCAAAGGTGCTCACCAGCACTT
Source organism: Avena longiglumis (assembly GCA_030063025.1). Classification (NCBI taxonomy): domain Eukaryota; kingdom Viridiplantae; phylum Streptophyta; class Magnoliopsida; order Poales; family Poaceae; genus Avena; species Avena longiglumis. The sequence continues at coordinate 92,144,967 of CP125976.1, forward strand.
TCGCTTGGTGGAAAAAGTAATAACATTACACAACCGTCTCGATGGGACCCACGAGCAGATATATATATACAACAACGACTCAGAGTCAAGATACGATATATTATACAAAGATCCAAATCACCTTGAAAATGATAGAGTCCGACCACGCATAAGATGCGAGATGGGGCTAAGAGCCCAAGAATAACCAATGGCCCATAACCTGCCCGGCCAAGCGGAAGGGTAACCTGCTAACGACGCCGATCTCAAACCGCTTGAACAAAAGGTGCCAAAGGGCAAAGGAAAAAGAAGGAGCCAAGATCGAGGCCAGTACACGGCGAGGCTAGAATTCGGCGGTCCTCGCCTACATAGGTATGGTGGACTGAAGCGGCAGCGGCAGCATGCACTAAACAACCTATAGAGACTCGATACAACTGGCGGCAGTCAGAGAGGGGTAAGAAAGACCTATTCGGAGATAACCTGATACTACCATCAAACAAACCCATCCTGGCGTTTCCCCCTCGAGACCAAACGAGGAAGTCAACCGAGGAACTCACGCGGTTGGCGCTTTACTTATTCGGGATAGTTGCGGCACTTTACTAGTCAGGTTTAGATAATCATCCTGATAAAGTAAGCAGTGGGCACTTTTAGTTAACCATTCCGTTGTAGTTGCAACAATTACTAATCAGATACAGATAGCATGATATAAACCCAAAACCCAGCAGTTGTTGGTACTTTTATTCAGCCAATCCGTTGTAGTTGCCATACTTACTAGTCAGGTACAATGGTCGCAGTTTACGCCCAAACAAGCAATTGTGGGCGATTATTTAGCCATTCCATTATAGTGAAGCCGATTACTAGTCATTATAAGGTCAGATTTAGAGCAATAAACTTTAGTTATGCTTGTCTATGGTCGAGATATCGGCTCCAAGTCGTCCATATCCGCGACACGGCTTCGAAAGTTTTACCCCGGGTGCACCAATAGCAACACACGCTCGATCAACCTCGGAAAAACCAACTCAAAACCCAACGAGGCTTTCACGATCGAACAATCACAGATTCAAATATTTCAGGGGCCACCCTTAAGTAGATCCCGCGAACGGCTAGCCGACTCGAGACGGCCTCAAGGTTTGGGTGGACGGTAACGATCGGGAACCCGAAGTGTGGCTGGGCTTGTCGATACCGCAAACGTGTCCCGATCCTAAATAAGACAATGTGCTCCTACAATCGTAAATACATAAGTAGCATGTCATAAGTACAGGATAGTAAATAAAACCTCAAACTAGTTTGTGGCCCCAAGAAATAAGACGAATCAATCAAGCTACATCTCGGGGGGTCCCATATACCTCCGGATGTGGATAGCGCGATAAATCAAGGAACAAGTATCAAGTACTGGGTCCTCACAGGACACAAGTGGGCGTTCGGAAACCAAATATTTTCTATCACCCACCGATGCCTCTGCTTACTTCAATTTTAGTTGTTAAACAGGAATTAAAGTGAACGGTAAGTAAAACTATGATCATCTCCAACATCAACATGCGGCAATACATCAACAACTGTGGCACTTGATGACACGCAACAGCACTTGAGCAAGCGACTACGACACGCAAGTCCAACTATCTACCAAAACAACAGGTAATAGGATGTGTCCAAGGAAAATATAGGGCTGCACGGTAGATCACAGGTACGGAAACTAAAGCATCGCAACACAGATAGCAATAGATCAACAGGAGGGAATAAAGTCTATAAAAGTAAGATAGGTAGAAAGGGGGAGATGCTCGCCTGAAAACATTGTCGAAGGGTTATTCGAAGATCGGGTCGAAGCTCACATCAACTCAACGACCTTATCCGCGAAGAAGCAAAACACTAGAAGAAACACCGGATGCAATATTTAATACCATGGCAGAAGATCGGCATGATGCATGTATGATGTATGGCATGGCAAAGGTGCGATGCAATTAGGTCATATTAAGCGGAACCGGGGATCCCGACAATTAATTAGAGGGTTCATGTTATTTAACTACCCCGCAATTAAATATTGTTATAACAAGGCAAGATAAGATACCGGTTCGCTACACAAGTTTAAATGAGGCCGATATGAGACTGGATTTGCCCGCATATGGGCCCCATATTTAATTATTAGGTGAATCGGCATAAGGCCCCCAAACCAAAGATGTGCATGCGAGATGACCATTAAATATGCAACAGTTCATATAGTTGACCATTATAAAATAGGGTTCTCGGATAAGGGGTTCACACTTTAGGGTTCGGCGATCTTGGGTTCCGGGGTTCGGGGCCGGGTCTCGGGGTCCAGGGTCTAGGGTTCGATCTTGGCGTAACATTCTCGACCATCGGGGTAGGTCTTGTCGCAACCGGGAAGCAGGGCTTGGTTGGCGTCGGGCGATCGGTCTCCTCAGACGGTGTCGTTTGTCGCATGCAGATCTTGTCGGGTTCCGGGTCGATCTTGCCGCTGCGAGGGTCTTGTTGGGTCCGCGCCATCGCTCGGTCTCAAGATCCGGTGAAGTGCTTGGCATCCTCGAGGAGCACTTTTCAGATTCGAGTCGATGACCAAGGCGTCTGGGTTCTCGGGCATCCGATCCAGGAGAAGTACTTGTCGCGTCGGCTCCGGTCCAGAAGAGCTCGTCGCTCCGGAGAAGACCTTGGGGTTCCGTCCTCTTGCGCAGACAGGTATGCGTGTTCTTTGCATCAAGATCTTGACATCTGGCGGATTGGTCTCGGGTTCGGGCGTCGCGGGGCGATTCCACTTATCCAACAAACACAACATAGCATCTAGCCGCCACCGGACAACACCAACCCGTCCTGGGAGACGCTAGGATGAAACCAAAACGGCCGGAGGAGGGCGTCCTGCAGCGGTCCCACGCCGGGGAGCTCTTGGCCTGCACGGGCGGACGAGGTCGCCGCGACGGCAGCTGGCCGGGCGAACAGCGAGGCGGCGGAGCGGGCCCGCCGAAAGAGATTTCATGGGCGCGCAACTCTGGCGGCGAGGCGGTGAGCGTGGCGTCAGGAGGGGGCGGAGGCGGCGCAGCGGCGGTCCTGGCGGCGGCAACCTGGCGACGCCGCGAGCTGTGGCTCGCGGATGCAGACGACGGGCGGCGCGGGCGACCAAGACGAGCGACGAGGCCGGCCTGGGCGGACGGAGGTGGCGCCGAGGCGGGTGGCGCGACACGCGTGGACCCGGCAGGCGAGCCGGGAGGGCCGACGAGGTGGAGGGCGGCGGGTGCTGCGGGGCATGGCGCGGGGCGAGGAGCGAGAAGGAGGGGCCGCAGCGAGATCGACGCAGCTCGGCCTTCGGAGGTGGGCGCCGTGGCTGCGGAAGAAAGGCGGCGAGGGCGACGGGCGAGGCATGGCGGGGTGATGGAGCGGGCGGCGATGATGGGAGCGAGCTTGGGAAGGAGGAAGGCGTCTGGGAGGCTCGGTAGCTGTGAGCCGGCGCGCCAAGGGCCAGGCGGGTCACATGGCAGGACGCGGGGCGTGGAGGAGACGGTGGTCGGCGAGGGAGAGGTTCTCGGGGGAGGAGGGAGGCGGTTGGTGGGGGAAGAAGAACAGCGGCAGCAGGTGGTGGACCTGGGAACGGTGGGACCCAGGCGGCAAGCAGAGGGTGGGGATTAGGTGTGGTGTGCGTGCGTGGTGTGTGCTGTGTGTGTTGGGGCTGTGGGGGCAGGTGGTGTGGGAAAAGGGAGAGAGAGAGAGGAGGCCACGTGCAGGCTGGGATTGGGGAAGAGGGAGAGAGGTGAGGTGGCGTATGGCGATTGGCCAGGGTGAGGTGGCCGGTGGTTGAGGTATATTATCCGTAGTCAGAGGATTTAGGTTGGACCTATTTAGTTTTCTCGGGGTGGTCGTCGGTCGGGTCCTGCTCGACCGTTCCCACTAAAATAATAAATATTTTTTATTTTATTTGCGATGAACTTTTACAAGTGGTTTTTAGACAAACAAAATATCCGGCACCGGTTTGGCGTTTGAATAAAAGAGGTATGCTTTAGAAACAAAACAGGCTTTGCGAAAAATAGTTTTAGACAAACAACATATGATGATGACGATGCAATGCACAAATTCAACGCGATTTTCTAGTAGTGGTTTTGCGGGATGCCACATATGGTTTGGTGCTAAACCTAAGTTGTCGTTTCTTAAAGTTTGGGGATGCGAAGCTTACGTCAAGAAGTTGATGCCGGACAAGCTCGAACCCAAAGCGGAGAAATGCGTCTTCATAGGATACCCTAAGGAAACTATTGGGTGTACCTTCTATCACAGAACCAAAGGCAAAGTGTTTGTCGCAAAGAACGGTTCCTTTCTTGAGAAGGAGTTTCTCTCGAAAGAAGTGAGTGGGAGGAAAGTAGAGCTAGACGAGGTTATTGAACCTTCTCTTGAATTAGAGAGTAGCAAGACTGAAATTGTTCCGGTCGTCTGCACCAACAATAGAGGAAGCTAATGACAAGGATCATGAAGCTTGGACGATGTCGCTATTGAACGTCAGGTCGACAAGGTCGCGTGCCCTCTGAGTGGTAACCCTGTCTTGACTGTCTTGTTGGTAGAAGACAGTGAACCTACAAACTATGAGGAAGCGATGATGAGCCCAGACTCTGAGAAATGGCTAGAAGCCATGAAATCCGAATTGGGATCCATGAGTGAAAACCAAGTATGGACTTTGGTGGACCCTCCTAGCGTCAAAGGCCGTTGAGTGCAAATGGATCTTCAAGAAGAAAACGGACGCGGATGGTAATGTTACCGTCTATAAAGCATGACTTGCTGCGAAAGGTTTTCGACAAGTTCAAGGTGTTGACTACGATGAGACTTTCTCTCCCGTAGCGATGTTTAAGTCTATTCGATTTTATTAGCAATTGCTGCGTTTCATGATTATGAAATATGGCGATGGATGTCAAGACTGCTTTCCTCAATGGCAACATTGATGAAGAGTTGTATATGATGCAACCAAGGTTTTGTCGATCCTAAGGATGCCGATAAAGTATGCAAACTTCATTCCATTTATGGACTAAAGCAAGCATCTCGGAGTTGGAACCTTTGTTTTGATCAAGTGATCAAGAGCTTTGGATTTGTTCCAAATTGCTACTGAGCTTGCATCTACAAGAAAGTGAGTGGGAGCTCATGACGCTTACGGTACTATATGTGGATGACATATTGATTATTGGAAATGACATTAACATGCTTAACGATGTGAAGAGTTATTTGAATAAGTGTTTTTCAATGAAAGACCTAGGTGAAGCTGCTTATATATTGGGCATCAAAATCTATAGAGATAGACAAAGACGCTGATAGCTTTAAGCCGAGTACATACCTAGACAAAGTTCGAAAGGTTCGTAATGGATAAAGCAAAGAAAGGTTCAAAGGCCTATGTTGTCGGGTAAGATATTGAGCAAGGCTCGGTGTCCAGCCTATGGTAAATGATAGGAAGCTATGAGCAAAGTGCCTTATGCCTCGCCATAGGTTCCATCATGTATGCCATCCGTGTACTAGACCGGATGTGTCCAATGCTCTTAGTTTGACGGGTATCAAAGTGATCCAGAGTGGAACACCGACCGTGAAGAACATCCTAAAGTACCTAAATAGGACCAAAGAAATGTTCTTAGTCTATGGGGTGATGAACAACTCGTCAAAAGGTTACGTCGACGCTAGTTTCGATCGACAAGGATGAATCTAAATCTTAGAAAGGATACGCTTATATTTTGAATGGAGGAGTGAGTCGAGAAGCTGCAAGCAAAGCGTGATCGCGGGATCTACGAGAAGCGGAATACATGGTGCTGCAGCGTCAAGTGAAGGAGTTTGGATCGAAACTTCATCATCGAGCTTGTGGTTCCAAGTGCCTTGGACCCACTGGAGATATTGTGTGACAACACTGGCGCCATAGCACTCGCTAAGGAACCAAGATATCATCCAAAGACCAAGCATATCAACCGCAAGTTTCATATAATCCGAGATTATATAGCAGATGGAGATCTGAAGATTAGCAAAGTACATACATATCTGAATGTCACAGATCCATTGACTAAACCTCTTCCACGTGTAAAACATGATCAACACCTCAGTGCCATGGGTGTGAGATTGTTACCAATTGTAAACTAGATTATTGACTCTAGTGCAAGTGGGAGACTGTTGGAATTATGCCCTAGAGGCAATAATAAAGATGTTATTATTATAATTCTTGTTCATGATAATGTTTATATTCCATGCTAGAATTGTATTAAGCGGAAACTTTAATACTTGTGTGGTTTGTGAACAACACCGTGTCCCTAGTACACCTCTATGGACTAGCTCATTGATTAATGATGGTTAAGGTTTCCTAACCATGGACATGAGTTGTCAATTGATAATGAGATCATATCATTGGGAGAATGATGTGATGGACAGACCCAAACTAAGCAAAGCAATTAGATCGTGTCATCGTGTTCATCTTTGCGAAGCTTTTCCTATGTCAAATATTGTATTCCTTAGACCATGAGATAATACAACTCCCTGGTTTCGGAAGAAAGCTTTGAGGTCATCAAACGTCATCCTATGAGAGGGTGATCATAAAGGTGTCTCTCAGGTGATCGGAAAGTATCTGTTGGGTTGTATGTATCGAGATGGGATTTGTCCCTCCCAAGTCGGAGAGATATACTTCGGGCCCACTTTAATCGATATCAACACCGCTTGCAAGCATGTGGTTAAGGAGTTAATCACAAAGTGATATCGGATTACGGAGCGAGTAAAGTACTTGCCGTGAACGATATTGAACTAGGTACGACGGTGCAAGCGATCAAATCTCGGGCAAGTAAAATATCGCGAGACGAAGGGAATATATATATGGGATTGATTGAATCACGGCATCGTGGTTCATCCGATATGATCATCGATGAATGTGTGGGATTCAATATGGGTTTCCTGCACTGTTGATTATTGATAGAAGATCATGTCGCATATTCTCGAACCAGAGGTCACACACTTAACGTGTCTCGACGCTAGGATAGATTGGATAATTGGTTTATGAGTTTTTGTTTGGAGTCTCGGATGGGATCCGGGACATCACGAGAGGTTCCGAGTGGTCCGAGAATAAGATTCATATAAGGCGATTGCAGTTTTGGAGTTCTAATTGTTCGGCAATCGGTATTGTCTTAGGAAGCTTCTAGAACCTTCCGGAAGGGGACCAACGTGGCCCCACCTTCCGGGAGGGAATGGGCCTATGAGGGAGTGCCTGGCCGCATTGGGCAGGGCACAAGGCCCCATAGGGCCTGCTGCCAAGAGGGATAAACCTAATCTAGACCTTCTAGAAGGGGTTCCTTGCCCCCACTCCTCCTCCTTGTGGCCGGTTTGGGCTTGGGGAGGGCTAGGCCGCCCACCCTCTATATAAAGAGGGCTGGGGTGCACAACCTACACCTTCCTCCAAAGCTAGCCGCCCGCCGCCTCTCTCTCCTCCATTGCATGTGGCGAAGCCTGCTGAAACTCTCCACCATATACACCACGCCGTGTTGTAGATCCAATCCTCTCCACCATACTTGCTGGACCGAGGAAGGAGGAGACGCCGAGGTGCTTTGCGTGTGCATCTCAATCGAGGCACCGCCACTTGTGGTGCTAGATCGGATTGGATCGCGAGGAGGAAGCAGCACGACTACATCACCCATGTTCCGACGTTCAGGCGTTCAAGCGAATCTTCAAGGGTATGAAGATCTAATCCAATCTCTCGTTGTTTGCATCTCCTAGATTATATCTTGGCTTTCCTCTGTTCGCATCCGTAGAAAATTTTGATTTACTATGCCGAAACCCAGCCTTCAACTTATGCCGAACAACGTGCCCTTTCCAACCGTCGATGAAGTCGGCCATGTCGATCTCGCGTGCACTCCTACGCAATTCTGCATGTCCAGCCAGCGAGAGAGGTAGGCGCGAGATGTCTCGTCTTTCTCTTGCATGCACCGCTGTAGATCGCCCACAGTGCAGGGATGCTTGTATGTACCCTCAAAGTTCTTGGTGAATGCTTCTTGCATGTCTAGCCAGTTGTAGATAGATTTCTCCGGCAATTCGTCGATCCATTGACGGGCCGTGCCCGCCAACATTAATGGGAGGTACTTGACGGCGACGTTGGGGTTGCCTCCGACAATCTCTACCGCGTTGCGTAGTCCCGCAACCATGTGGTGGCTTGGCGGTGCGTCATAGGGCTTGATGGTCTTGTCAATCCGGAAGCCTTTTGGTAAGTTGCGACCGTATTGCAGGTCCGCAATGTGGTCCTAGGTATGGTCCTTCCCGGCCTCGTGGATCTTATCGATCCGCGCGTCGCATGACTCCGGGTTCTTCTTATTCTTGTCAACAGGATGGGCTGCGTGAATGACGCATGCCTCCTCCGCCATGGTGACTGGCCAGGTGACGGAGGCGGAGGTGGCGGGGTTAGCCTTCTTGCTGTTACTCTCCGTGATGCCTCACGCTATCACGGTTGCTTGTCGGACGTGGAGGGTCATGGTGTGACCTGCTCTTGTGCCCGTGGTTGCTTCTCCGTCATGACGGTGCCCGCGTTGTCGTGGATGACGATGCCACATTGCTTTGGTGGGGCCATATCCGCGATGGTGAGATTTGTAATCTTCGCGATGTCGGGAGACCAGGCGGTGGCGGCCGAGGTCGGGCCTTTTCTCCATGGTCGGAGGATATGGGGATAGCTTCCTTCTGGCGATGGCGAGGTTAAGGAGTAGGTGGGCATCACATGCTTGCCTTCACCGTCAATGTATGGCTTGGCTTGTGCCGGCTTGAGGGCCCATCCTAGGTTACGCCGCACACCGTGATCGTTGATGATGCGAGCGAGCTTTCTTAGCCTTACGCTGCTGTAGTAAAGTCTTGTACTCGGCCTATTGCTCTAGCTTTCTCTATGGACTGCCGTTGACGGATCTCGATCTAGCTTAGCGCCTTGTTCGCGATGGCTTGCGCTTCCTCCAGCAGCTGCTGGCGCTTCTCGTCAAGCTGGGTCACGTTCCGGATATGAGCAACGGTCGGTGGCTCGACGAGGAGATTGCCGTACATCACTCTATCAGCTAGAGTAACTTGGGCCGCTGCAGACGTGGATGCTGGAGGCGGCAAGTTTGCGGTGTTGTTGTTGCTCGGGCCGGTGCCGAGTTCCTATAGCTGCTGTATTGGGTTAGGCGGAGGAGGCATGACCTTTGTGCGATCATCGTCAGCAGCAATAAGTGGCCCCTTCCCCTTCTCCAGTGCTGTAGGCGGAGCTCGTCCGGGTTGATCTTCATCCATCGCTGTCCCAATGGTGACGAACACCCCTCGGGACATGACGGCGTTGTTGGCTTCCTCGTCACGCGAGTACTCCTCCTCCATCTCCTGCATAGCGGAGTCTAGCTCTTTTGGACTGAAATCTATCTCCTCCAATCATCGAAATCAGCGAGAGCGCCCAATGACAGAGCCGGAGGGTTCCGTGACTTCTCGATGACGGGTGGTGGAGATGCAACGGCCTCGACGATGACTGGAGGTGGTGGTGCTGCTGCGACGATGGCGGCGGGAGGCAGTGGTGGCGGTTGCTGAATCGGAGGTTCTCCATCGCTGAGCGCAAGTGCCATCCGGTTGCCGCGACCGCAGTGTTGTTGACGACGCCACCATATCTTCGAGGGTAAGACGCCATGTTGCATGCCGCCTTAAAGAATGTCGGAGAAGCGTACACGTCCAGTCCTTCCACGAAATGATACAAAGCGTTATCATCGGGGTAGTGGGCTAGATCGGCTCGTATACGGAGCCACCTGGCCAGGTAATCGCGGGGGTTTTCGCCTTCTCTCTGGACGCAGCGTGCCAGATCAAAGATGGTAACCACGCGACGAACTTGGATCTCTGTTGTCCAGACGCACGGACGAAGCCGGCAGATTTGCAGTGATCTTCCACCTTTATATCCTGCACAGGGGCGGTTTGGGTGGGCCTTGGATTTTTCCGATCTTTGCTGGCAAACTCCAAGGAGAGATCCGACATTGATCCTTCCGCGAACGTATCCTACCCGTAGGCGGTCCGTGCGGGCCTTGATGCTTTTCGATCTTTGCCGGCAAACTCCGAAGAGAGATCCGACATCGATCCTTCCGCGAACGTATCCAGCCCGTAGGCGTTTCGTGTGGGTCTTGATGCTCCTCCGACTCCCAGGGGACTATGTTGGAATTATGCCCTAGAGGCAATAATAAAGATGTTATTATTATAATTCTTGTTCATGATAATGTTTATATTCCATGCTAGAATTGTATTAAGCGGAAACTTTAATACTTGTGTGGTTTGTGAACAACACCGTGTCCCTAGTACGTCTCTATGGACTAGCTCATTGATTAATGATGGTTAAGGTTTCCTAACCATGGACATGAGTTGTCGATTAATAATGAGATCATATCATTAGGAGAATGATATGGTGGATGACTCCAAACTAAGCGAAGCAATTAGATCGTGTCATCGTGTTCGTCTTTGCGAAGCTTTTCTTATGTCAAATATTGTATTCCTTAGACCATGAGATAATATAACTCCCCGGTATCAAGAAAGCTTTGAGGTCATCAAACGTCATCCTATGAGAGGGTGATCATAAAGGTGTCTATCGGTGATCGGAAAGTATCCGCTGGGTTGTATGTATCGAGATGGGATTTGTCCTCCCAAGTCGGAGAGATATACTTCGGCCCACTCGGTAATCGATATCAACACCGCTTGCAAGCATGTGTTTAAGGAGTTAATCACAAAGTGATATCGGATTACGAACGAGTAAAGTACTTGTGAACGATATTGAACTAGGTATGACGGCATCGACGATCGAATCTCGCAAGTAAAATATCGCGAGACGAAGGGAATATATATATGGGATTGATTGAACTGGCATCGTGGTTCATCCGATATGATCATCGATGAATGTGGAGTCAATATGGGTTTCTGCACCCACTGCTGATTATTGATAGAAGATCATGTCTCATATTCTCGAACCCGCAGGTCACACACTTAATGTCTCGACGCTAGGATAGATTGGATAATTGGTTTTTGAGTTTTTGTTCGAGTCTCGGATGGGATCCGGACATCACGAGAGGTTCCGAGAATAAGATTCATATAAGGCGGTGCTTTTGGATTTTAATTGTTCCGGGTTAATCGGTATTGTACCAGAAGCTTCTAGAACCTTCCGGAAGGGGACCAACGTGGCCCCACCTTCCGAGAGGGGGCATGGGACTATGAGGGAGTGCCCTGGCCGCATTGGTCAAGGGGCACAAGGCCCCATAGGGCCCAGCCGGCCAAGGGGGTTTTAAACTCGAGATAAACCTTCTAGAAGGGGGGGTTTCCTTGCCCCCCACTCATTCTCCTTGGGGCCGCCGGTTTGGGCTTGGGGGAGGGGCTAGGGCTGCTCCCACCCCTCTATATAAAGAGGGCTGGGGGCGCACCAACCCCACACACCTTACCCTCCAACCCTAGTCGCCCTGCTGCCCTTCCTCTCTCCCTCCCGACCGCCAGGCGGCCCCGCCGCGTAAATTCTCCACCAATTGCACCGCGCCGTCGCGTTGTAGATCCAATCCATCTCTCCACCATACTTGCTGGTCCGAGGAAGGAGGATACGTCGAGGTGCTGCACGTGTGCATCTCACGGAGGCACCGCCACTTGTGGTGCTAGATCAGATCGGATCGTGAGGAGGAGAAGCGAGTACGACTACATCACCCACGTTCCGATTTAACGCTCATTGTCTTAATCTTCAAGGGTATGAAGATCTAATCCAATCTCTCGTTGTTTGCATCTCCTAGATTAGATCTTGGCTTTCCTCCGCTCGCATCCGTAGAAAATTTTGATTTACTATGCCGCCAAACCCTTCAAGGTATCGAGCTAGATCTATGCGTAGATGTGTTTCACGAGTAGAACGCAACATGGTTGCGCGGGCGTTGATGTTTTCTGTTGCAAGCCTCTTGTTTGTGTTCTTCTTATGACGCGATAGTGAGATTGAAGCGTCCAGCCAACCTTACGCGACTTCGTCATGAGACCGGCTCCGCACTTGACGTGTGGCTTGTTCCACACATGCGGCTGGTGGATGTCAGTTTCTCTCACTATAGTTGTCATGATATTAACACCGGAGTTTGGCAACCATAATATCACCGTTGTGGCTTTCCGTAGGTAAGAATCGTTCTTAGCATCTACTCCCATAAGCCACGTAAAACATGCAACAACAAAGTAGAGGCGTCTAACTTGTTTTTGTAGGGAGTGTTTTCTGTGATATGGTATGGCCCAAGATGTGATGTGTATATTGTATGCGATGATCATGTTTTGTAATGTTTCACGACTTGCATGTCGATGAGTACACAACCGGCAGGAGCCATATGGTTGTCTTTATAATTGTGTATGACCTGTGTGACAACTTCTTATACGCCATGTAATAGTTTCACTTTATCGCTAAGTAGTTAGCAATAGTTGTAGTTGCTATTCGTGGTGGAGGCAATCATGGTGGAGTGATGGAGATCATGCCGGCACGCACAAGATGGAGATCATTGCGCGAAGATTGGCTATACCATGTCACATAAAGTTATATGCATGTGATGTTTATCCTTTTATGTATCTTATTATGCTTAGATCGCGACGGTAGAATTATAAGATGATTCCTCACTTAAAGATCAAGATAAAAACTGTGTTCTCCCCATGTATGCACCGTTGCGAAAGTTCGTCGTGTCCAAACATCACGTGATGATCGGGTGCTATAGACTCTACGCTCACATACAACGGGTGCAATCCAGTTTTGCACACGCGGAAATACTTGGGTCTAACTTGACGAGCCTAGCATGTACAGACATGGCCTCGGAACACAAGAACCGAAAGGTTAAGCATGAGTCATATGAATGATATGATCGACACTTTGTTGTCCACCATTGAAACCACATCTCTTCTCGTGATGATCGGATTAGGTGTGGTGAATTTGGATCGTGTTCACTAAACAACTTGAGGGATGTTGAATTTAGTGGGAGTTCATCTAGTAATTTGATTAAGTTGAACTAGTTATCATGAACATAGTCTAATTTGTACTTGCAATACTGTAGATCAAATGGCTAAGTCCAACTTCAACTTCAACGTTTTCGCTGAGAAGGAAAAGCTTAGAAACAATGGGTCTAACTTCACCAATTGGTTCCGCAATCTAAGAATCATTCTCTCTGGCGGTCAAAAGGACTATGTCCTTGGGAAAGCATTAAGTGACCCTCACTAATCAAGGCTACCGATGAGAAAGCTGTCTATCAACAAGAAAGATGATTATGGTGTGATTAAGAGCACCATGTTGTTTGCTATGGAACCGTAACTTCAAAATTGTTTTGAAGAGTATCCCGCCCTTTGAGATACTCAAGAGCTGAAAACCATGTTTCGCTCAGTCCGCTCGAGAGATATGAGATCTCTGAGAAGTTCTTTAACCGCAAGATGGAGGAAGGGAGTTCACAAGGAGCACGCCATTAAGATGACGGGCTACACTCAATGCCTTGAGCAATCGGAATGCACGATTCTAGAGGAGCTCAAGATTGACAGGTTCTGCAATCACTCCCTCCCAGCTACAAAAGTTTTGTAGTGACTCATAATCGATTGGTTCCATCGATTTATCACCGAGCTCTTCGCAAAGATGAAGGCTGAGGTGGACATCAAGAAGGATAATCATGTGTTGATGGTCAACAAGCCCTCCTTTAAGAAAGGTAAGGAGCAAAGAAGCCCTTCAAGAAGGGCGGCGGAAAATGCACGCCTCGCCGAGAAGAAGTTTCAAGTCCGGTCCTAAGCCGACACCGAGTGCTTCTATTGCAAGGACAAGGGTCACCGAAGCGCAATCGTCAAGTACTTAGCGGACAAGAAGGCCGGCACCATCAAAGGTATATTTATATACATGTTATTGATGTTTTCCTTACTAGCCCTCGTTGTAGTGCTCGGGTATTTGATACCGTTTGCTTGCTAATATTTGTAACTCAAACAGAGCTAAGGAATAGACGGCGGCTTATGGGATGAGGTGACGATGCTACAAGGTGGATCAAGAGTTGATGTGATGGCCAGACGCCTCCTTAGTTTTACCTTCTGGATTAGTTTTAAACCTTAATAAATGTTATTATGTGCCCATTGAGCATGAACATTATTTCGATCGTGTTTATTGCAAGACGGTTATTCATTTAAATCGGAGAATAATGGTTGTTCTATTTATATGAGTAACATCTTTTATGGTCATGCACCTCTTGTGAATGGTTTATTTCTTCTAAATCTCGAAGGGATGAAACACACATCCATAACATTGAGGCTAAGAGATGCAAAGTAGATAGTGATAATACTACTTATTTGTGGTAATCGCTGCTCAGGTCATATTGGTGTAAAGCATGAAGAAACTCCATTCGATGGACTTTGGAGTCTCTTGATTTTGAATCATTTGACACATGCTAACCATGCCTCACGGGCAAGATGATCAAAACCCGCTTCTCCGGTATGATGGAGCGAGCAACGGACTTGTTGGAAATCATACATACCGATGTATGCGGACCAATGAGTGTTTCACGCCGTGGATATCGCTATTTTCTCACTTTTACCGATGACTTACGAGATATGGGTATATCTATTTAATGAAACATAAATCTGAAACGCTTGAAAAGTTCAAAGAATTTCGTAATGAAGTGGAGAACCATCGTAATGTAAAGATTAATTTTCTACGATCCGATCGTGGGGCGAATATTTGAGTTATGATTTTCTCACGCATCTTAAAGCAAGCGAATTGTTTCGCAACTCACGCCACCCGAACACCACGAGCAATGGTGTGTCCGACTTAATCGAACCCTATTAGATATGGTCCGATCAATGATGTCTCTTGATTTGCCGTTATCATTTTGGGGTTATGCATTAGAAACCGCGCATTCACTTTAAATAGGGCACCATCTAAATCTGCTGAGATGACACCGTATGAACTATGGTTTGGTGCTAAACCTAAGTTGTCGCTTCTTAAAGTTTGGGGATGCGCTTACGTTAAGAAGTTGATGCCGACAAGCTCGAACCCAAAGCGGAGAAATGCCTTCATAGGATACCCTAAGGAAACTATTGGGTATACCTTCTATCACGTAACCGAAGGCAAAGTGTTTGTCATGAAGAACGGTTGCTTTCTTGAGAAGAATTTCTCTCGAAAGAAGTGAGTGGAGGAAAGTAGAGCTAGGCGAGGTTATTGAACCTTCTCTTGAATTGGAGAGTAGCGCGAAGACCGAATTGTTACAGTGTCGCCGCACCAACAATAGAGGAAGCTAATGACAAGGATCATGAAGCTTGGACGATGTCACATCGAACGCCGCAGTCGACAAGGTCACAGGCCCCTCCCGAGTGGTACGCAACTCGCCTTGACCGCCGTGTTAGTAGAAGACGGTGAACCTACGAACTATGAGGAAGCGATGATGAGCCCAGACTCGAGAAATGGCTAGAAGCCATGAACCGAATTGGGATCCATGAGTGAAAACCAAGTATGGACTTTGGTGGATCTCCTAGCGAGCCAAAGGCCGTTGAGTGCAAATGGATCTTCAAGAAGAAAACGGACGCGATGGTAATGTTACCGTCTATAAAGCACGGCTTGTCGTGAAAGGTTTTCGACAAGTTTAAGGTGTTGACTACTTATGAGACTTTCTCCCGTAGCGATGTTTAAGTCCATTCGGATTTTATTAGCAATTGCCGCTTCATGATTATGAAATATGGCGTATGGATGTCAAGATCGCTTTCCTCAATGGCAACATTGATGAAGAGTTGTATATGATGCAACCCAAGGTTTTGTCGATCCTAAGGATGCCGATAAAGTATGCAAACTTCAGTTCCATTTATGGACTGAAGCAAGCATCTCGGAGTTGGAACCTTCGCTTTGATCAAGTGATCAAGAGCTTTGGATTTGTTCCAAATTGCTATGAAGCTTGCATCTACAAGAAAGTGAGGGAGATCGTGACATTTCGGTACTATATGTGGATGACATATTGATTATTGGAAATGACATCAACATGCTTAACGATGTGAAGAGTTATTTGAACAAGTGTTTTCAATGAAAGACCTAGGTGAAGTCGCTATATATTGGGCATCAAAATCTATAGAGATAGACAAAGACGCCGATAGCTTTAAGCCGAGTACATACCTAGACAAAGTTCTAAAAATGTTCGTAATGGATAAGGCAAAGCA